>BLSH010448922.1:29387-47861 GCA_018402905.1 Glandirana rugosa | reverse complement strand
TTTTTCATGATTTATTCAATATGCACCTTAAAAGTCCCATAATCTCTAACTACACATTTAACTAAGGGATGTGGTTCTATATGGCTGGTACACTATCCAAAAGCTAAATTGTCTTCATAAAGGCTGAGCAGTGGTGCTGCTAAAGAGAGCCAGGAGGCTGAACCTGACTTACATTGTTTTGCATTGATGGTGGATACCCCTGTGTGGACAACTGTTTGTCTTGCTGGACATTTTCTTTCTCTTTAACCACTTGCTGACCTGCTCACGCAGATATACAGTGACATCTTGTGCAGCACAGTTGCGAGCGGGAGCACGCCGGTGCAAGTGCTCGCCCACTGCGCGCTCCGTGAGTGTGCCCGCGGGTCGGGCGAACTCAATGTCCACCGGCGACCCGTGATCGCATACTACAGATTCAGAACGGGGAACCGCCGATGTAAACACGGCGGTTCCCCGTTCTGACAGGCAGCATGACAGAGATCTACTGATCCCTGTAATCAGTTCAGATCAGTTAGATCTGCCATACCCCTGCCAGCTCAGCATCCACAGAGTTAGAACACACTCAGGGAGCACATTTAACCCATAGATCGCCCTCTGCAGGTTAAACCTTTCCCTGCCAGTGACATTTACACAGTAATCAGTGCATTTTCATAGCACTGATCGTTGTATAAATTGGTCGCTGTATAAATGCCGGTGGTCCCAAAAAAGTGTCAAAAGTGTCGGACATGTCCCCCACAATATCACAGTCCCGCTAAAAATTGCAGATCGCGTCACCATTACTGGTAAAGGATTAAAAATAAAAAAGCTATAAATTCATTCTAATCGCTTGTAAATGCAGCAACTTTTGCGCAAACCAATCAATATGCACCGATTGCGATTTTTTTACCAAAAATATGAGGAAGAATATATATCGGCCTAAACTGATGAATACATTTGTTTTTATAGATTTTTTTATGTGTAGCCATGTGCTCCCTTGAGAGTGGATGGTAGTAGTGGTTCACCTGATTACTGACCTCAATCGCACCATATATCACACATCCGGAAACACTGACCAAGGTTGGTTCTTCTCCTACAGTTCTCTCTCTACACAGAACTTGCGGCTTTACACTTCTTTGCTTCTCTCCAGCTTAGAACTTAGTTTCCAGCCTAAAAGAAAATTTATCAGGCTTCTCCATACCTTTCTCTTCACCGCGGTTAGCACATGACGAGGCTTACCCTGTTTCAGCAGGACCTCAGGAACACCCATTTCAGGCCAGGGATCACGGGCCCCTGAATGTGCAGCAAAGTACTTGAAGGCTAGCCGGGCCTTAGATGGACTACAACTCCCAGCCCATCTCTCCTCCAGGTCCCATCAACCTGCTGTCCTTCAGTGACTCTCCTTTCCCTTGACTGGCTCCCAAGGCTCCCACAGACTGCCCACAATTCCTCTTCCAGCCTGCTCCAGCACTTTCTCCTCCAGTCCCAGGGACTGTCACTCACAAAACCGATGGATCGCTTTAAAGTCTCTCACTGTGTAGCACCTCCGCTGTTTTCCTGTTACTCCTGTGCGGCTCTAGGAATCACTCTCCTTCCTGGTTGCACCTGAACCACCAGGCCCCAAGGTCACCCTCCCCAGACTGGGGGCAACCTCCCGGGTAGGGGTCTGCTCCACAGTGCCTCTGCTACATCTCCAGCTTCCACCTGAAATGACTCCTCCCAAATTGGGCTAACTCTGAGTATTTAAGGAGGCCTGCCCCCTGCCATCCCTGCTTGGGGGTTGGTCCGGGCTCCTTAGAACACTCCAGATGGCTCCACCTATCTCCCAGCTTTCTGCCCAAAAACCAACCTCAGGTTTCTGGATACAGGTTCTGATGACCTCATCTGTTAAGTCCACTTAATCCTCCCTGAGCCACTCCTCCTGGCCCAGATCAAAACATTCAGGACTGCACATTACAATCTGGCCTGACTAAAATCACCTCTCCTAGCCAAAAACCCTGCTAGAAAAATGCACCTGGGCAAACGAGGCACAGCCCCCCATCCCATTGATGACTTTCAGTGTGATTCCCCCACATGGCTCCAACCAAACCCCTGTATCGACCAGGGTTTGTTCTGGCCTATCCGGCAACCAGGTCAGCGCTGGAAGCAGTGTCCCACCTTCCGTCATTTTGCTCCTCGTGGTGAATGGTGCTAGTTGCAGGCGCATAGCTACTTCCAGGGCGTGGCGCCATCCCCACGTTACCAGACGAGCTGGCACCAAATGTCCTGATAAGCAGGCGTGTCACGCTGTAGCCCCTTGTTTGCAGAACAAAACTTTACAGACACTCTGGCACTAGCAGGGCTTGTCTAGACTTGCTGCCTCTGACGGTGGTTGCCGATGGTAAAAGTAAGCTGCAGTATTCACTGTTCTGCTGGAAAGTATACCTCAAACACAGTCTCTCCCTTTAGCAACAAGAACAGTCCCAGCCATACTTTACTGGTTGCAGGAATTGGAGCAGTTATTGGTAAAGCACTTGCAATGCTCAGCTTTAGCAGAACTCTGGGCTTATTTGTAATCCAGTGGGCACGTTCGCCCACCATGGTTGCCATGTAACACATGTTACAAAGTCACTGAATTGCAGGATTGATATTTCTAAGGGTCTGTCCCCAGTGCTGTTTTAGAGCGACTGGGTAAGCAGGTAGCGATACTGTTGGCAGCTCCCGCTGGTTGCTATGGACAACGGCACACTTATTTAGCCAAGTTCAAAAGCAGAGCATACAGTCCTTGTCCCAGTTAAATCCACATTGGCAATAAAACAGTTTAAACATTTATTTGGCTCAGTTCTTGCAGTTGCTATGGGCGACGACTGACAGCCTCCCAGGTAATTCCGGGCGAGCCCCCAAATGTACCCATGTGCTCCCTTGAGAGTGGCTGGTAGTAGTGATTCATCTGGTAGCTGACCTCAACCACACCATATATCACACATCCAGAGACACTGACCAAGGTTGGTTCTTGTTTTTGTTATTTTATTTAGGGGAAATAACTTGGATGGGAATAAAGGGTGACTGTGGGATGCCCAAAGAATTATGATACATGGATTCCATATACAGTCCTGTATATGCTTGCTTGCTCTAAAGACTCTCCCTCTGCAGACTATTGCTCCACTCAACTCTCCAGCACTTCACTAGCTGACCTTTTCTCCTACAGTTCTCTCTCTACAAAGAACTTGCGGCTTTACACTTCTTTGCTTCTCTCCAGCTTAGAACTTAGTTCCCAGCCTGAAAGGAAATTTATCAGGCTTCTCCGTACCTTTCTCTTCACCACGGTTAGCACATGGTGAGGCCTACCATGTTTCAGCAAGACCTCAGGAACACCCATTACAGGCCAGGGATCACGGGCCCCTGAATATGCAGCAAAGTACTTGAATGCTAACTGGGCCTTTGATGGACTACAACTTCCAGCCCATCTCTCCTCCAGATCCCATCGACCTGCTCTCCTTCAGAGACTCTCCTTTCCCTTGACTGGCTCCCGAGGCTCTCACAGACTGTCCACTATTCCTCACCCAGCCTGCTCCAGCACTTTCTCCTCTAAGCCCAGGGACTGTCACTCACCAAACCGATGGATTGCTTTAAAGTCTCTCACTGTGTAGCACCTCCACTGTTCTCCTGTTCCTCCTGTGTGGCTCAAGGAATCACTCTCCTTCCTGGCTGCACCCAAACCACAAGGACCCAAGGTCACCCTCCCTAGATTGGGGGCGACCTTCTGGGTAGGGGCCTGCTCCACAGTGCCTCTGCTACATCTCCGACTTCCATACGACACTACTCCTCCCTGATTGAGCTGACTCTGAGTATTTAAGGAGGCCTGTCCCCTGCCAACCCTGCTTGGGGATTGATCAGGGCTCCTTAGAACACTCCAGATGGCTCCACCTAGCTTCCAGCTTTCTGCCCAGAAACCAACCTCCGGTTTCTGGATACAGAGGGGGAGGTTCTGGTGACCTCATCTGTTAAGTCCACTCAATCCTCCCTGAGCTACTCCTACCGGCCCAGAGCAAAACATTCATGTCGGCACATTACAGTCAGGCCTAACAAAATACACCTCTTCTTGCCAAAAACCCTGCTAGAAAAATGCACCTATACTACGGGGGCGCTACATATGTATTATAGCAGAAAGTAAGAAATATTGTTTTTTTCTTTCAAAATTGTCGCTCTTTTTTTGTTTATCGCAGTGATCAGAAGTGACATAAAGCTGATCAAATACCACCAAAAGAAAGCTCTATTTGTGGGGAAAAAAGGACTTCAATTTTGTTTGGGTTCAACGTTGCACGACCGCGTAATTGTCAGTTAAAGCGATGCAGTGCCGAATCACAAAAATTGCTCTGATTAGGAAGGGGTAAATCCTTCCAGGGCTGAAGTGGTAAAAAAAAAGCTTGTAAGAGGGGTTTTCATTCTGCCCTAATCCTCTGTATGGAGAGTGTTGATTGGCCCTGTGCTGATCACATGCACCCTCCCAAGAAAAAAAAACTCTTTAGCAATACACACCAAACTGAGCATGTGCAGCCTGACACCTAATGCTGTGGTCAGGAGATAGGTTGAAGTCAGTTAAAGAAGAGGAGGATCTGAGCAGACAGGCCTTTATACACAATGCAGAGGATTACCCATTAGGTTCCACAGTAAGTATAACAAGCATGCTTTACTGCATATACAGACTGATTTTACTATTGTGGGTTTAGTAACACTTTAATGTCCCCTATCACACTTGGTAGTTACCGTCTCTCCTTTCCTCACTCTGTGACAGTGTGTGAAGAAAGGAATTCTGCTAACTGACAAGTTTGTTTAAATGTGGTCATCTCTGATTGGACACAGCTAACCACATGGTAAAGAGCCATTGTGATTAGCCCTTTGCCTCCATCTGTAATTAGCTGTGTCCAATTGACACAACGATCACAGTACGCACTGGATGCTCACCTCAGGGGCACACAGGAGGCATGTTTTAGGAGGACATCCATAGGTGCCCTCTCAAACTAACAGAGCCACACTGTAGTCATTTTTTGGCTATGGCATGGTATTGAAGTGGTTAAAGTGAAACTAAACCCATTAATTTAACAGTTTCAAAAACAGTTACATTACTGGCATGCCAGTACTGTCACATTTTTTGTGTTCTCAACCAAATTGTCAAACCATAAAATGGTTGGTGTCATAGCTGATCCCATGTGCAGTACTATGGCAGTTGCAGATCAATCAGCAATTTGAGAGGATGCTCCACCATGCATTAAAACAAACTTCAGAACAAATCACTGACAGGCTAACAAAGAAGATAATGGAGCTAGGGCAGCGCACTTCAGAGCTTGAACAGAGGGTTGATGAGTTTGAACACCACCTTTCCTCTCAGGCAGAGGAGCTTGAATCCCTCAAGGAGGAAAATCTTACACTCCAGGCTCAACTGGAAAAAATTGAAAATAGAGCTAGGTGCTCCAACTTAAGAATAAGAGGCATCCCTGAAGTCATTGAAGACCTGCAGTCCACAGTTACAGCCCTCTTCCAAGAGTTGGCTCCCTCTATCCCCATTGATCGTCTAGAAATAGATTGAGTTCCTAGGGCTTTAGCCCCCCCCTGCAAGCAAAATGGACCACCTTGCGGCATAATTGCCAAATTATATTATTTTCGTACCAAAGAGCAACTTCTTCAGGCTGCAAGACACAAAGACTCTGTCACTTTTCAAGGTAATGACTACCAACTCTTTGCAGACCTCTCCAAAGCTACTATTGCAAAGCGGAGGGCATTTAAGCCCCTTCTGCAAACCCTCCAGCAGCGTCACATAACATACTCCTGGGGCTTCCCCTTCGCTTTGCGATTCACATACCAGGGCTGCAAGCATACCTGCAAGACTGTGGATGACCTACAGTCCTGTCTACAAGATCCTTATCTGACTCTGGCGGACTCAACCCCCTCACAGGGATCCCCTTGACGCTCAGCCTCCTGCTCGCCCCAGAAAGTGGCCTCCACTCCTTCATCCTCCTTGAAGAGAAGCAGGTTTACAATCACCCATCCTGACCTCTCTGACTCGATGGATTGAAGGTAAACACTCGTCATATTGTCACCTATCATCCGCCTCCATTAGGCGACTATTTTTCACCTCAGAATGACTGACAATAAACCACCTTCATCCTATTTCTGGCAATAGCGACAGGACACATCAACACTATAAAGGACATCTTTGTATTCCTATGGTCCTTTTGTTTACCAGGAACTTTTGTTTATCCCCCCTCCACTCGGAAGTTTGGAGATGTTCTATTTTTTGATGTTCTTTGGTATTTTTAACGTTTTTTGACTTTATAGAAAACTTTTTGATGCTCTCCGATATTTTTGGAGATTTTTGCCTTTTTTCTCAACTAACTGTTAATCTACGGACAATTGAGTCCTTTCCCGGATTGACAATGGGAAATACGCCACTCTCTCCTTTCCCCCCTTATCGGGGAACGGTAAGACTGGCTTCTCTGTTGATACCTGAGATGGAGCTTGACCCCCCTGGGTTAGATAGTTGATGGTTTAAAGTATTTCTTTGCATATCTGTTATAATACCTGTATGTGACCCTCCAGACTGTCTCCCCATAACCTCCCCCACATAGATCATTTACGGTCTACCCGCATAGCAATAGGCCTACCATGGCAGTTACTTCATTCTTCCTCCCCCGGAATAAGATTAAGTCTCGAGACTCAAGTACACAGTCTTCAATGGTGATATATTTCGCCATATGTACTCACAAAGCAGGGTTGCATATCTCTCACCTTAACCCGTCATATCGAATCTCACTCGGAGGTCCTGATCAGCAGCCCTCACATGCACCTCAGTCTACCCCCACCCTAACTACCACCTGGCTACAACTGCCTAACACCCTCAATCCATCACTGTGCCTCTTGGTCTCTAGCTGTTTGTAACTGCTGCCCTCCTTCTTCTTGCCCAACAACCCCCCTAATTTGGGACTCCTTGGGCAACATGTCACCCTCTATGCAGGTCAGATTGACCTGCCTGGATGACACGAAATCCTTCTGCCATCCCTTCTATTCTACTCCTAACTTTCCTTTCTCTCTCTCAACTCTAATCTCCTCTTTCCCTGTCTTTGTTCTTTCTGTCTCTTTACACCGGAAGGGGATGACCTCCCCCTACCACATTGCTAGCATTCACTCTAATCGACATGCCCCACCATGGCTACATTGAATGAGCTTTGCCTTAAATTAAAGGGTTTCAACCCTCCATGCAAGAGACGCAAAGCCCTTCATACTTTTGCCTCCCTGAAAGCCCATATTATTTGTCTCCAGGAGACCCATTTTACAACACAACTCAGCTCCAAATACCTAAACGCCACCTATCCCCAGTTCTATGCCACCTCTGCTCACACTAAGCAAAGAGTGGTCCTAATAGCGTTCTACAGAACTGTTCCCTTCACACAAAAAACTGAAATACGAGACCCAGAGGGTAGGCACCTAATCCTAATGGGCCATTTAATGGACACACCCGCTACTATAGTCTCCTATTAAGCTCTGAATCGTAACCCCTACCCCTTATCATTCCTTTCCCTTCTTTTTCAAGTTGTGGATACCCATAAACAAGGCACTTTGCTTATTTGCGGTGATTCAAACCAGGTCCACTTCCCATTCCTTGAAAAATCACCCTATGCCCCTTCAGCTCACCCGCATAAGCTCACCTTTCAGCAGCTCTTACAGCATCACTCCTTGGTTGACACATGGAGAGAACATAATCCCGCTAAGAAACAATACACTTACTACTCCCATCCGCACAAAACATTCTCTCGAATCAACACATCCTCACATCTGTGGGTTCCCTACCGTCATTTCTATCTTCCCACATGATTCCCATCCCCTGGTCTGACCATGATGCAAACCTAACTTCTTTATCATCTCTTATTGCTCCATTATGCAATAGAGCCTGGACTCTTAATGACACCCTTCTTGCTCACCCCTCCATCATCCAAGATTTGGAAATAGCTCTTAAAGACTACATATCCCTAAACCACACTGGCGACGTTCCTCCACTGGTACTCTGGGAAGCACATAAACCAGTAATCCGGGGTGCTTTGATTAGCCTAGCCTCCCATAGGAAAAGGGAACGTCAGGCTAGGTTCCAGGCTCTGGAGCAAGCTTTTACTCAAGCACACGCCGCATTTCAAAACTCCCCTTCCCCTAACAATAAAGACAAACTAGACAAAGCTACAATAGAACTAGACCTTTTCTTGACTGATTCTGCCAAGAAATCCCTCCAGCAAGCAAATCACCGGATATATATGAAGGTCAACAATCCAAACACCTTCATGGCTCTTTCTTTTCGTAATCTTGAAAAACCTCATAAGCCTATACGTCTAAAAACAGCCCAAAACACCTACACTAGCAACCCTGTGAATATCCTTAGAATCTTTCGTAAATGTCTCTTGGAAATATACTCTGCTCCAACCTCTGTAGACAACACAACTCAAATCTCTGACTTCTTCGACTCACTTAAGTTACTCACACACACACGGGAGCAAAGAACACAATTTGACCAACCCATATCTGAATTAGAAATATGAGCAGCGACCAAAACACTTAAAAAATAGTAAGAGACCAGGCACAGATGGCTTTACTGCAGCCTACTATAAACACTTTATCAACATCTTGACCCGCTTCAGACTGGCACCCTCAACTCGATTCTTCAAGGTAACTCCTTCTCCGCAGACCCACTACGTGCCGCAGTATCGATGATACCTAAACCCCAGGTGGATGATACTTCATGGACCAACTTTCGTCCTATATCCATACTCAACAATGACATCAAATTACTTGTGAAAGTCCATGCCTCCCGACTTAATTTACACATAGGTACCCTAATCCACAGAGACCAGGTAGACTTTATGCCTTCGAGACAAGCAGGCGATAATGTACGAAGAGTGGTCCTCTTGATACATTTAGCCCACACAAATCTAATCCCTACATGCTTCCTCTCTTTAGACATAAAAAAGGCCTTTGATAGCCTCTCCTGGTCATACTTACACTCTGCTTTACAGAAGTGGGGTTTTGGCCCTCATTTTCTTAAGTGGATTTTTTCCTTATATTCAGGCCCCTCAGCACACATCACTTATGCAGGACACCGCTCAGACCCTTTCCCGGTGATGCGAGGTGCACGTCAAGGTTGCCCACTTTCCCCTCTCTTATTTGCTCTAGCCATAGAGCCACTAGCCCAGAAAATATGTGAAGACATAAATACGTGAAGACCCAAATATAAAAGGCCTAGAGGCAGGTGGTCATATCCATAAACCTTGTCTATTTGCTGATGATGTTTTAATATTTCTTACATGTTGACATCTGTCCCAAACCTTTTGGCCACTCTGACACGTTTTGCCAGTATTTTCAGGCTAGTGGTTAATGCACAAAAATCCAAAGCCCTCAACATATCCCTACCTCACTCCACGCTCTCTGACTTACAAACAGTCCTTTCGTTCCCATGGGCATCCCACACCTTAACATACCTAGGTATCAAGCTGACCGCTGACCCCTCAAATTTATTTTCGGTCAATTACCCCCCGATCCTAGCCCACCTTACAAAACTCATGTCCTCCTGGACCTCCCTCACACTATCCTGTTAGGGCAGATTGCTGGGGTGAAGATGGTAATACTACCCAAGATACTCTATCTTGCTCTACCTCCCAAAAACACATGGGGATTTGGACCTCCCATTCTTCACCCGGTATTACCAAGCAGCCCAGTTAGCCACTCTCACGAAATACCATGCCACTAAAGAGATTCCCCTATGGGTTGCCCTGGAGTCGGTTGGCTGTGACTAGTGTTGAGCGAACCTGGACTGTAAAGTTCGGGTCCGTACCGAACTTTGGGGTGTCCGGGACCTGGACCCGAACCCGGACTTTTCAAAAAAAGTCCAGGTTCAGGTCCGGGGTTCTGGTAATTTTACCAAAAGTTCTGAAAATTGCCGTAAAAAAGTCCAGGAAAGTCCTAGAGGTCTGCAAAAGGAAGGAAAATGGGGGTAAGGGTGGGACAAGTGCCCTACAAAGAAATGGGGACAGGGAAATAACTTTAAATATTTAAAAAAAAATAAAAACATAAAAAAATCAAAAATGGAGGTGGATGTGGACCATCTTCAAACTGTGTCTGAAAAGTATTAATTAACGGTAGAAGCCATATAACTGTTCTAAAATCATCTTCAAACTGTGTCAAAAAAGTACAAATAAGCCGGGAGAACCCATATCACTGTTCTGAAAACATTTGGAAACTGTGTGTAACACTTTAACTAAAACCGGGACAAACTGCACTACTGTTCTGCAAACATCTGGAAACTGTGCGTGTCACTTTAACTAAAACCGGGACAAACTGAACTACTGTTCTGCAAACATCTGGAAACTGTGTGTAACACTTTAACTAAAACCGGGACAAACTGTTCTGCAAACATCTGGAAACTGTGTGTAACACTTTAATTAAAACCCGGACAAACTGAACTACTATTCTGCAAACATCTGGAAACTGTGTGTGCCACTTTAACTAAAACCGGGGCAAACTGTTCTGCAAACATCTGGAAACTGTGTGTAACACTTTAACTAAAACCGGGACAAACTGAACTACGGTTCTGCAAACATCTGGAAACTGTGTGTAACACTTTAACTAAAACCAGGACAAACTGTTCTACAAACATCTGGAAACTGTGTGTAACAGGTTTTAGTTAAAGTGTTACACACAGTTTCCAGATGTTTGCAGAACAGTTTGTCCCGGTTTTAGTTAAAGTGACACACACAGTTTCCAGATGTTTGCAGAACAGTACTTCAGTTTGTCCCAGTTTTAATTAAAGTGTTACACACAGTTTCCAGATGTTTGCAGAACAGCAGTTCAGTTTGTCCCGGTTTTAGTTAAAGTGACACACACAGTTTTCACATGTTTGCAGAACAGTAGTTCAGTTTGTCCCGGTTTTAGTTAAAGTGACACACACAGTTTCCAGATGTTTGCAGACAGTAGTTCAGTTTGTCCCGATTTTAGTTAAAGTGTTACACACAGTTTCCAGATGTTTGCAGAACAGTTTGTCCCGGTTTTAGTTAAAGTGTTACACACAGTTTCCAGATGTTTGCAGAACAGTAGTTCAGTTTGTCCCGGTTTTAAGTTAAAGTGTTACACACAGTTTCCAGATGTTTGCAGAACAGTAGTTCAGTTTGTCCCAGTTTTAGTTAAAGTGTTACACACAGTTTCCAGATGTTTGCAGAACAGTTTGTTGGGTTCTCCCGGCTTATTTATACTTTTTTGACACAGTTTGAAGATGATTTTAGAACAGTTATATGGCTTCTACCGTTAATTAATACTTTTCAGACACAGTTTGAAGATGGTCCACATCCACCTCCATTTTTGATTTTTTTATGTTTTTATTTTTTTAAAAATATTTGAAGTTATTTCCCTGTCCCCATTTCTTTGTATGGCACTTGTCCCACCCTTACCCCCATTTTCCTTCCTTTAGCAGACCTCTAGGACTTTCCTGGACTTTTTTACAGCCATTTTTGTGCCTAAAAGTTCGGGTCCCCATTGATTTCAATGGGGTTCGGGGTCCGGGACAAAATTCGGGTTCTGTCCGGACCCGAACCCAGACTTTGTCCCGAAGTTCGGCCGAACCAGCAGAACCTGGACTTCCAGAAGTTCGCTCAACTCTAGCTGTGACCCCCCTATCTACTGCCAATTTACTTTGGTTACAACCCAAGGACCGCAGAACGGTCCATAACCCTGTCACATGTTACTATCTGCCTCTGGGACAATCTCAAATTTAAATACAAACATCAGTCACCCCATAATCCTCTCCTTTCTTATTTGCGCAACCCCTCTTTTTATCCAGCCTGGACATGCCCATCCTCTTTTTGCAGATGGTGAGCAGCAGGCCTCCTTCGAGCCTATTCTTTCACCACTCCTGACACCTTTAGGTCATTTCCGACCCTATCGAATGCACATAATCTTCCAAATGCGGAGTTGTTCCGCTACCTCCAGTTAAAGCATTTATTTTCCCCCTGCATACGCTCAGACTAGAGTTGAGCGAACCCGAACTGTAAAGTTTGGGTTCGTACCAGATTTTAGGGTGTCCGTGTCCCGAACCCTGACATTTGAGAAAAAGTCCAGGTTCGGGTTCGGGTATTTTTTCACGCCATTTTTATAGCTGCAGGGCAGCCAATCAACAAGCGTTTCACTCATTTGCCCTTAGAAGCCATCACAGCCATGCCTACTAATGGTATGGCTGTGATTGGCCAGTGCATCATGTGACCCAGCCTCTATATAAGCTGGAGTCACGTAGCGCTGCATGTCACATCATCTCATACTAATGTAGGGAGAGGATGCTGCTGCTGGTGTGAGGGACAGATTAGCGTTATAAAATCATCTCATACTAGTGTAGGGAGAGGTTCCTGCTGCTGGTGTGAGGGACAGATTAGCTTTATAAAATCATCTCATACTGGTGTAGGGAGAGGTTCCTGCTGCTGGTCTGAGGGACAGATTAGTGTTATAAAATCATCTCATACTGGTGTAAGGAGAGGTTCCTGCTGCTGCTGTGAGGGACAGATTAGCGTTATAAAATCATCTCATACTGGTCTAGGGAGAGGTTCCTGCTGCTGGTGTGAGGGACAGATTAGCGTTATAAAATCATCTCATACTGGTGTAGGGAGAGGATCCTGCTGCTGGTGTGAGGGACAGATTAGCGTTATAAAATTATCTCATACTGGTGTAGGGAGAGGATCCTGCTGCTGCTGTGAGGGACAGATTATAACACCTAAGCAATTTTTCTGTTTGTTAGGTGGGCGTTTAAAAAAAAATATTCTAAATACTACATTTCCAGCTAGCGGTGCATTTCTTGCACAAAAATAAAAAGTGCGTCTACATTTCTGGTTTAAAAAAAAAAAAAATATATATATATATATATATCTAAATACAGAGTGAATAAATTGCAACAATGTCCCCAACGAAAATAGTCTCTGCTCAGCGCCAGGCTGACACTGTCTCCTTTGAAGTACAAACAAGAGCAGCTGCTGAAAAGTCAATAACCAGACGTTCCAAATACTAAAAAGATGCAAGAAGCACAGCACACGTGCTCCTACAGCAGCGCTTCCAAATAATCATATAAGCACTCAAAGAGAAATGTACTTCTTTGATTACAGTTCTTTTCACTTGTGGATGTCCGACCCTCCACCAAAAAAAGTAGCACCACGTGTGAGTAATCAGGATTCCCCTTATGGGGATGCACTCACCAGAACCTGGTAAGTTAATCGCATTGGAATCCCAACGTTTTACAGATGTCCGTATGAGGTAATCTCTCAATCCACTTCTAAGGCAATCCGATCCTTTCCTCTGATATGCTCCTCATTGAATCAGATGGATATATGTAGACAAGAAGGGAGTGGGGACACTCTCATAGCGTAAAACTGTTTTTATTATATCTGATTAAAATGTTTAAAAAACACACTCACATGGTAGAAGGAATCAACCCGCACATCTCAAATGCCGCCTCACACTACTTGTCCATAGTAGCGGTTCGGTACCCGCCCGTTCCACTACCAAGAGCTTTCATGTAAGACCCGGCAGGTGACTTCCGCTGTTGCGTCGCTCGGCCCGGCCCTGACGCGTTTCGTCACATCCGACTTCGTCTGAGGGCGTGGCCGAGCGGCGCGACGCAACATTATTTATAGCGGAAACAGGAAAGTTAAGAAACCGCCCCTGATCTCCGCGTACACCCGTCTCCAGGCAACGCATTACCCCGTATAGAGCGGCTACTATCTATAAGCGTACAAGTCAATCACTTAGTATACCTCTAATTACTTTTTAATTTCACTTCAAAATAGCCTTAAAGTTAATTGTGCCAATATTTAATTGTCTATATTGGGCAAACGGCCCACCATACCCGTCTTTTGAATTGCCCATCACGGATTGAATTACACAGAAATGTAAATACCGCATAAGGAAATACATGGGGTCAATTCAAACCGCTGCCTAGAGTCAGATGACAGCCTCATAGACGGTTTCTCTTGTATACCTCTAAATGCACCACTTATACACGGGACATATATCACCAGAGATAGTTCCTATAATCACATAATATTCAATGCATGGCAATACCCCTAAGTACATCTAGATTAATACATTAACTATCTGAGGTGAAAAAGTAGTTTTGAAAGTCACATAAATTATACATTAAATTAAAATAAACTTCTAAATAATGCTCACCTAACAACCTTGGTGATAGTACCAGGAAATTACACATGAATGTAGGATTCTAGACATTTCTTAATATTTATAACAGTGTCTATTCCTATATTAATAATCATTGATGAAACAATTGATGTCAAGCTCGACATTCAAGCCTTTGGGCGTAAGTGAGTCCGTCAGAAATATCCAGCGGGTCTCGCGCTTGGAGAGGTCCCGTACTTGGTTGGAACCCCTCCAAGGCGAGACTACGTGTTCAACACCCCAAAATTTCAGTCCCAAAGGGTCACGATTATGCTCCTGTAAAAAATGTAAGGATACATTGTGGTCCCTAAAACCCAATTTGATATTTGCAATGTGTTCTGCTATCCTTACCCTAAGGGGGCGCTTGGTTCTACCTATGTACAGGAGCCCACAAGGACACGTTAGTGCATATACCACATGCGTTGTATTACATGTGATGAAGTCTTTGATCTTAAATTCAACTCCATTCGCTCCAGATACAAAGGACTTCAAACCTCTCATGGGGGTCCTTACTTCTCTACATGCCCTGCATTTCCGACAGGAATAAAATCCTGTTTGGTCCCAGAAAGTACCCGGCTTTGTGGGGGGGTCAAGAACCTTCCGTACGACTCTGTCCCCTATGTTTGTGCCCTTCCGATATATAAATCGAGGTCTTTGTGGTAAGGCGGGGCCTAACACCATGTCCATCTGCAACACATGCCAATGTTTTTTGAATATGGCCTCAACCTGTTGGTGTTGTTCATGATACCCAGTGATGAAGCCATATTCGTGTGAATTACTCCGAGATGGATTATGAGTGCATTCAGACAGTAGAGTTTCCCTTGGGACCTCAGCAACCTCCTGTATCACTGCCTCCAGATGTTCTCTTTTATAGCCCTTCTCCTCAAAGCGATCCCTCAGTATCTGTGCTTTTTCTCTATAGCTGTTCAGATCTGAGCAGTTCCTCCTAATACGAGACATTTGCCCCTTAGGGATATTTTTTAACCACAAAGGGTGGTGTCCACTAAACCAGGGTAAAAAGCTATTTCTATCGGTAGGCTTGAAGTATACACTGGTGGTCAAATTATCTCCAGACCTACCGACAGTTACATCCAAAAAGTGAATCTCGTCTTTACTGAACTGACTGGTAAGGACAATGTGGTTGGTGTTATTATTCAGAAATTGGATGTAATCTGTAAGGGACGTCTCAGAGCCACTCCAAATGAAGAACAGATCGTCTATGTAACGAACATAGAACAACAGTTCTTTTCTTCGGTTCGCATAGACAAATCTGTCCTCCCATTCGCCCATAAAGAGGTTTGCAATGCTCGGGGCGAATTTTGCCCCCATTGCAACGCCCCTCCTCTGATTGTAAAAAGATCCATTGAACCAAAAGAAATTGTGAGTCAAACAAAAGTCCAGACAATTTCTGATAAAGATCTTCTGGTTCAGGGGAAGATCCTCCCTCTGACTAAAAGCCCAATTTAATGCCAACAACGCATCATCGTGTTGGATGATGGTGTAGAGCGAGGATACATCCGCCGTCACCAGAAATATCTCCGAATGGTCTTTTAGGGATATTTGGTTCAACTTCTGTAAGAAGTTCTTTGTGTCTTTCAAGAATGATTTGATGGTTACCACACTTCCTTGGAGAAATTTATCCACGTATTCTCCAACTCTTGAGGACACAGAACCAATCCCATTTACAATGGGGCGGGCTGGGGGATTGAGTGGATCTTTGTGAATTTTAGGAAGAGTATATATAGTAGGTATCCGTGCACAGGTAGGAACCAAATACCTCTTCTCCTTTTTTGTCAGTACTCCTGACCTGGAACCTCCTTCCACCAGGATTTCCAAATCCTTTTTGTATTGAATACTGGGATCTTTTGTTAGTGGCATATATGTGTCAGTATCTTGCAACATCCCCATCAATTGTGTGACATAAAATTCTTTGTTAAGTATGACCACACCGCCCCCCTTATCGGCAGGTCTTATGATGATATCTTTGCGTTCTTCCAGGGAGCGTATGCCATTTTCTATATGGAAAGGAGTCACCCCTTTCCTAGGGCTAATTAGTTGTAAGTCCCTCAAAACCAACCCTTTAAAGACATCCAAGTGATGTGATCCACTCTGCATTGGGTTAAAGAGGGATTTATTCTTTAAACCGCTATTAATTACTCCAGTTTCAACATTCCCAGTGGGTGCAGGTTGGGAGGTTTTGTTGAGAAAAAACCTTTTTATGTTTAAGGATCTCATATATTTATGAACATCCACAAACACCCCAAATTTATCAATGGGTCTTTTCAGACCACATTTTAAGCCCAAATTCAGGATATTAGTTTCTTTCGGAGTAAGTTGTACATTAGCTAGATTATAAATCCCTCCTAATGTCCTTCCAGCTTTCTTTTTTTGGGATCTCTTCCCCGCCCTGCACCCTCTCCTTCCCTTATTTCCAGTGGGGGACCCTGATCTCTCCTCTGTTCTTGGGGGTTGTGGGCTCTGGGTGTTATTGGAGAAGGTGAGTACAGATTCCCGTATGGGGTTTGTTGGGTTGAATACCCTCTCCCGGATGGGCCCCTTCTGTGGGGTCGTCCCCTCCCTCGCACTGGTCTGCCCCTCCCCCTCCCTAAAAAATGATTGGAGGGATGAGGGGCAGTATAGTACGGTTCTCTATAGTGTTCCAACACACTATACCTATTTTGGGTTCCCGTTTCCTGGGTATTGGAGTACCCACCCGGATACTGGGAAGCCCTGGGTTGGTTATAATGCTGCTGCTGCCCATTTGTTGATGTTCCAGCAGCGGCCCCATAACTCTTGGTATTTTTCTTATTATTACCAGGGAGGGGTTGGCGTTTGGATCTAACATCAGTCTCCTCCTTTTGGGAGACCAATCTACCTTTTGGGTTATTGTTAGAACCTCCCTCCTTAGAACTTACATTCCCTTCTTGTTTATTATTAATTTGCCAAGAATAGGCGGAATTGTTTTTACATTCAGCGTAATCCCTCTGGTACTTCTTAATTTTCTTTTTTTGCATATCTTTATCAACCTTTTCAAGTTTCATTTTAATTTTATTATTAAAATCTATTACTTGTTGAGTATCCCTAATAGGTTCAATCTCCTGTTGCAGGTCTCGTATTTTCGTTTCTATTTTTTTCATTTTAAGTCTTTTCCTTTTAAGGATGAGCTCATGTAATCTGAGACCCATATCATTAAAAAATTCAGTCCATTCAATCATACTCTCCTGATCATCAAGACCATCTTGGGGTGCTATATCCCATCTTAGACTGCGTATTAATATACGCTCCTTTAGATATTGTTCCATGGTAAATATATCCCACCATGTTCTCACCTGTTTCTCTAAGGCATTACCCAAAGCGAACAGGGCACCACTATAATTAGTAGTGGGATCTTGTTGATCAGAGATTTTGAATAGATTCTGAAAGTCTAAATTTCTATTATTTAAAAAGGAGATAGCATCCATGGCAGCTATGAGAATAAAACACAAATCTAAATACAGAGTGAATAAATTGCAACAATGTCCCCAACGAAAATAGTCTCTGCTCAGCGCCAGGCTGACACTGTCTCCTTTGAAGTACAAACAAGAGCAGCTGCTGAAAAGTCAATAACCAGACGTTCCAAATACTAAAAAGATGCAAGGAGCACAGCACACGTGCTCCTACAGCAGCGCTTCCAAATAACCATATAAGCACTCAAAGAGAAATGTACTTCTTTGATTACAGTTCTTTTCACTTGTGGATGTCCGACCCTCCACCAAAAAAGTAGCACCACGTGTGAGTAATCAGGATTCCCCTTATGGGGATGCACTCACCAGACCCTGGTAAGTTAATCGCATTGGAATCCCAACGTTTTACAGATGTCCGTATGAGGTAATCTCTCAATCCACTTCTAAGGCAATCCGATCCTTTCCTCTGATATGCTCCTCATTGAATCAGATGGATATATGTAGACAAGAAGGGAGTGGGGACACTCTCATAGCGTAAAACTGTTTTTATTATATCTGATTAAAATGTTTAAAAAACACACTCACATGGTAGAAGGAATCAACCCGCACATCTCAAATGCCGCCTCACACTACTTGTCCATAGTAGCGGTTCGGTACCCGCCCGTTCCACTACCAAGAGCTTTCATGTAAGACCCGGCAGGTGACTTCCGCTGTTGCGTCGCTCGGCCCGGCCCTGACGCGTTTCGTCACATCCGACTTCGTCTGAGGGCGTGGCCGAGCGGCGCGACGCAACATTATTTATAGCGGAAACAGGAAAGTTAAGAAACCGCCCCTGATC
>BLSH010448922.1:3813-17649 GCA_018402905.1 Glandirana rugosa | reverse complement strand
GAACTACAGTCGTCGTTAGAGTACTTCCAGTAAATCTGAACCTCGATATCGGAGAGAACTCGAACCTTCCTGTCTCGAAGACAGGACACTAACCTCACCCGAAGACGATCCCCTCGTCCTAGAGGTCCTCCACTCGACACTCCGTCTGTACTACAGGGAGACAACGATCTCAAGGTCCTATAAGGGCGAATCAACCCAAGGGACTAGAGCCCCTCTAGTTCTGGACCACCGTCTTCACAACGTAACACAAGAGGGGTAGTAAACGACTAATCTTGGAGACAATCTCTTTCACGTCCTGGAACCCCACAGCCTCGAGTCCTCAATACGCCGGTAGAGCCTGGTCCTGGTCTGGTGCGGGACAGATGACTAATTAAATACCAAGTTAGTAAAATAATTATCTTGTTTCGACCGGACTCCTGGTCTGTTTAATGTCTCAGTTTGTTCTAGTCACGTATACCTACCCTTAGGTCCTGCACTTTCTCTAACAGAGGTTCTAATCAGCAAATGATGGGGAGAACACAATGCAACACTTCTGCCACCAGGTCTTGATCTCCCCGAGATCAGGGAACCCAACTAAGCGGGAATATCCTGGAACTCTAGCAACAGAGGGACATCATGTCTGCCTCACAGCTCACCTCCTGGAGATCCTGCTCCCCTAGCAGAAGCCCACTCCAATCACAGGACAGAAGCTCTGTCCTTCCAAGCTCAAGAGAGGCTATAGCTCCAAGTCTAAATGACCTTCATGAGATTGCTGCTGACATCAAGAATACCCTGTAGGAAGCCATCTCTGGCTTGCAAAAAGACATCCATGACATCAGCTCCAGAGTGGGGGAAGTAGAGAAAACAACAGCCCGCCATGCTGCCTCTCTCTGCCAAGTGCAGCAAGTTACATACCAAGTCCCATGCTATCTACCTACAAGAGCTTCATCGCCACCTAGAAGACCTTGACAACCGTGGCAGGCACCACAACTTAAGGTAAGAGGTTTGCCTGAAAACGTTGAACCCAATAGACTCACCCAAGCCATAGTAGCCCTGTTTAATGACTATCTAGAAAGGCCCCAGGATGCTCCAATTGAGATGAAATGCATACATAGAGCACTCAGTCCATGAGGCAGAGATATTGACCCCCCTTGGGACTGTCTGCTGCCTGGTCAGCTTTCCTCAAAAAGAGGAATTCATAAGAAAAACATGCAATAGAGGCCTCTAATGTCCCATGGTGCAGAAGTTAAAATCTACCAAGATTTATCAAACATTACCCTGCAATGCAGAAAAGCGCTGAGACCCATTTTAGACCTCTTACACTCTAAATCTATCAGTTACCATTGGGAATTTCCTTTCTGCCTCTCAGGAACCAGTCAAGGCAGCACAACAAGTTTTAGAGTTCCTGAAGATCTGGAACACTTCTGCAAAATCCTGGAGATTCCTGTGATTGACCTGCCTGACTGGTATAGCGACTTTCGCCTACCGCCAGCAAAACATGCCACCTCTATGGAAGATATCAGTGATGTGGGCCATCGTGGTTTTGGATGCTGACGTTCACTCACACCACGTTACCCACCTCCAGCTGCCCAAGATTCTCTGAAGAATGACAGCCTAACAACCTCCCCAGCGCACCGAAGGGCTCGGCTCTCCACTTAAAGATAACCCCTACTAAATCCAGGCTGCATACAACAGATCAAGGTTGGTACACCCACCTCACTAGCTATCTCTTTATACCCGCTATGGACTAGCCATTCTCCCCTTATCCCCAACTTCCAGTGACTGTATTCCCAAATTTGCTACCTTAATATCCTACCAACCCATGGATATAACTCTCTCGCTCTAAGAGATACATAGTCTGCAACACTTCAAATGTATTACTGGCCCTTCCTTTTCCTTGAATGTCTAAGGAAGGTTACACCCTTAATAATTCCTTAAACATGCTGAACTCTAAGAAACTACAGACCGTAAACCTTGGAATTGTCTCTACACAGACACTCCAATTAAAGATGCTCAAGTTGGTTGTCCAGAACCCCTAATCCACTAACCACACCAGCTCCTTCACCTCTACAGGATCATCTGACTCTGGAAAGACTACCAAGCAAGAACTTTTCTCTCCGCCATTTAATGACCCCTCAAGCTATGAAGAACAAAGAGAGCAACGATTCATGATTGATGACACACCTTATAAACTGTCCTACTCACCTCTACCTATGTTTGTTTACCACCTACCTCTATTCCTACCCTACCCCTACAACCCATCCTTTCCCAGCACCCTTTCTTCTATACTCCATACCTTTCTTCTCCTCTCAAATATAGAAATGCTCCGTCATTAGTAAGTATATTTCTAGTTCTAATGAAGACCAACTATTCCGGATATAGCATAAAGACATAAGTTATTGCTAGAGAATATACCTTTCCTTGATCTACCCACTGACTGCCTTAATCCTTTGATATGTACATAATATTTACGAAGCTGGTGGGGATTCCAATGGGAACTATCAGTTGATCAATAATCCCTAATTTGTATCATTGCATCATTCCATAAGCCTCAATTTACTGTGTTGGCTAACCTCCCTTATACCCATTCCCTAAAAGCCAACTCAAAATAAAGAGGATATCCTGATCCAAGCAGAATGTTTGGCGGGCGATCTCTCTTATAATTTATACACCAATTTCACCATCTCCTGACCCCCCTCAGAACTCACCCAAATACTCCAATATATGTTGAAGTGTTATTACCTGTTCTTTGTTCTTTGTTTGGATTACTGTGCCTAACTATGTTTTACACATCGTTTTGTTAACCTTAAAACGTTACCACTATACCTGCCTGCAGACTCAGGCTGTCTTACCTACCTGTTTAATGCTTCTGCTTGAACAAAAACATCCTACTGACCTCAAAAAGTATGAAATCCTCCCTACAGGAGATCCTCTCTTCCTTAGCTAATCCACCACCTAATATTTCTGCTTTAGCCACCATACGCCTACTTTCCTCTAACCCCCACCTGGACACTCACCATTGTGGCACATAATCACCCTTCAATACCGTCAGACTCGACTCTTGTGCCCATCCCCTTTTTTATTTATCTACCACACCACACAGCAGATATAGAAGAACCTGGCCATTTGATTATTCCCTACAATACTATCCCTGTATACCTCCTCCTATGTACCCCTGACCTCATAGGTATCGGAGACCCCACCCATCTAGCGACCGCTACCTAACACTTCCGCACCCAGCAAACTCTGGTAGTTTTTGCTGACCCGTTCTGTGTTTCCCTTCCTATTAGGATGAGCTAGCAAGCCTATACTCACATCCGGACTTGACCCCCACTTCCATCCTTTACTCCCTTTTTCCTCCTATCTCTGCCATTCTCTCTGTTTCTCTCTCTCTGCACCTTGCACCCCCTATTTCCTACTACTCCCCTTCCTCATTTACCTACCTTCACTTCCCTCCCCCACCTCTCCTAATCCACACTTCCACATCTCCCCTCCATCCACCCATCTCTCTCTCCCCCCAAAATCACCCCCATCCACTCATATTAGAAAAACAAGACCCTCTGATGGGACTTTAAAGGGTATAGACTCCACTCAAACACAAATACAAAATGCTATAAAAGAATTTCTAGTGTATTCCAAATTGTAGTTAAAATAAAAAAGGGAAAAGGGGGAACAAGGGATGAAATGGGGTACATTTAACCCAATATACAAGGTGATATAAAATTGCAACAGTACATATAGCAGAACCACTTATTTAATGCACTACTGTGTAACTGAAACAGAATGCAACCCCACGCATTTCAAAATCGTGCATTGTTCCTCTTCATCAGGGGTAAGTGATGGAATAGCTCATATATATTGTTCAGGCATATATATATATATATATATATATATATATATATATATATATATAGCATAAATGTAGGTTCTCATATATAACTAGTGCAGATTAAAAGCAGGAATGAAAGATGCTGCTGCCACTGATATCAAAAGTCCATGAAGGTAGGTAGCGATGATCGACCCCAACACTGCCGCTTGTAAAGGGAAGGCTGGAGGGGTTGTGGGGGGGGGGATGAACCACCCCACCTACGGCTGGATTCCAGGAGGAAGGAATCACTGAAAGTGGGCTGCCCGGTGGTATGGGTCAACCCGTGCCGTCTATAGTGTGTATAGATACTGTATGGGCATTGGGAGGGCTGCGTGGGAGTAGAGCAAATACCAATGGGTATGGTATATGCGTTATAGGTATAGTCCACAGGTTAAGCAAGGCACAATGTGGAGTCAAGCTCTTCCAACCGTACATCAGATGGCGGGAAGAGGAGTGGATAAAAGCCTCAATGCCCATACAGGATCTCTACATGTGTAGCACACTAGTTCCCAGCGCCCTCATACAGCTGACATAGGGTGAATTCAAATTACCCTACTCGATAAACTTTTCTCATATTATTCTCTTTACACTACACTCATTGTGGCTCGTTCCCTGATTTCATCCACACCCCAATCACTCAAAATAGTCTCCCTAAATGCAAAAGGCCTTAACATTCCTGAAAAAAGGTTGCAAATCCTAGCCAAGCCTATTATGTACAGTTTGAAGGCACACATCATATTCTTACCTTACTTTAAAGCAAAAGCCATTCCCAAACTGGAAAACACTCACTATCCACACGTATACCATCCCACCTACCCCACATCTAAAACTAAAACAAATTTCGGATACCCTAGCAGATGAACAAGGACACTACATTTTCCTAAAAGGCATGCTTTCGGATAAACCGATCACCTTGGCTAATATATATAGCCCTAACATCTCCCAGGTCCCATTATTTAGATCCATTACCTGCCTACTAACCTCATTTCAATCTGGAATTCTTATCTCAGGATTTGACTTTAATGTCCCCCTCTTACTGACACCTCTACAGGAACTTCCCACATGCAAACATGCTCACTAAGCACTTGCTTCCTCTTCTCCCCTCTATTATAGACTGAGGCCAAGTGGACTTTGTCCCTGGTAGAGAGACCAGTGACAACGCAGTCAAAACAATAAACCTACACCATCTTCTGACCTCCTTGAACCAAACAGGCTTTTTCTTATCCCTGGGTATGGAGAAGGCATTTGACAGGGTGGCCTGGGACTACGTGGAAGCGGTTCTTAGAACCATGGACTTTGGTAACCGCCTATTAAGCTTTATAAAGACTCTCTACTCCAACCCAGTAGGGATGGGCATTATGTTTGGGTTGAACATGAGTTTGACCAGAACATCTGCTGTTGGTATGTTCGGGGAAACCCGAATATTATGGGGCATTTTCGGAAACATTGCGCGCCCCATAATGTTTTCAAATGGCGGCGGTATGCTGCCCGCTGATTAGCCAAAGCATGCACATGACCTGCATGCTTTGGCCAATCAGCGGGTAGCCTGCTGTGAGAGTTTGATTGGCTAAAGGCAGGGTGCCTTTAGCCAATCACTGCGCAGCAGCCTCAATCCACGTCCCACGCTATATAAAGCTGCTTGTACAGCGGCTCTATGTAGTGTCTCAGAGTGGTTAGAGATGGAGCGCAGGTTCCTGAATACAGACAGTTTAGATAGCTAGCTTTACAAAGTTGTTAAAAAAAAGAAAAAACGTCCAAAAAATAGATAACTAACTAGATAGATAGTTAGAAATCTAAAATATATCTGTCAGTTAGTGCAGACAGGTTAGTGTAGGGAAAAAAAAAATATATATAGATCGATATAGATACAGTCTCATATATAATATATATACTCACGGTGTACTATATATCAGTGTACACTGTACATACGGTTTATAGTACACTTGACGTGGTGTATTAATATATATACAGCCTGCTATATATATATATATATATATATATATATATATATATATATATATATACATACAGCATATTGAGTGTGCACTATATATCTCTACATAAGGTATATAGTATACTTGACGTGGTGTATTGAAATATATACATCCTGGTATATGTATATATATACACACAGCCTATTGAGTGTGAACTATATATCTGTTCATACGGTATATAGTACACTTGATGTGGTGTATTAAAATATATACAGTTTTTAACCCCTTAACCCCCAGAGCCCTTTTTTACATTTGTTGTTTACAAGTTAAAATCAGTTTTTTTTTATAGAAAATTACTTAGAACCCCCAAGCATTATATATTTTTTCAAACAGCAAAGAGAATAAAATGGCAATCATTGCAATACTTTTTGTCACACAGTATTTGTGACGTTGCTTCCGAAAATGTACGAAGGAGTCCCAATTGAAGCCGATTCCGGCTTCCACAGGGACTCCACACAGCCGGCGGACTTGCCAGATTGGAGCTCTCGTCTCCCAGTGGGACGGGAGGCCAGAGAAGAGAGGCGGATGGTGGTGGGAGGGGTGATGTCCCCTCCCACTGCCTGGGATAAAGACTGAGTGGCTTCTCTTTCAATATTTTTATTGATATTTTCAAGAAACAAAACATCAATATGGAACATTAACTGTAAATTACAGAAGAATTGAACATTCAGATGTGAGTAGACATGTTAGCGTTTGTTGTAAGAACATTTGAGACAATACGAATGAAATCTCACATATTGCATTTGAGTCTGAGTGGCTTCTGAGCCGGATCGGCTGTTATCAACAGATAGGAAGCCGCCTGCTCTAAAAAATGGTACCAGGGTTTAGCGAGTAGCTGCAGACTATAGTCCGATACCTCCACTTAAAGCAGCCACTGTTTATAAACAGCGAATTCACGTTAAGTGGTTAAACTAATGTACAACAGTAGGGCCCGTTCCTGCGCCCAACAAAAGTAACTGCAAGGGGTTACAGTGTTCTGGCACTGACAACACCCAAGGCCCAATTTTTCACCATTTGTTTGACTGGGCATGTCATCACAATTTTTAACCACTTAACGTGAATCGCCATTTATAAACGGCAGCAGCTTTAAGTGGATGTAATGGGGTGTAGCCTGCAGCTACAGGCTATACCCCGGTACCGTTTTTTAGAGCAGGCTGCCAGCTATCCGGTGAATGGTCGATCTGGCTCGGAAGCCACTCAGTCTTTATCCCAGGGAGCAGGAGAGGCCAACCCCCATGCCACCGTCCGCCACTCTTCTCCGGTCTCCCTTCCCACCTATTTGACACTTCTGGCCGCTGTGTGGAGTCCCTGTGGAAGCTGAAAGTGGCTTCAATTGGCACTCCTTTGTACATTTCCGAAAACAATGTCACAACGTCACTTCTGGTTTACTTGGCGGCAAACAACGCCGGTTTTAAAAAAAATGACAGTATTTAGAATTGCCATTTTTGGCTATATGAATACTGTGAAGTGCAAAGGAGGGATGGGGGGTCTTTTATACCCCCCATCCCTCCATAAAGAGTACCTGTCACCATATATTACTATCACAAGGGATGTTTACATTCCTTATGATAGCAGTAAAAGTGATCAGATTTTTTTAAACAAACAGTGTTAAAGAAATAAATAAAATAAATAAAAAAATGTAAAAAGAAAAACTTAAAGCTCCACCGTAACCACGATTTCGCTCAGCAAAGAAAATGCATACTTAAGCCGCATATGAAAACGGTGTTCAAACCACACATGTGAGCTATCGCCGCGATCGCCAGAGTGTGAGCAGTAATTCTAGCAAAATACTTCTTCTGCCCCTGGTAACCATTAAAAGTTTGTCGCAATTCCGCAAGTATACACAATTTTCAACCGTAACATGTATGGTATCTATTTACTCGACGTAACATCTTCTTTCACAATATGCAAAAAATGGGCTAACTTTACTGTTGTCTTATTTTTTAACTAAAAAAAGCAATTTTTTTCCTAAAAAATTGTGATTGAAAGACCGCTGCGCAAATACCGTGTTACAAATAGTATTGCAACGATTGCTATTTTATTCCCTAGGCTGTTTGAAAAAAATACATAATGTTTGGGGGTTCTAAGTAATTTTCTAGCAAAAAAAATGATTTTAACGTGTAAACAACAAGTGTAAAAAGGGCTTTGGGGCTTAAGTGGTTAAACTAATTTACAACAGCAGAACCCGCTCCTGCATCCAACAAGATCCAACGGATCGGCTGTTATCAACAGATAGTAAGCTGTCTGATGTAAAAAATGGTACCAGGGTATAGCGAGTAGCTGCAGACTATAGCCCGATACCTCCACTTTAAGCAGCCACCGTTTATAAACAGCGAATTCACGTTAAGTGGTTAAACTAATTTACAACAGCAGGGCCCATTCCTGCGCCCAACAAAAGTAACTGCAAGGGGTTACAGTGTTCTGGCACCGCCAGCACCCAAGGCCCAAATTTTTTGCCACCTGTTTGACTGGGCTTTCATCACAATTTGTAAACTAATTTACAACATCAGGCCCAGTTCCTCCATCCAACATGAGTAACTGCAGTGTTCTGACATCGCCTGCACCAAGGCCCAATTTTTCGCCACCTGTTTGACTGGGGGATTGTAGCACAATTTTTTAACTAATTTACAACAGCAGGGCCCGCGCCAAAATTTAAAAAAACTACGTGGGGTTCCCCCCTAAAATCCAAACCAGGCCCTTCAGGTCTGGTATGGAATTTAAGGGGAACCCCATGCCAAAATTTTAAAAAAATGACATGGGGTTCCCCCCAAAACCCAAACCAGGCCCTTCAGGTCTGGTATGGAATTTAAGGGGAACCGCGTGGCAAAATTAAAAAAAAAAATGATGTGGGGTTCCCTCCGAAATCAAAACCAGGCCCTTCAGGTCTGGTATGGATTTTAAGGGGAACCCCGCACCAATTTTTTTTAAAAAATGGCATGGGGTCCCCCCAAAATCCAAACTAGACCCACATGCCCTCATCATGGGGAGGATGCTTTGAGGTCGCCCCCAAAGCACCTTGTCCCCATGTTGATGGGGAGAAGGGCCTCATCCCCACAACCCTGGCCAGTGGTTGTGGGGGTCTGTGCAGGGGGCTTATCAGAATCGGGAAGCCCCCTTTAATAAGGGGGCCCCCAGATCCAGACTCCCCTTTGTGAATAGGTATGGGGTACATTGTACCACTACCCATTCACCAAAAAAGACAAGAGGCAGTTTTTGACAAGTACTTTATTTTGTAAAATAGCTCTTTCTTCTCTCTTCTTTCTTCCTCCATCTTCTCCCGGTCTGGTCCTTCTTCTGGTCTTCTGCTTCTTTTTTTAGTTTTCTTGCTTCCTCTCTTCATCTTCACTCTTCAATCTTCATCTTCATCTTCTTTCTTCTTTCACCGCCGCTGCTCTCTTCACTGATGCAGTCCAGCCCCTGCGCTTCTCTCAGAATGGGCGGTCTTCACAATGACAGTACTTTTATAAGAAGGGGCGGGGCCACCCGGTGATGTAAATGAGTGACCTGCCCCCTCTGACATCACATGACGTCAGAGGGGGCAGGTCACTCATTTACATCACCGGGTGGCCCCGCCCCTTCTTATAAAAGAACTGTCATTGTGAAGACCGCCTATTCTGCGAGACGCGCAGGGGCCAAACTGCAGCAGGGGGGAAAGCGGCAGCGGTGAAGAAGAAGAAGAAGATTGAAGATTGAAGATGAAGAGAGGAAACAAGAAGACTAAGAGAAGAAGCAGAAGACCAGATGAAGGATCGGGCCAGGAGAAGATGGAGGAAGAAAGAAGAAAGAGCTATTATACAAAATAAAGGAATTGTCAAAAACTGCCTCTTGTTTTTTTTTTACACTACACTCCTTTTTTGGTGAATAGGTAGGGGTGCAATGTACCCCAAACCTATTCGCATGGGGGGGCAGGATCTGGGGACTCCCTTATTAAAAGGGGCTTCCTGATTCCGTAAGCACCCCCACCTGCAGACCCCCACAAGCACTGGCCAGGCTTGTGGGGAAGAGGCTCTTGTCCCTATCGACATGAGGACAAGGTGCATTGAGGTGTGGGGGCAGAGCCCCCCTCTCCCAAAGCACACATACTCCCCATGTTGAGGGCATGCAGCCTGGTACGGTTCGGGGGGGGGGGGGCGCTCGCCGGGTCTGCATGCCCGGATAAGGGTCTGGTCTGGATTTTAGGGGGATCCTCACGTCAATTTTTTAAAATTTGGCATGGGGTTCCCCTTAATAGCCAAACCAGAAGAGCCTGGTTTGGACTGGGGGGGGACCCCACGCACTTTTTTTCAGATATTTTTTGTATATTGCCGGGAACTGGCAATACATTACAGTCGCAATTTTAAATTACAATTTTTCCTATGGAAATGTCATTTTGCTCGGTTCTACACTTTACAGAGATGCGCCCTTTTACACACAGACTAAGGACACCCCCCAGGCACACTATTTAAATGAATTTTTCTTTTTTTTCACTTTAAGCATTATTAAAATCACTGCTCCTGGAGGCCCTGAAGGAAGCTAACCTAGAGTTGCAAGCCCAAATAGAGGACCAAGAAAACAGAGCCAGGAGGTCTAACATTCGAATCAGAGGCTTACCTGAATCCATCCTGGACCTAAATTCGACGGTGACAGCCCTGTTCCAAGAACTATCCCCGTCTATCCCAATAGACAGATTGGAAATCGAACGTGTGCACAGGGCCCTAGCCCCTCGTAAAAAAGACGGTCCCCCCAGAGACGTTATAGCCAAAATGCTATATTACCGCACGAAGGAACAATTACTGATGGCTGCCAGGAATAGAGATCACCTCATTTTTCAAGGTCATAGTTACCAACTATTTACAGACCTATCCAAAACCACCATCATGAAACGCAGAACCTTCAAGCAATATCTGGAAGTACTGCAACAGCACAAAATTATCTATTCTTGGGGCTTCCCCTTCTCTCTACGTTTCTCATATCAAGGTCAGAAGTTCTACATCAAAACTGCTGAAGAACTGCGTGATCAACTTCAAGCTCTACACCTCACCACTCCAGCCACAACCTCCTCACAAAGCACTCGTCGGAGATCCGCTTCAGCATCCCCGCAGAAAGCTACTACCTCCCCGGCATCGACCACCAAAAGAGGACGCTTTGTTCCTGCTCCTCAAGATCAGCCAGACTCCATGGACTGAACTTTACTTGGCCTAGGTGAGCCTCCAGACCCCTATGGTCTTCTAATGAGAATCTACATTTACAGACAATAGGCCTTAGGGCTAGTCTCGAAATCCCTATGTCAGAGACTGCCTTCAGTTCACAAATAGGCTCGCTCATCAGTTATAGTTCTACCTGACTTATACACTGTTTTCATTATCCATAGTTTAAAGTTCACTTACAATGATGTGGGTATGTCCGGGCATCGAGCAGCACCTGGATGGGATCAGCCCCCACGACCCTCTACCTGAGGAGTCGGGTTGGGGCGGCCCCGTCCTGTGGTGGTTGGGCCTTGACATCCCCAGCGTTTATGTGTCACAAGTACCCTTAACTTAACTCAGATAACTGCCAGTCAAGCTGTATTGCTGCACCTAGGAAGCCGTATGATTTTTTAGTCACGTTAGTGACCTGTCAGACCTGGGTCCCCCTCCCCACAAGGGAGATGGGGTACCCCCCAGCTCTGATAACTCACTAAGGACCCTGGGCACTATACCATGCAGACGGTTCTGCAATTTATGCTCCGCAAATTAAGTGTTTCTGACTAAAGAGTGACTAATCATTGACTTCACCCATGACCACATACCTATTAGCCATGCTACCTCTTCTCATAGTTTGTTACTGTTACCTATAATCTGCTGACGGTCCCGTGCCTGTTCGTCACTGCTGCCTCCCACTTGCCCATAGAGCATCCTCTCGGATCCTCTCGGAGCAACTTGCTTCCCTCAGAGGAGGACGTTACGCCCTTCTCGGACGGAACCTACTACCCCCGTATTCTTAAGTCTTCTATACTTACTCCCCCCCCTCCCTCTATGCCCTTTACCCATCTTCCTGTCACCCCTCCATCACCTCCTCACCGGGGGGCAAACTACAAACTCTACCCTCAGGGACCATTAGAGGCACTCCTCCTACCCTACTCATGGCCCCCCTGAACATACTAACCCTTAATGCCCAGGGCTTAAATTCCCCCAATAAGAGACGCAAGGCCTTCAGATCTTTCTCCTCACTGAAAGCACATGTGGTTTGCATTCAGGAAACTCACTTTACTGACCGTCACTGCCCTAAGTATATGCACCCCTCTTATCCACAATTTTATACAGCCTCTGCTCAAACAAAGCACAGAGGAGTCTTAATTGGATTCCACCGTTCAGCACCGTTTACGCTCCAATCTGAGATCAAAGATCCTGAGGGTAGATACTTGATTCTGAAAGGCACCCTACTAGACTCTGAAGTCACAGTGGTGTCATATTATGCACCGAATATAAACCCTAATGCCTTTTTAACCCACCTATTTCAGATGGTTGAAACACATAAACAAGGCACCCTTCTATTATGTGGTGACTCGAATCAAGTTATCCACCCTACCCTGGATAAATCACCTTACACACCTACCACGGGCTCTTCTAAACTAACCTTCGCCCACTTGCTCCAGCAACATTCCCTAGTAGATACATGGAGAGAGTGTAACCCAACTAGGAAACAATACTCCTTTTACTCTCACCCCCACAACTCCCTCTCTCGGATAGATCACATTCTCACGACCATAGGCACCTCCCCCGCTCTGATCTCCTCCTCAATAATCCCTATCTCCTGGGCAGACCATAATGCAATCATATCCTCCTTCACCGCACTGATTCCACAACAACGGCATTTCTCCTGGACCCTCAACGACACCCTATTAGCTAACCCCTCTAATGCCCTTGAAATTGAAACGGAAATTCGTAAGTATATTGCAGTAAACAAAACAGAAGAGGTTTCCCCACTGACAGTCTGGGAAGCACACAAGCCGGTTCTCAGAGGCTTTTTAATAGGCCTAGCTGCAAAACGGAAAAAAGACAGAAAGATACGCTTTCAGACGTTAGAGGCAAACTTTTCACAAGCACATAGCAACTTCCAAACTAATCCAACCCCAACCCATAAAAAAGAATTAGAAACTGCCAGACTAGAGCTAGATCCTTTTTTTGACTGACTCAGCAGAGAAATCCCTCAGGCGCACCAAGCACAAGGTGTACACAAAGGCCAATAAACCAGACACGTTCCTAGCCTTGACCCTACGTAACATCGACAAAGCCTACAAACCGATACGACTCCAAACCGCCCCAAACGCCTACACCAGCAACCCTGAAAAGATTCTGGGGACGTTTCGTCGCCACCTATCAGCCTTATACGCCCAACAAACCTCGACTGCCCAAGCCCCACCCTCCCATGTCCTTGATGCCATCTCACTACCTACACTCCAGAACTCCCAGAAAGAAACACTAGACGCCCCCATCTCCAAGGAAGAGATCGTTAGAGCTGTTGAATCCCTTAAACCCCATAAAAGACCGGGCCCAGATGGCTTTACAGCCACCTATTATAAACAATATATAGAACTACTTGCCCCTCTCCTTTCAGACGCCTTTAACTCTATATTGAAAGGCCGTTCATTCCACGCTGAATCCCTCCATGCAGCGATCTCCATGATCCCCAAACCCTCCACAGATGACTCCTCATGGTCCAACTACCGTCCAATCTCCCTTTTAAACATTGACATCAAAATCCTAACCAAAATTCTTTCCACACGTCTCAACACAACCATAGGATCCCTAATCCACAAGGATCAGGTTGGATTCATACCCTGTAGACAAGCGGGGGATAACATTAGAAGAGCTGTTCTCCTTTCCCACCATGCTCGCACACGTAGGATCCCAGCCTGTTTCCTCTCCCTAGATATTCGCAAGGCATTTGACAGTGTCTCCTGGCAGTATCTGTTCGCCATTCTGCAAAAAGCGGGTTTTGGACCCCACTTTCTCAGCTGGGTCACTGCTTTATACT
>BLSH010448921.1:466868-486431 GCA_018402905.1 Glandirana rugosa | reverse complement strand
AGCAACAACAACACCAAGGTTGTTCTGAAGAGTTTGTTTAATCTGTCTAGTCTTTATCCTATAGTGTACTCAATTTCTGGACAACATATCACCTTTGTAAACTCATGCTTGTTGGTAAACTTATTTCGCTTTTTCTCGCTCTGATGTATAACATGTTAAAACTTAATAAAAATCATTTGGAAAAAAAAAATCTGAAGTCCATATCTTCCCACTTGTTCTGGGTCAGACTTCAAGTATTAAAGCAAGAGGATAAGCATAACAGCCAGTAAACCCGTATTTTCAAGAAGAAAGGTCAGCAATGAAAACCTCCTTGTTACTCATCTACCATGTTTCTTTAAAGTCCAACTCAATGCTTTGTTTTTTTTTTAAATGAAGCCCAGTGAGATTTAAAAATAAAACAGCAGCTCTGGCTGCAATACTAAGCTCCACTCCGAGACAATCCCCAGCAGCATTTCCTTTCTTCCAATTGATGTCAAACAATAGATAACACAATACATTGCACCACAATTCTCATGACATGCATTGCAGTGCACTGCATTTAAGCATAGTTCCAGCCAAAACTTTAACTCTGTCTTAAACAAAAGACCACCCAACCCCCCCCTCGTTTTTGCATATATATATATATATATATATATATGTATTTTTTTTCTATTTGTTTTGTTACCTTTTGTGAAGTACAAAGGTGTACTTCCATCCTAACCCCTAGCGTACGTAATTTCCCCATCTGCATCGGCCCCTCCTCCTTTCCTCCCGCTGCCTTCTGGGACCTTTGTGTCTCAGAAGATGATGGGGCCATTCAGAAAGCGCAGCATGACCTGCACATGTGCAGTAGTAAACCGGCTGTGAAGCCTTAAGGCTTCACTGCCAGTTTCCCTTAGTTGCAATGGTGGAGCCTGCACCCGAGCTGATGGATTAGCTTCGGGGGCCCAACATCGCGGCATCCATGGACAGGTAAGTGTCCTTATATTAAAGTCAGAAGCTACAGCATTTTTTTTAAGGCTGGAAACCCGCTTTAATATTAATTTGGTCATTAAGATGTGCTGCCAGTCCATTCAAAATTAATAGACTTAGGCTGGTTTCAGACTTTGGGAGCACATGTCGCAAGACGTGTAAAAATGAGAGCCTATGAGAGCCGTCTTATCTGGTCTGACTTTGAAAAAGGTTCCTGCACTACTTTGGTCCAACTTTGATCCTACTTCATCGTCTTAACTGATCTGACTTTGACATGCAACTTGTGCTCTGAGTATCTTGAAGGGGAACTCCACGCCAAATAAAAAAATAAAATGGCATGGAGTTTGCCCTCCAAGACCATACCAGGCCTTTTAGTCTAGTATGGATTTTTAGGGGAACCCCCATGCCAAAAAACGGCATGGGGTCCCCCCAAAATTCATACCTGACCCTTATCCGTCAGGAAAGGGAGTGGGGATGAGTGAGCGACGTGCCCCCCCTCATGAACCATACCAGGTCACATGCCCTCAACATGGGAGTGTGGGTGCTTTGGGGTCGGGGGGCCCTGTGTACTATTTTTATTTTTGACACTTTTTTAGATGAATGGGTAGGTGTACAATGTACCCCATACTCATTCACATAGGGTGGGGGGCTGAGATCTGGGTGCCCCCTTGTTAAATGTCGCTTCCAGATTCTGATAAGCCTGCTGCCCGCATACCCCAACAGCCACCGGCCAGGGTTGTCGGGAAGAGGTCCTTGTTCTCATCAACATGGGGACAAGGTACTTTGTGGTGGGGGGCGCAGGACCCCCCTGCCCCAAAGCACCCACCCTCCCATGTTGAGGGCATGTGACCTGGTATGGTTCAAGAGGGGGGGTATTCGCTCGTCCCCACCTCCTTTCCTGACCTGCCAGGCTGCGTGCTCAGATAAGGGTCTGGTATAGATTTTGGAGGGGACCCCGCACCGTTTTTTGGCATGGAGGTTCCCTTTAAATTCAATACCAGGTCGAAGGGCCTGGTATGGTCTTGGACTTAATTTGGCATGGAGTTTCCCCTAAAGATTCATACCAGACACAAAGTTCCTGATATTGTCGGGATCAAAGTTGGATCCCGTTCATTGAAGTTGGATGGAAGTCGGACTTCAAGTCGCAGAGCAAAGTCAGATTCACAGTCGTATGACTGTTGTGTCATACCAGTGTGAACCCAGCCTTAACCACTTCAGCCCCGGAAGAATTTCCCAGGTTAGGACCAGAGCACTTTTTGCGATTCAGCACTGCGTTACTTTAACTGACAATTGCGCGGTCGTGCGACGTTGTACCCAAACGAAATTTGCGTCCTTTTTTTCCCATAAATAGAGCTTTCTTTTGGTGGTATTTCATCGCCTCTGCGTTGTTTCTGATCACCGCTATAAACAAAAGAAGAGCGACCATTTTGCAAAAAAAAAACAAATTTCTTACTTTTTGCTAAAATACAAATCCAAAAAAAAATATATAAAAAAACATTTTTTTTCATCGGTTTTGGCTGATTTATATTCTTCCTCATATTTGTGATAAAAAAAAATTGTAATCGGCCTTTATTGATTAGTTTGCGCAAAAGTGACCACGTTTACGGAGGGTGAGAGTTCATTTCTGGGGTTTTAATTTTTTTTATTTTTTACTAGTAATGGCGGCGATCTGCGATTTTTTAGCGGTACTGCGATATTGCAGTGGACATGTCGGACATTTTTGACACTTTTTTGGGACCAATGACATTTATACAGCGATCAGAAATTTAAATGTCCACTGATTACTGTATAAATGTCATTGGCAGTGAAGGGGTTAACCTGCAGGGTGTAGTGAAGGGGTTAACTATGTTCCCTGGGTGTGTTATAACTGTGGGAGGGTTGGGCTACCATGGGCATGAGAGATCTAACTGATCCCAGTGACAGGGATCAGTAGATCACCCATGCCCCCACTAACAGAGCAGGGAACCGCCGTGTTTACATCGGTGGTTCCCCGTTCTTTGCCTGTGGCTGCTCAGGAGTACGGCGGGCGCGTGCCCGCTAGCGGCCACTTGTAGATCTCCACCTTTTTTTACGGTGATTCGAGCCCAGCGTCCCCACTGCTGCCGTAAATAGATGGTAGGCAGTGTGGAACCGGTTAAAGTGATACTAAAGTCTCCTTTTTTTTCTTTAAAAATAACAAGCACGGTATCCATCATAGTAAAAAAGAAAAAGTCGGCACTCTGGAACTGCAGTATCAAAACTTCTTTATTCCATATCGTCCAAACAGGAATAGGCTTACATGTTTCGGCAAATAATGCCTTGTTCACAGCACAACATTCCAAATGAACTCACTTGTATAAATACTCACATACAATCAAATAATTAGAGTCAAATACAAAACATATGATTCTCTTCCCTATTAGGGTCTTGATATCAATTAAGTTCAAACAGGAAACATTGTCACCAATGTGTATCTCCCTAGGGCAAAAGAGAAAAATAAAAATACATTATAACAATAAGAGAAATTAAAAAATAGAAGAGTAAGTGAGAATCGTGTTAAAATCTGCAGCCGACAAAAAGGAAAAAATTTGGTATGTCAATGGCATCCATCAGTATTCAAACAAATGTATAAGGAAACCATTACATAGCCAAATGTACAAAGGAAATGGCAAGCATTAGTGAAGGTTTGCATAATAATATCATATAGATGCATAAAACCTATCATAGAGTCCTCAACACTACACCAAAGCAAAGGATCAGAAGTTCACCCATTAACATTATCATATCCTTCCCAAAAAGAGGACTCCATTTATAATCGCTAGTTACGATAACCCCTAATGATTTTGTATAAGGACACTATCACATACTAAATTGCATGGAAGTGTTACAATGAGTTGGCTAGTCAGGTATCCTAATTATTAATTCCTTCATTTTAGGAAGAGGTCCACATCGTATCTCTGATTCATTCCATCAGGTACAGAGATACAAAAATTTTCGGCAGTGCACATGTCTAATGAGCTACTTTAGGTGCCCCTGAAACATAGATTGGAACCCAGTCTTCACAAACAATGACTGTGCTCCTGTCCAAGCAAGCAATTGGCTCTGTTTACAATTATACAGGGGCTCCTGTAAAAGCTAAGACTGTGATATAGGCTGCTTTTATACAGGATCTGCTGTCAGTGCTGCTGTAACAATATAATAACAGCTGGTCCTGGAAACTTCCGCCATTCCTTCTAAGGTGGCATTTATAGAGTCAAGCCTGATTAGCCTTAGGTTACTTTCACACTGGGGCGTTTTTCAGGCTAAAAATAGCGCTCTTATAGCGCCCGAAAAACTCCCCCCCCCCCCCATCCAGCCAAAGTGTGAAAGCCTTGAATGCTTTCACACTGGGGCGGTGCCCTTGCAGGACGTTACAAAAAGTCCTGCAAGCAGCATCTTTGGGACGGTGCGTTGAGCAGTATTTACACCGCTCCTCCACCGCCCCTGCCATTGAAATCAATGGCCAGTGCTTCCGAAGCGACTGTACACCGCCTTCCCATTTGCATAGCGGAAACCAGCGGTGATTTACCGCTACCGCCTGCCCCAGTGTGAAAGTAGCCTAAGAGGAATGTAGCCCTCTCTGTACGGAAACAATTAGTAAATGAATTCATTGTCATTGTCATGGTTAAGAAGCAATTTATTAAATAATAAATGGCACAGCCAGCATATTTTGAGGGTACATATGGGCACCTCTCACCATGGCTTAAATAATGCTATAAATAAATAATTATATAAATATAATATAAATAAAATATAAATATATATTTATAATAATGCAGTATTATAATATAAAACATTTCTCAAATGTGTAGCTACAAGGTTTAGCTTCAGAAAAAGTATATATTTCTCTTAAATATTACAGACAAATAAAAAAAAATTACACACAAAAAGATATGTGTCAAATTGATTTTACTTGTCTGTACATTTCTTCTAGAATACTCATTAACTACCTAAAGTACACACTTAATAAATTAATTTATTAAATCTACTATTCTATAATGTCTTATGCTCTTTGAACATGGGTTAGCGTTAGGGCAAACATATGTCATTTCTTTACTATACCATTTGTTTTACATTACATTTTCATAGCTGTATAAGAATGGTACCTAATCACTTAAGAAATATACTGTATAAATTTTTGCATTTTATTCTATTTTACTATTTTAATAGTAATGCATCATCGTGGCGCAGCCCATCAGGTAGATGGAAGATGCGAACCCAGAAGGAAGACCAGGTGAAGATGGAAGCGCCTGTCAGCAATGACAGTGTGGAGCTGGATGGTTTAGTTCTAAGGTAAGTATTTAATAATGTGCTAGTATGCGATGCATACTAGCACATTATGCCTTTACCTTGCAGGGTTTAAGAAAAAAAGTTGGTGCGGTTTACTACCACTTTAAGTGAATAGTCTTTGCACTATAAATGGTCATAGTCTGCATGAGTATGGGTGCAGAAAGGAAGTGCCCATTGCCATAATATTCTGTGTTAATAGGTATCCCTCTTTCCTATCTCAGAAGTTTGGAAGGTATGTTGCTGTCCCATGATAAACTTTAAAATGTACATTTGGGGCTTGTAGCAGGTTAGCTTAAATCGACACAGCACCGCTATTCAAAGATGTGACTGTCAAAATAAAAGAGGACCTGTACTACTGTAGAGGTGCCCAAAAATGGCAAAATAAAGGCAAAGAACTAGTCACAATCCCCTGCAGTTGACCCTATCCCTATTACTGACTTACTATACTTTCTTCTGAACTTTGTCTCTCTGTGTGGAGGCCATCTTGTAAGAGGAGCAGTGTAATGATTGAGACATATATTATATATATATATATATATTATTTTTTTCTAAAATAAATTTGCCATATTTCTACTGCAGTAATGGAAATAGTTCAAAAGCTACAACACACCACCTCCATTTTTTTTATGCTTGCCAACATCCATACAGTATATAACCAATGCTGCGTTGCACATTTTTTTCCATTGCCCTATTGTTGTATAATTCCAAAATGTTTTCTTTTTCTTTCAAAGCAAAACTAGGACAACTGGAAAGAACAAGCAACAGCAAAAGAACATATCAATTTATCACTGCTATCAACAAGCCTCTACATTCGATGAAACATTGCCTTGAATGTCAATGATGAAGTAGACCATTTATCAGACATTCCATCCTTTTTTCCATTATATTTTTGTTAGCAGTTTATCAAGCACTGTAATTTTGGCTTAGATGTAAGGCAATAACATGTTGGAATACTTTACAACAGAGTTTGGTTGTTAAAGGGGGCACTTAGGTTTTAATCAGCTTTTAAGATTTGGGGCTGAATTTAAAGGAGACTCAAATTTTGAAAGTATGTTAATGAAAACATCATGTAAAAGCTATCTATCCATATAATTGATTTGTTTACTTTATTGTAAGAGCCCCTCACCTGGATGCAATATCCATGCAGATGGCAAAGGATGCTCTTGTCAAGAATGCTTACTAAAGGGATGCCTATTGTTCACCAGAGATGGTATGGTTGGAGTTTATGAAGCTCATATTGTTATACCTGTGATGAATGTAGCTCATAGTATTGACAGAACGTTACCAGGAAGCTAGCTACACTTCCAGAGTGAGGAGCCACAATGGAGGCAGGTTTGAAGTTGGGTACAAAACAAAGATGACTGTCAATCTTGAAGAGAGAAAGCTAGGTCAGAAACAGATGTCATGGCCCTATCTATTGGCCCCTCAATGCAGCAAACTTGGCCTGTATCTTTAGAAGAGAAACAGCCCCATGTTTCCACCTTCGTGTTTGACTGTAGGGATGGTGTTCTTCGGGTCATAGTCAGCATTTTCCTTACTCCAAACACGGAGAGTCGAGTTAATGCCAAAGAGCTCAATTTCGGTATCATCTGACCACAGTACTTTCTCCCAATTCTTCTCTGAATCATTTAGATGTTAATTGGCATGACTGTACATGTGCCTTCCTGAGGAGGGGGACTCACCGTTTTTGGAGGAAGAAAAATGCGGACTATGGCCCTAAGAACACCATCCCTACAGTCAAGCATGTAGGTGGAAACATTATGATTTGGAGCTGTTTCTCTGCTAAAGGTACAGAACGACTTTGCCTTATTGAGGGGCCAATGGATGGGGCGATGTATTGTAAAATCTTGGATGAGAACCTTCTCCCCTCAGCCAGAACACTGAAGATGGGTCATAGATGGGTCCTTCAGCATGACAATGACCCAAAACTTACCGCCAAGGCAACAAAGGAGTGTCTCAAGAAGAAGCATGGAGTAGCCTAGCCAGTCTCCATACCTTAATCCTATAGAACATTTATAGAGGAAGCTGAAACTTGAAGTTGCCAAGCGACAGCCTAGAAACCTTAAGAAATTAGAGAAGATCTGCAAAAAAAGAGTGGACCAAAATCCCTCCTGAGATGTGTGCAAACCTGGTCACTAACTACAAGAAATGTCTTACCTCGCTGCTTGCCAACAAGGGATTCTCTACAAACTAGTAAGTCATGTTTTGCTTGGGGATCAAATATTTTTTTTACTCACTGAACTGCAACTCAATTTATAACATTTGTATCATGTGTTTTTTTCCTGATAATTAGTTGATATTCTGTTTCTATCATTTAAAATACACCTATGATAAAAAAAATAGACCCTTTATTTCTTTGTGAGTGAGCAAACTTACAAAATCTGCAGGGAATCAAATAATTATTTCCCCCATTGTATACACAAGTTTCTTTTCTGCAGCCTATAGGCTGCAGGAAAGAATTCTAAAAGATTCTTCCATCTATGCTAAACAGCGCTGATGGACAAATCTTTCGTGCCAGCTATTGCATTCTGCAATCTTCGTGATGTAGGAGCGCTGAACCTTATGCGGATGTGTTTTGACGGAATAGGCGGTTCATGGTCATAGAGGCTGCTCCCCAGCAGCTGTGGGGTCTTGCTGGACCCCCAGATGGGTCTGTTTAGGTTTTGAAAGGATGGGAGCACCATACCAGCTTGCACAGACTTTTAAAAGATTTTTTTATTATGGACCAACCAATGAATTTCAGGGCCTCAACACTCCCCCTTCATCAGGGCTAAAAGCAGGATAATGCAGGCGCTTGGATAGGAAAGGGCCTTTCCTATCCAAGTGCCTGCATCATCCTGCTTTTAGGCCCGATGAAGGGGGAGTGTTGAGCCCTCGAAACGCTTTGGCTGTTCCATAATAAAAAATCTTTTAAAAGTCTGTGCAAGCTGGTGTGGCACTCCCATCCTTTCAAAACCTCAGCTATTGTATTCTGCGCCCGTGGTTATTGGATTATTCAAACAGTGACTGCAGCTGATTGGCTGTAGATACTGTTCACCCAGCTACTTTGATCTTCAGATCGATGTTTGTTGAGCTCAGTGGTGCTGGCACTTTCACATTTTTGGCTGATTTATGATCAGCTCCAGTCAGGTTCTCTATTTTTGTACTATGCTAGTCTGTATTGCCTTTTCTGAGTAAAAAATACACAAGGTACTATTTACATAAGAAGACCCATTGTTTTATTTTTATTTATTACAGGTATCTATATAATGCTGTCAATGTATGCAGTGCTTTACATATTTATTATGCATTTACATTAGACCCTGCTCTCAAGGAGCTTACAATGTGAGGTCCCAACTCACATTCATATATACACATACTAGAACCAGTTTACCTACCAGCATGTCTATGGAGTGTGGGAGAAAACCCACGCAAGCATCAGGAGAATATGCAAACTCCAGGCAGGCAGTGCTGTGATTGGGATTCAAACCAACAACCCAAATGTTGTGAGGCAGAAGTCCTGACCACCTAGCCACTGTGCTGCCCCACATTTTAAATACGTATTAAGCTAAATAAATGGTTAATATCAAACAGCATATGATACAAATAGGGGATCATATACTTTAATGGACATTTTTAAAGCAATATGTAATACTAAAAGCAAGCATGTGATTACAGAAGGAATGATATGAATCCAAGCATTCACACATTTGGAATAATTTATGTGAGTGCAACTAGTACCTTTCTTAAAGCAACAACCCAAAATCAAACATTTATTATAATGCAGCTTACTCATTCTTAGATGCTATGGCCACATCAGTTTTCCATTTTTTTTCTCTTCGATTTTGGTCTGGTGATCTGGCCAGTAAGTCTGTTGTTTTTCAAAAGAACAAGCTCTCTTGCAGATGTATCAGTTAAATAGATGAGGCAAACCATTTAGCACTGGCAGGGGTGCTTACAATAATCAGTTGTATTTATCCTAGCAGCAAAAGGGTCGCTGGTTCGAATCCCAACCAGGACACTACCTGCCTGGAGTTTGCATGTTCTCCCTGCGCCTGCGTGGGCTTCCTCCAGTTTCCTCCCACACTCCAAAGACATACTGGTAGGTTAATTGGATTCTGTCTAAATTGACCCTAGTATGTGTATGTATGTGAGTTAGGGACATTAGATTGTAAACTCATTGGGGGTAGGGACTGATGTGAATGTACAATGTATATGTAAAACAATGCGTAAATTGACAGCGCTATATAAGTACCTGAAAAAAATAAAAAATAAATATGGTGAGTCCCTAAATTCTTAGTATGATGAATGGCAGCATTGAAAATTTTAAATTACTAAATCTAACGTTACACACATATATTTGGGAAGGATTAAAACCACAATCAGGTTTTTATTGCTGTCTGAGTCCCTGTTCAGGTGCCCCATTCTCCCCACCAGGGAGATAGAAATAGAATAAGATGGAAAGCAATGTGAAAGCCAAACTTTTACACCAGTGCTAGCTGTTTTTATCTGTTTCAGCTTACATTACAGACATGTAAAGCGCTACGTAAATTGACAGCGCTATATAAGTACCTGAAATAAATAAATAAATAAAAAATAATGTAAAACCTTTATCCTAAAAAAAACAAAACAAAAAAAAAACAGTTTTTGTAACTGCTTATAAAGTTTTAGCTGGAGTTCGGCTTCAATTTGTTAATGTATCTAAATGAGCTAGTACATCCAACACTCCCTTCTCCCAAGACTGACAAGGCTGCTGTCCAAAGGTTCCCCCTGTGCTCCTTCATCCAGAGCGGGGGTGCTCTAATACAGGAGGTGTGTTACTGGCCATATCATCAGGTGAAAACAGAGAGGAAAAAAAGACTAAAAAAAAAAAGAAAGCTACTCATGGGTAAGCTGCAATATATTACATTTTTGGTTTTGGGTTTGCTGCCGCTTTAATATGCTGTGCACAGAAAATACCTGCAGAAGTTTGCATATGGCAATGATTGCTTAGGATAATTATAGTATTTGCCTATCAGTGTTCTCCAAATTGACATACCAAATAGACATTATATAACGAGTATATGTCATGAATAATATCATGTATAATAAATGATGAGATAAATAAACAATATAATAAAAAAAAAAAATGTAATTATTATAAAAAAAAAAAGAATAAAATGAAGAGGAATATGGAAATTAGGGTGACAGAAGAAAGAAACCTAATAAAAAAAAAGCCTTTAGCAGTTCTCATACCGAAACCAGTAGAGCTAAAAGTGTCAATACATATAAAATAAATAGTATGCAGTCATGAATCATGAATCAAGGAGTTTGCAATATAAAGGATACTGAAAGTGCACTTTATTTTCCATTACAGCATGACTAGAGGGAGCAATTAACTGTGCACTATACAGATATGCCGCCAGGTGAGAGTCACCCCCTTGGCTATTTACTGCACAGAGCTATGGTACCTTTGTTTGATGGCATCAAGCTGTGCAATTTACAACTTCACACATAATCACAGCCATGCCCCAGCCAGCTTAGGGTCACCATGTTTGATGTTGTTTGCCTTTATTCTTCCCACTTGGCACTTTGGTGGGGGAGTGGACTAGCATGAGAATGGGTTTGAGTTCAGGTGGATTTTTCTTAATGTTTATTTTATTTATTTCAGGTACTTATAGAGTGCTGTCAATTTACTAGTTCAGCATATAAATAAATAATTACATTTATGAACCTACTGTATAAATAAATAAAACTCATAATATAAAGTATTCAGTGCGATGAGTAATTATGACAGGGTGTTACAAAAATGTTATATATCTATAAAGCAGTAATATATTTTAAATGGAATTGACCAAATGATAAATCAAAGTGGTTGCATTCATTGGTTTTAATGCAAGGTTTTAAAAGCTGGATCTCTTTGTCAAACGTGATACCTTGCCAACATTGCATGTGTTTTAATTACATTTAGTTATTACTTAGTAACATTTAGTTAGTTACTATATAACAATATGTTAACCTAACAATAAACGCCTCTTATTTGCTCAGTTTTGGTCTATTAACCACTTCAGCACCGGAATGATTTACCCCCCTTCATGACCAGGCCATTATTGGGATACAGCACTGCTTTACTTTAACCTCCCTGGCGGTATGATTATTTCAGATTTTTGGTGCTGAAAGCGGTATGATTATTTTGCATGAAAATTTGGCGTTTTATATTGTAAGCCTGTAATTCTTAGGAATAACTCACTTAAATCTGTCCAAACAAGAGTCTAGTAGACATCCCGGGTATGATAAAGTTTGAAAAATGAAATCATAAATTCTAATATAATAAATAACTAAAAATAATTATCAAAAATAATAACATAATAGTAATAAAATGTATTCAATAATGTAATCAAACCAAAAACACTGAAATTTGCTCAGTTGCAGAATTGTCGCTGTCGTCACTTTTAGTGTCTGCTGATAAATTTCCCCAAAAATCAGTATCACTCAATTCTGCAAATGATTCTTATTTATTATCGCTGTTTTCTAGCTGATAAAAAAAACCACTTTTGACGTAAAGGGACACTTTTTGGTTGCTATGGACATTATCAAGTTTCCAGGTGAAAAAATGAATTATATAATATAAAAGTGCATGCAGGGCACTGGGCAAACCACTAGGGACAAAGGGGGTGTGAAATGTTTTCATACAGTAATGTAATCTATAAGATTACAGTGTACTGTATGTGTACTATGTGTTTCACTATTTGAATTTCCCGCCGGTCTCCGTCCCCGTGCGACGCCACGCTCGCAGGGAATGGAGCCCGGCACATAGAGTCATCGGGCGGCGGACACAGCCCGCAGACACGGCGGGGGACATCGCTGGATCCAGGGGACAAGGTGAGTAGCGCTGCCATGGATCCAGCAATGCAATCCCGAGTGTGGCTTGGGGTTACCGCTAATGGTACTGAAATTCCACCCCGAGCCACACTCGGGATTACCGCCAGGGAGGTTAACTGACCATTGCGTGGTCGTACGATGCTGTATCCAAATAATATTGATGTCCTTTTTTTCCCACATATAGCGCTCTCTTTTGGTGGTATTTGATCATCTCTGAAGTTTTTATTTTTTGCACTGTAAAAAAAAACAGACCGACAATTTTGGAAAAAAAAAAAAAAACAATATTTTTTACTTTTTGCTATAAAACAAATCTATAATTTTTTTTTTAAAAAAAATCGAATTTCTTCATCAGTTTAGGCCAATATATATTCTGCTACATATTTAATACAAATCCCAATAAGTGTATATTGATTGGTTTGCGCAAAAGCTATAGCATCTATAAAATATGGGATATATTTATGGAATTTATTATTATTGTCCACCACAATGTTGCGATCTGCAACATTGTGGTGGACAAATCGGACACTAAGGCTACTTTCACACTGGGCCAAGGGGGCGGTAGTGGTAAAGTGCTGCTAGTTTTAGTGGCATTTTACGCTATTACACTGGCGCTATGGTGCCGCTATGCAGGCGGGAGCGGGGAGCTTTTAACACCCAAAAGGGGGTTAACAAGGGGTTGAAAGCACCACGGCAAGGCGCGATGAGTCAGTGTCTAGCCGCTTCGGAAGTGCCGCCCATCGATTACAATGGAGGGGGCAGTGGAGGAGCGGTGTATACACCACTCAGCGCACCGCCCCAGATATGCTGCTTGCAGGACTTTTTTTTCGCCCTAAAAGTGCACCACCCCAGTCTGAAAGCACTCAGGCTTTCACACTGCGGAGAATGGAGGGGGGGGGGGGGAGTTTTTCAGGCGCTGTACAGTCACTATTTTTAGCACCGCAGCACCTAAAAAATTACCCAGTGTGAAAGGGGTCTAAGTGACACTTTTAATACTTTTTTGGGGAACTGTGACACTAATCCAGTGATCAGTGCTAAAAATATGCGCTGTCACTATACTAATGGCACTGGCAGGGAAGGGGTTAACATCAGGGGTGATCAAAGAGTTAACTGTGTTCCTAGGGAGTGCTTGCTAACTGTGGGGGAGGTGCTTGTACTGTGGGAAGGCAGATATCCATGTTCCTGCTTAGCAGAAACACAGGATCACTACCTTCCCTTCACACAGAATGACGATCTGCCTTGTTTACATAGGCAGACCGCCGCTCTGCTTCTCTCCCTATTGATTGGCAGGTCCCAGCAGACATCGAGTCCCGCTGATTGGTTCCCGCTGTGTCCAATCTAGTCCAATCTCTTTGTCCAGGTGTGCACACCCCAGACTCAGAAGCGAAAAGTCACGTACAGGTATGTGATTTTGCACAGAAGAGCCTCCTTGCCGCTGTATATATACTGTATATGGTCGGCAAGCGGTTAAATATTGACGGTAAGCCATTGAAGGTGTTTTGTGATATCTGTTCCATAGTTCAATGGTGTATTTAACAGAGTAAAAGAGGGCACCCTGTACAAGAGAAGTCCATTGTTAGAGTTTCCAAAAACTTAATTTACCATTTACCATGATAATAAGTTCTTACTGTTCTTCTGAAGGTTTTGCAAAGAAGTCAAATCTGATTTGTATTTGTCTCCAGACCTGTCTACTAGTTACACTGAAAAAGAAATAATAATTATGCTACAATTGTTATTAAAGATGACCTCTGACCCTTATTACCTGAAGGTGGTATCTGTACATTTTATATACTCACCCATCCAGTGGATCCAGCCTTGTATCCCATGCCGCCATGTTCACTCTGACTTCATCGAGAGACCTGCTGGCTCTTCTGGGTTCAGCGGGGGGATCAATCGACGACACACCGATAGGCCCACCCCCTCCTACTTTCTCTGAATAGATGACTAAGCCTCCTGGGATATGTGACGTACATATCCCGGGAGGCACAGGAGGCAGGATGAGCATCATAAGGTGAATGACATGCCGCAGGGCAGTATTCCAACATGATTCCAACCCCAAACACACCTCCAAGATGACCACTGCCTTGCCAAAGAAGCTGAGGGTAAAGGTGATGGACTGGCCAAGCATGTCTCCAGACCTAAACCTTATTAAGCATATGTGGGACATCCTCAAATGGAAGGTGGAGGAGCGCAAGGTCTCTAACAACCACCAGCTTCATGATGTCATCATGGAGGAGTGGAATAGGACTCCAGGGGCAACCTGTAAAGCTCTGGTGAACTCCATGCCCAAGAGGGTTAAGGCAATGCTGGAAAATGGTGGCCACATAAAATATTGACACTTAGGGGTGTACTCACTTTTGTTGCCAGTGGTTTAGACATTAATGGCTGTGTTGATTTATTTTGAGCGGACAGCAAATTTACACTGTTATACAAGCTGTACACTCATTACTTTACATTGTAGCAAAGTGTCATTTCTTCAGTGCTGTCACATGAAAAATTATAATAAAATATTTTGTGAGATATATACACTGTATGTAGCATATACAGTATACTGTATATATATATATACATATATATATATACAGTATATATATATATATATATATTGTGGGAGATTAGCTTGTGGGGATCAACTTTCCGGAGGAAAATAGTCAGCATGCAGGTGTCACAACTCCAATGGGGTCTGGTGACTGGTGCTTACCACTGGAGTGTAGCGCACTACGAGATGTGGACCTATAACTGACTGCTGCTATTGAGTTCCAGCTGATACGGGGAGAGAGCCCCCTAGAGCATGGACACTGAAACTCAGGGAGCTAGTGCATCGGTTTCCCCAGGGCGCGGATTCTAAGAGCCTGTGGGTGTTCACCAGAGTTTCTAGTGGTGAGGATGGATTTGGCTGCAACTGGATCCAGGCCGTGACCCCCAGGGTCCCCTAGCTCAGGTGGAAGAGGGGAAGCAGCACAGGAACATTGAGAATGGTCAGAAGGATAGCGAAGGGTCAGGGCAACCAGAAGACAGGAGCACCATAGACAAGCCGAAGATCGAGGTATCAGGCAGGAAGGAATAGTCAGACAAGCCAAGAAACAGTACAAGGATAAGACTCAGAGAAACCGAAGTAGACTGACACACACAAGCCAAACACGAACAAACGTTGATCAGCAATGCAGCCTTGTTACTGCCAGGCTTATATCCTGTTACCAATTAAGGCCTGGGGCGGAGACCAGCTGATGAGGGCCTACAAAAGCTCACAGGTGAGGGAGGCTGGTCTCTAACTGGACACATGCAGCAAAGGTAGGCAACAGATAGGACATGAAAGTTTGCTGTAGTTTCAAGACAGAATGTTTACTGTGGTTTCATGACAGCAGGCAATTTTCTTAAAAATTTGGCGGCTTGCCAGGTTTATTGCAAAAAAGGTTTGTAGGTTAAAAACAAACAAAACAGAAAATAAATCCTTGCCGTCCGGCGCTAAATTAACACTATAGTTTCCTCACTATACGGTGTGGGGCTAGCCCCCGACACCCACAAAACAAAAGCCAAAATGCAAACCTTTTCTTTTAATGTCTAAACAGACACAGAGCTCCCTCAGCTCCCTCTCTGGGTTCCAGGTCAGAGCTCGAATGTGTTCTCTTCCTGGTAATTTAAGCCACCTGCTGGTGGACTCCAGTGGACTACAAACTCCAGACCGGAACCAGCCCTGCCATGCTGGCTGGTAAAATCCAGGCCGGACACCACTTAATCCAGTCCACAAGAATGCATATGAGGTGACAGGTAGCATCCATCTACCACTTAGCCTCGCATATTGTCACATATCCTCCCCCTCTGCTCAAGCCCCTGCGGCTGAGCAACTGTCCCAACCTACAGTGGACCCGGGAGAGGGCATCTGCATTGTTCTGGAGTCTTCTCGCCCGGTGTTCCACTGAGAACTTAAACGGCTGTAGGGCCAGGAAACACCTAGTCACCTGACTATTTTTCTCCCTGTTGCCACACATCCACTTCAGGAGGGTATGGTCGTGACTAGCCTACACAACCTACCTGAAAAGGTAGTACTTCATCGCCTCTAAGGTCCACTTGATAGCCAGGCACTCCTTCTCCGCAATGGCATAGTTCCTCTCATGCCTGTTAAGCTTCCTGCTTAAGTAGACAACCAGGTGCCCCTCACCATCTCTGATCTGGGACAGAACAGCACCTAGTCCTACCTCAGAGGCGTCCATCTGTACAACAAACTCCTTTGTGAAGTCTAGGGTCACAAGCACCGTTTGTACACAAAGGACCTGTTTCAACTTCTGGAATGCCTTCTCGGCTTTGGGATTCCACTTAACCATGCCTGACCCACTACCCTTCGTCAGATTGATCAGAGGGAAGGCAGTGGTGGCAAAGTCGGGGATGAACCGTCTGTAATACCCTGTAATCCCCAGGAAGGCACAAACATGTTTTTTATTCACCAGTTGGGGCCATTTTTGGATTGCCTCGATCTTATTGGTCTGGGGCTTGATCAGTCCCCGACCAATAACATACCCAAGGTATTTGGCCTCCTCCAGGCCTATGGCACTTTTTTCAGATTGGCTGTTAAACCTGCTACCCTCAGAGAATCTACGACTGCTTGTTCTCAGGGCAGATGTGATTCCCAATCTGGACTGTGGATGACCACATCGTCCAAATAGGCGGCTGCATAGGGGCAATGCGGCCTTAAGGTTTTGTCCATCATTCTCTGGAAGGATGCAGGGACCCCATGCAGACCAAATGGCATTCTCTTGTACTGGAAGGACCCATCTGGGGTAAAAAAGTTAGGTCTAGGGTTGTTATGTACCGGGCACCTCCCAACCTGTCCATAAGTGTGTCAACACACGGCATCGGGTATGCGTCAAGTTTAGACACGTTATTCAGCTTCCTGAAATCGTTACAGAACCTGATAGTGCCATTGGGCTTTGGGATCAGCACTATAGGGCTCGACCAGGCGCTGTGGGACTCATCTATCCCGTCTAACTCCAACATGGTTTTTATTTCCTTCACCACTGCCTCCCATCCAGCCTCGGGTATTCGGTAGGATTTTACATTTACGCGGACCCCTGGTTCCGTGATTATGTCATGTTGTAGTACAGTGGTCAGTCTGGGTAGGGGAAAGAAAATATCTCTATTTTTGAGGAGTGGCACTGCCACTAAAGTCTCTCTGTCCACGGTTTTAAGAAATTCACATGGTAAATTTGCTTGGGTTTCTTTTTCCCTGGCTGGTAAACTTTGTAGTTCACTTCCCCTACTTTTTCCCTAATCTCAAATGGACCCTGCCACTTTGCTAGGAATTTACTTTCAAGCCTGGGGACTAGTACTAGCACTCTGTCTCCGGGGTTGAAAGTTTGGGTTTTGGCACCCCGATTTTAAACCCTTCTTTGGGCTTCCTGAGCTCATTCCATATGCTCTCGCACTAGGGGTAGGACTGCTGCGAATTGATCTTGCATCAAGGAAATGACACTCCTAAATGGGGTGGCCTTTCCTTCCCATGTCTCTTTTGCGACATCTATCAGACACCTGGGATATCTACCATACAAGAGTTCAAAGGGGGAATACCCCATAGACTCCTGCGGAACCTCTTGTATGGCAAACATGAGACACGGCAGCAACATATCCAAAACTCTCCCATCTTTTTCCACTACCTTTTTCGACATGCTTTTGAGCGTTTTATTAAACCTCTCCACAAGTTCATCCATTTGGGGGTGGTAGACCGAGGTACGGAGATGGGAGATTTTATACAACCTGCATAATTCCTTGGTTACATGGGAGATAAACGGGGTGCCCTGATCCATTTAGACCTCTTTAGGGATCCCCACCCAACTAAACACCTGGACCAGCTCCTTGGTGATAGTCTTAGCGGAGGTGTTCCACAAGGGTATGTCTTCAGGATAGCGGGTTGCATAGTCCAGGATCACCAGGATGTGCTGGTGTCCCCAGGCAAATTTTACTACTGGTCCAACGAGATCCATGCCAATTCGCTCAAATGGCACTTTATTATGGGAAGTGGGACAAGGGGACTACGAAAATGGGGAGACGGGGCCGTCATCTGACACTCAAGGCATAATTCTCAATACTCTCTGACATCTGCATGCAACCCGGGCCAGAAGAATCTCTGGGTTATTCTCTCCCTGGTCTTATCCATACCCAGATGCCCCCCCCATTCCCTTTTACATGTACATGGGTTAGATCTAGCACCATCCTGCGAAAGGGTTTGGAAACCAATAGCTGTTCCACCTCGTCCTCCCCGCGTTTCACCGCCTGATACAACAAATTGTTTTTACAGGAAAAGGAAGAGGGTCTTCTCCTTTCTTGGTCCTGCCACCAGTTTCTCCTTCCATTTAGCAAAAAGGGTTGGGTGAGAGTTTCCGTGCTTCTGCAGCAGGGGGAGCTCTCTCCTCCAGACTCCCTGTGCCTTCCCATAACCCCCAATAATAGGGAAAATCCCTGCCCACTAGGGCATCATATGGCAGTGAAGGTACTACCCCCACTGAATGAGTCACACTGCCCCAAGTGGTGCAATCTCAACCACCGCTGTCTGGTAGTCACGAGTGCCCTCATGGATGCAAATGACCCCGACAGTGCTAGGATGTAACCGTGCAGGATTTACACGATTGCTTTTTACCAACATTACTACACTACCAGAGTCAAGCAGGGCAGTGACTGGCTTTCCATCAACAAAAGTCACACACATTTGCTTCTCAATGTGGTTTGAACATGATGCTGTATATGCGACCTGTGGAAAAAGAGAAAGGCGTCTATTCACATAAGTATAATCACATTGCATGGGTTCATCATTCAGGGGACAATTGGTAGCAATATGGCCCAATGCATGGCTTTGGTAGCACTGTATGTGCTCTACACCCAGTCCTTTCCAGAGTCCCCAAGACCTTCCTGGCTTCGTTGGCCAGTCTCCAGGTCTAGAGCCCACAGTATCTTTAACCGTAACAGTCTTATCAAATTTCCCCACACCCCTGAACCCTGGAACAGTCTTAACGCGTCCGCCAGGCGATCTTTCACCCCTAGATACATTGGAGTGGGGTGTAGATGGGTGCAACAAGTAATCAGCAGCAGTGTATCTCTCCACGGGGTCCACAAGTTGTATATGCGACCTGTGGAAAAAGAGAAAGGCGTCTATTCACATAAGTATAATCACATTGCATGGGTTCATCATTCAGGGGACAATTGGTAGCAATATGGCCCAATCCATGGCATTGGTAGCACTGTATGTGCTCTACACCCAGTCCTTTCCAGGGTCCCCAAGACCTTCCTGGCTTCGTTGGCCAGTCTCCAGGTCTAGAGCCCACAGTATCTTTAACCGTAACAGTCTTATCAAATTTCCCCACACCCCTGAACCCTGGAACAGTCTTAATGGGTCCGCCAGGCGATCTTTCACCCCTAGATACATATAGATCCCCACTTTCTAGCGGACCGCCTGCGCAATTCTGACAAGGTCCCAAGTCC
>BLSH010448921.1:443427-460742 GCA_018402905.1 Glandirana rugosa | reverse complement strand
ATTATATTTTTTTTACACTGTCTCTTAAAAAAAATATTCTGATCTTTTTTATTGCTGTCACAAGGAATGTAAATGTCCCTTGTGATAGTAATAGTCAGTGACAGGTTCTCTTTATGGAGGGATCTGGGATCTATAAGACCCCAAATCCCTCCTTTGCACTTAAAAGTATTCAAAACGCCAAGTTTGGCTGTTTTGAATTCTGTCATTTTTAAAAAAAAATCTGGCGCCTTTAAGGTTGCAGTAAACCGGAAATGATGTCATGACATCGCTTTCGGGCTACTAGATCCGAGGCCCGATTGAAGCTGATTGTGGCTTCATTCTGGTTTCAGGCTAGCTGGCGGATGTGGCGGCTGGTCGCTTGGGCCTCCCGGTGGAACGGGAGATCCAGAGAGAGTTGCAGAAGGCGGCGGGAGGGGGGGCGTCCCCTTGGGATAACAGCCACATTGGTTGTCATCCAAAGAAAGTTGACCGTCAGCTCTAAAAAACAGTACCAGGGTGATGCGTGCAGCTGCATGAATCACCGCAGTACAACCCCTTGAAGCCAAGGCCGCATATACGGTCAGCGTGTAAGGGTTAACTAAAACAATAATGCTAATAATAACACTCTATTAAATGTATCTATGTGGCAGAAACTTAGCCAGAGCATTGTTCTGGATTTTTAAGGGCACCTTACAGACTGGAATGGTATCAATCAAGTTTTGAAAAGCAAATGAGGTAGCAGTATTCAAAAAAAGGGTTGAGATGTACTGTATACCAGGAAACTATAAACCAGTCAGCCAACAGTAATAGTATGTAAAGTGTTGAAAGGTATGCTAAGAAACAAAAGAACCGTCCTTGTCAGACAAAAATATTAATATTCTATGAGGAAGTGAGTAGGGGGAGACCAGTGGATGTAGTTTACCTGGATTTTGCTAAAGTGTTCAATACGTTAGACCAAAAATGCTTAATTTACAAACTGAGGTCTATTGGCAATGAATAAATTGTATTTACATGGATGGAAAACTGGTTACAGGAATGTGTTCCAAGAGTAGGCTCATTTTCTAAATGGTCTAGGGTTGTGAGGTGTGTGCCTTGGACCAGTTCTGTTTACCTTGTTTACAAATGAGATAGAGGTTGTAATTAGGGATGAGATCACAGCTCAGACTGAACTTTGTTTGTCTTAGCATTAAGCCATTCACTAGACTTTCAGCCCATTTGGCAGGAGCTGAATATCATACAGTATATACTGTAAGGCTTTTCTCCCACTATTATTTATGACTGTTTTCTTCTTCCGTTATCAAGGTTGTTAAGGAAGCTGCTGGTGTTAGCTCCATTCATTTACTGGCTGGGAATCCCCGTCCATGTAAACAAGAAAAGACAAAAAAAAAACCAACAGCGTGAGGTTCCCCCTTGATCCATACCAGGCCCTTAAGGTTTAAAGATTTTTAGGGGACCGCACAAAAAACAAAAAAAAAAATGTGTGGGGCCCCCCCAAAAATCCACACCAGAGCTATGAAAGGGAAGATGAGCATGCATAAAGCACCTTGTCCTTATGTTGATGAGGACAAGGGCCTCTTCCACACATCCCTGGCCCAGCAGTTGTGGGGTTCTACAGGCTGAAGGCTTATCAAAATCTGGAAGCCCTCTTTAACAATAAGGGTGCACCCATATATTGGCCTTAGAAAATTCTAATCTGCCATGCATCTGGACCTCTGACTACAAAAGTAACTGCTGGATGCATATTTTAGCTCTAGCCTATACTGGTTATTGAGCCCTGATTAAAACTAGAATCCTAGACCAGAAGGACCAGGGTTAACTAAAATAACATAAGCTGCATATAAACTCTATTGCAATAAACATGTTCATCTACTAATATACTGGAAGGTGACCACTACATACAGTAGTACAGACCTGTGTCTTTATTCAACCTTACCAACTATAAAACTATGTAAATATTGACAAAGGAATGTTCCACATCAATGCCTATTGCTGTCCCCGATATGTCTATGAAATATGTGGTTTTAAACTTAAAGGTAGGAATAACCCTAAGTAAATCAATCAAAAAATGGGCAGATGGCTTAGGCTGGCCATAGGCTATGCAATATTCTTTCATTCAACCTCGGGTTGAAAAAAAAAAATAAAAAAATAGCTTGATTCTTCCATCCAAATATAATGGGGGAATCCCTCCTGGTGCGCTATTGTATTCTGACAGTGGAAGTTTTCCCTGCCGATAGAATACAATGATTACTGCTGCTGACTATAGAGAACTGGCACCCTTTGCTTTCCTGACAAAGACAACTCTTAGCTATGGGAAGCCTTCTTACCTGCCCTGGTCATATGACAGAGCTGAGGGGAGGACCTCCCCTCTGATTGGTAGTCATGCACAGCTGCTCCAGACTCTGTCTCCTCCAGTTTTAATAAATTCTCCTCATTTCATTTAACATTTCATACACCTGACCACTCCACCTGCATTACTCTTGAAGTTTTCCTGTAAGGCAGGCTGTGTTATATGTAATAGAAACATTACATTAATTGTATTTAAGTCAGGGTGCTGAGGTTTGTATGTGTCTGCTACACTCTATCTTGTGGCACAAACATTAAAGCATACTGTATTTCCCCCCCTCAGTACCATGGTCTCTAGTAATGCAACGTAGGGATACACCATACAGTTGGATACCATGTATATATTCAATGGCAAATTGTCAATTATGAATGACATCTTGATAAGTTTGTAGGGTAGTAGTCATGAGAGCGTTGGTTACATAGAAACATAGAAAAGTGACGACAGAAAAAAGACTGAGTAGTCCATCGAGTCTGCCCCTTTTTAATAAATTTTTTTTTTTTTTTTACATTAACCTTGTTGTCCGACTATAGATTTATGTTTATCCCAAGCATGTTTGAAGTCATTTACTGTTGACTGTCTCACAACCTCTGTTGGTAGTTTATTCCAATCATCAACCACCCTTTCAGTAAAATAATACTTTCTAAGAATAGTTTTGAACTTCCCCCCAGTTAGTTTGAGGTCATGTCCCTGTGTTCTTGATTTTGGTTTCATATTGAAAAGACTGCCCTCCTGAACCTTATTCACCCCCTTGATGTATTTAAAGGTTTCAATCATGTCTCCCCTCTCCCTTCTTTCCTCCAGACTCCTTCCTGGAGTCGCTCTTGATATGTTTTATCCCCCAGACCTTTCACCATTTTTGTTACCCGTCTCTGAACTCGTTCTATCTTATCAATATCTTTTTGTAAGTGAGGTCTCCAGAACTGGACACAGTATTCTAAGTGAGGTCTCACTAAAGATCTATATAGAGGAATCAGAATCTCCTTCCTCCTGCTGGTGATCCCTCTACTGATACATCCCAGAATTCTATTTGCTTTTCCCACTGCCTGGTTACACTGTTTGCTCATTTTGCAATCATCTGAAATAAGCACCCCCAAATCTTTTTCTTCTGTAGTGCTGGATAACACTGTGCCCCCAATGCTGTACTCTCTAAGCGGATTCTTTTTCCCTAAATGCATTATTTTACATTTAGAAATATTGAACTGCAGTCTCCACTGCTTTGACCAATCTTCCAGCAATGCCAAATCATGTTCCATGTTACAGACACCTCCAGGGATGTCAACCCTATTACACACCTTTGTATCATCAGCAAAGAGACATACATTGCCCAACAAACCTTTAGTTATATCACTTACATATAGGTTAAATAGAACAGTCTGATCACCCGGAGCTCCAAGATGTTGATGGGAATCCTCCAGCGTCCATCGACCTTGAGCAGAGCTTAGGCCCAGGATTCCTTCCCACCCCGACAGGCTGGCATCGGTCGTGACCGCTGTCCAGTACAAGGGGAGAAAAGACTTTCCCCGTTGAAGTGCCAGAGAGCAGAGCCAGACAAGGGAACCCTTGGATTCCCAGCTCAGTTGAATCTGGTTGTCCAGAGATCTCGGGCATTTGTCCCATTTTGACAAGACCTCCTTTTTGCAGAGTTCTGGTATGCTGGGGTTGTTGATGCCCCAGCACCTTTGTGAAGTCATAGCTGAACTACTCTTGAGTTTAATGGTTTTTTTTTCAAACATTATAATGTTGATGTTTTATATAAGCAATATGCCTTGGTTTTCTTTTTTTTTTTTTTCTTTTTCTTATCTTCTAATTATGTTAATTTTATTTTGTATATCTATCTAGCCTATACATGTTTCGGTACTGCCTTTCTCAGAGTTGTACATACTTGTCTTTTAACACCTTGCCAACCAGCCGCCGCAGTTTTACTGTGGCAGGTTGGCATGGCTGTGCAAATCGCTCTCATTGTACGTCAGTTCGCACATAAGCGATTTGCAGGGGCGCGCACCACAGGAGTGTGCCCGCGGGTCCAGTGGACTCGATGTCCGTGGGCGACCCGCAAACGTTTTGTACAGAGGCAGAATGGGGATCTGCCTATGTAAACAAGGCAGATCCCCATTCTGCCAGATGGCATAGCAGAGATCTTCTGTTCCCAGTGATCGGGAACAGAGATCTCTGTCATGTCCCTGGCAGCCCATCCCCCCTACAGTTAGAACACACTGAGGGAACACACTTAACCCCTTGATCGCCCCCTAGTGTTAACCCCTTCCCTGCCAGTGTCATTTTTACATTGATCAGTGCATTTACATAGCACCATAAAAGGGGTATGGCCTCGCCCCGTATGACGTCACATGACGACAAGGTGCTTTGGGGTGGGGGGGCGGAGCACCCAAAGCACCCACCCCCCATGTTGAGGGCATGTGGCCTGGTGTGGTTCAAGAGGGGGGGGCGTTTGCTAGTTGCACCTATCCTGACCTCCAGGCCGCATACTCGGTTAAGGGTCTTGTATGGATTTTGGGGGACCCCATGATAATTTTTTTTTTCATTTTTTTTGTATCTGTATTGCGGGGAGCTGGCAATAAATTAAAGCAAGTTTAAATTACATTTATTCCTTTAGAAACACCATTATTGCTGCGGCATGTTCTATACATCCCATAGAAGCGCCACTTTACAGGTAGACTAAGGTGACCCCCCAGGCATGATATTTAAAGGAGTATTTCATTAATAAATTAATTGTTTCACTTTAAGCATCATTAAAATCATTGCTCCTGAAAAAAAACGTTTTTTAATTATTTTTTTTTGAAGCATGTCCCCCAGGGCAGTACCTAGACCCCCATACCCCTTTTATGGCCAATTAATTTTTACATACCCCTTTTTATGGCCCTTTTTTTATTTAGCTGTCAGCGTGATAAATCCATTGACAGCTGATGACTCATCGGTTTTTAAGGATGTGGCGGCCGGCTTCCCGGCCCTGTTTCTTAGCAACCAGCTTACACTGCACCCTGATTTGGCAAAGCATTGCCCAATCAGGGCACAGAGTACACTGTGCAGTGCTCAATGCATTGTAGGGTGTTCGTTGGGGTGAACACCTTGCAAATTCAGGTGATCCCTAACTGTGATATATTACATTTTTGTTATTTTTATATAAAAAAATTTGAACATTTAGAATCACTTTAATCCTTGAGGTTATGGACAAATGTGTGTCAATTATACCAGTGGGCGAAGAACCCAGCTGACAGATGAAGTGGTGCTGGAAGTGAAGCAACATTTAATACTCCATGTTGCCCACTTAGTGGTATGGGCTTCATATTGGGGCCCACTATGGTACAGAGTCTGCATAGGGACCAAGCTTGGAGTTATGGTGTGCAAGGCATTGCAACATAAAGCATGTCGGCTTCCCTGGTTGCCCAAGAGTGGAATATAGTACAAACGTGCAGAGTGAAGATGAGAGAGAAGCTGGTATAGTTAAGTATTTGCTCAGTAATACTTTCTCAAATACTTCAGGTACGAACAATCCATATCACCGATTGGAAGAAAATGGAAGAGGATGTGGACCTTCTGTAAGTGTGTAATGTTGTAAGTGCATTGTGACCTCTGGCTTGAAGGTGTAATGCCCAAAAGCAAGCAGTCACTTCCAACGCTATGAGGTCCTCTGTGGTTCAATGCAAGATTAACAACAGCAATCCCAAATGCTCGGCGGATGCAGCCCTCCTCAAATGGGGTAATCCAAACTGATACAACAAGAACAGACACCTGGAGGATAGATGGTGACTCACTCTATGCAGCACCCTTGCCTGGATGCTGCATAGGGTGGGTCACCATCCTTTCTCCATTACAGTGTAAGAATACTCTGACTGTATATTTTCTTTTCAACAAGTATGTAATGAAGCATCCACTGATTCTTTGTGTTTTTATATACTATGAATTGTATAAGAATTTTACAAATATTTCCTTTTTCCCCCTCCTCCCCTATTTTGGGGTGGGACTTCCTAGTTATGACCTTTTTTAAGGGGCTTGTTCAGCATTGTCTAGAGTAGCCTAGCTCTGAGGAAGGGAGTGTGCCCCCGAAACACGTCAGCTATACACCCCAATGATGTAATTGGGCAATGTGCGTCCACACTGCACGACATCGTGTGGTTCATTAGCTTATATCAGTTGTCACTTTGTGAGTGTTCATTTTTAGCAATTTTTTACTATTAAATAATGCTTTCAGTAATGCAGTAGGTGCGTGCACCTTCTTGTCCATTTGTTTTTGTAGTATCACTTTGAAGGTGTAATGCCAGCAAAAGTAAGTGTCGTATGTAAAATATGTCACATGTAAAATGGTTTAAGTTGAAGGACTCCTGAGGTGCCCTTAGGAGGCGATACCTGTAGACCTCCCAAATTGTTATCAATAACATTGTTATCAGCTTTATGAGGAATACATACATACAAATACTAATTATGTTTTGGCTTGAGTATGATTTAAAATACATAGATGTAATACAATTCTACACCCACAATTCCTCTTATCTCTTGATACTTACAGCTGATTTCCCTTCATGTACAAGGAAATGAGTAACATTCTGCAAACTTATATCTGCCACACTGAACAACACTAGATTCCTAGTCTTTATTCAAATAAATGAAAACACCACATTTAAAGTCTAAGGCATTTAAGACCACTAACTGGGTCCTCCTTAATCATGGATATTAAAAGCAATAGAAAGTGAGCCTGTGCCAGAGACTTACAAATTGGAGTGGAATATTACTCATCTGCGAGTATTACATCAGCCCGTATGGTGCTAGTTTAGGGCAAAAGTTAATATTTTTTTTTCTTCTCTTCCATCCGTTTTCACTTTTTTTTATATCCAACATAAAGGAAAGCCACGCATGACTGATGTACTAAAATAGACTATTTGGGTTTAGTCCATAACCAAAAGTGGTCAGGAACATTTCATTCTCCAAAATATATGAACTGCATACTACTGCCAGTGCTTGTAAAATGGAAGGTGACCAGCTGCCAGTTGTATAAGTTAATGCAAACGTTACCTTTGGATTATCCCAGAGTACAATGATTCTGGAAATTGAGGCTGCTATATGACACACTTTTCACTTAACTTCTCTTGTTCCATTTGTTCATCTGTTTATCCATATGTTTTTATTTAAGGTTGTTTGGTATCATGAAAGATGTGTGTATATTGGGAAAATCTGCATGGCAAAACTAAGCATGAGAGTTGAATTTATAGTGCGTTGTGTGTGCCTTCATAAATTTCAGCAGAATATGCCACACCTAGATTTCTAAAGTTGCTTTTTACAGCTTTAGATCTTTTTCTACTAAGCAAACACTTAGAACCTACAGGATCCTCCCCAGACTTTCTGATTCCTCAGATTCTCATTCATATAAAGTTTTATAGGAATGATCACTTAAGTCAAACTAATAATAACAAAACAAATTTCCTGTACAATAAAATGTAAATGCTTACAAATCACACAAAATGTCGCCAGATAGCAATGCTTCCAGCAAGGGTAAACACTCAGGTGTATTGGGTGCAGATGTTTGATTAAGTGATTTATGTTGAACTACCAACCAATCAAAACCATTCTTAAATTTTGGGCAATCACCAGTACAATCTTTATGTTCTAACCAGCGGTTTCCTGTTTCACTGCTCTGGTATGAGCCCAGAATAGTGTAATTGAGTATAATCATACCTACTGCCGGTACTCTGTTAACATTCAAAAAAAACAATACAACTCACCAAACTATATGTTTATATTAGGGTTCTCTAAACTGTTTAGCACTAGAACAACATTACATATTTTACAGATATTTGCATACCATCAGCATGCCCATTAGAGCTCCTCTTACATCAGTGTCTTCCCTCACATTAGGGTACTCAGCAGGGTCTTCACTTACTTCAAGGTCCCCATCAGAGATCCCCTTACATCAGAGTCTATTTGTAAATATTGAGAGCACTCCTTAGCCACATCCGTAATTATTGAGGACAGAAAAAAAACAGCTAGAGTTTCGGACTCTAAAGACAATTCGGACCACATACATTGTATAAAAATATATATTTTATTTGTACATAACAGCATAAAAATGTGTGAAAAGCAAAACACAAAAGTTAAAAACGTGATCACATATGCATTGAATTTAGAGCACAGCGGCCAAATATTCTGTAAAATATTTGTTACACTATATCAGATGAGTGAGCCTCTGTGCGTCAACGTGTTTCACTGGTTCGCTTCATCAGGAAGGGGTGATGTAAATAAAAACAGGGCTCACTGTATTGGAACAAAGACATATATCATATTTCAATATATCTTGTCATCACATATGAGGGGTGCATACTATATACATCATAGGTGGTATAATCAGCTGGGTTTATATTCACCTTGCCCGAGTGTGAATATGCATGCATACAAAATGGATCTCCCTGGGCAAACACCGGAGCAATAGGATATGCCAGATGGACTGAACTCCACGTGGTTTACTAAAAGCAAAAAGCTAAAGAAAAGTGGAAAAGGATGGACATAATCACTCAGTAAAAAGAAGTATGTATATGTAGATAAGATGCAGCAGGGCAAGAGTAAAAAAGGGGTAATAAAAACTTACTTGGTACTCCAAAATTCTATATATAGGAGAAATCTTCCAATTATCTATCTAGATTACATCTAACTAAGAACTACACCAAGATATATATGCATACTTTTCAAACGACAGGGGACTACCAAGCACTATGATAGATAGCCCGGCATCAGTATACAAGTTGCTGACAGGGAGGACGGTATACATCCTTTCAGACCAAACACGGCTTATAGGGGATAGAAATATAAGTGTATTATCCTGTTTCAGTCATTAACGTATCAGACATTCTCTCATGTCCCGCAAAAAAGGTATTGGTCAAAGTTGCTTCCTCATGGGTCTTTGAGGACCCTCTCCAGGGCTGCAAATTTAAACACAGAGGGATAATAATGGTGTTTAAAAGCTATGTGGTGGCCAATGGGGTTATTTAGTAGACCATTACATGTGTTCCTTTATCCATTTCCAGAATGGTCAGATCGCTTTACCAACATAGAAGGCACCACATTGGCATAGAATTATGTATATGACACCTTTGGTTTGGCATGAGAAGAGATGTCTAACAGTGTGTGTACGTCCATTGGGAAGTGTAATTGATGTGCCCTGCATTACCAAGTTGCAGTAGTCACATGAGCCACATCCTCTCCTTGCATAGTTGGGCATCTAGTAGATAGTAGGTGCCAGTGCTTTTGCATAATCTCATGGATATGTCTGTGTTGGTCTGAATATGTAGTTATGAATCTAACGGCACCATATTTTTTAGTGGAGGTTTACTAAACAATATCACATTTCCCGATTTAGATTTAGCTTTTCTAAAAGCTTTCATTAGACAGGTATGGCTGTATCCCATGGCCAATAATTTATCACGGAGGAGATCAGGCTATTGCTGAAAAACCTTATCATTGGAGCAGTTTCTCCTGAAGGGCAGGTACTGGCCAAAGGGGATACTTTACACCAGTGGACGGGAATGTGCACTGGATGCATGTAGAATTGTATTGCCCACCATGAGCTTGTGATATAGAGATGTATTGATAGATCCACCCATGTTCATATGCAAAGTGATATCCAGAAATGCAATACTTGTAGTGCTAAATCCGATGGTGCATTTTAAGTTATAGATATTATTGTTAAGGGCCTGCATAAATTGTTGGAGAGCATAAGATGATCCTGCCCATAACATAAGAACATTGTCAATATATATAAACCAGCAGAGGATATTTGTCCTCATCAGAATCACCCCTTACATTAGGGACCCCACCAGAGTTCTACCTTACTTTAACCTTGGCACCCCAGATGTTTTGTGTTAGGAAAATGGACTTCCTGGCTATTTTGGGCTTCCCGTGCGTGTTTGCGTGCCCGTAGGTGCTAATGGCGCCAATAGCGGCCATTTAAGCAGGACAGCACCAGGAAGCACGTGCTGTCCGTTCTACAGCGTTTGAGTGTTCCTGAAGCAACCTGTGATCCTGATTGTTTGTTCCTGTGACCCGGCTTGTCTTGACCCTGCTATTGATCTCCACCTGCACCGACCCCGGCTTCCACGACCACCCTTCTGCCTGCTCCCTTGTACCTTGCTGCCCGCCTGTTAACAAACTCTGCTTGTCCCCGACTACTCTTCAGCCTGACCCATCTGTACTGTTCAGCCAGCCCGTTACCGACCCGGCCTGCATCACTACGCTTCAGCTTGCATGAGCACCACACGGACCAGCACACCACCACCTGTGACCCAGTCCAACACTCGTGCCTCCCTGCACTCCCGAGCTCCCTGTCTACACTACCAGGGGTTCGGGAATCAGGGTCGTAAGAGAGGTTGCCCGCTGTATAAGTCAGACTCCACCACCAGGTACGTGACATTTTGGAACTACATTTCCCATGATGCTCAACTACACTGCACAGTGCATGCTATGAAGCACGTTTAGCCATTGTTTGGCATTGTTACAAAGTTGAGGGCTTTTTTTAGCTCTACAATAGTTGTTATATTTGCTGTGCCTGCTATTTATAAAGTATGATTCCGGCCTATCAAGTGTTGCAGCAAAAACTACAAGACATACAGTATCTCACAAAAGTGAGTACACCCCTCACATTTTGTAATTATTTGATATCTTTTCATGTGACAACACGGAAGAAATTACAATTTGCTACAATGTAAAGTAGTGAGTGTACAGCTTGTATAACAGTGCAAATTTGCTGTCCCCTCAAAATAACTCAACACATAGCCATTAATGTCTAAACTACTGGCAAAAAAAGTGAGTACACCCCTAAGCGAAAATGTCAAAATTGGGTCCAACTAGCCATTTTTACTCCCCAGTGTCATGTGACTCATTAGTAGTATGTGAATTGGGAGGTGTGAATTGGGAGCAGGTGTGTTAAATTTGGTGTTATTGCTCTCACTCTCTCATACTGGTCACTGGAAGTTCAACATAGCACCTCATGGAAAATAACTCTCTGAGGATCTGCAAAAAAGAATTGTTGCTCTACATAAAGATGCCTAGGCTATAAGAAGATTGCCAAGACCCTGAAACTGAGCTGCAGCACGAAGGCTAAGACCATACAGCGGTTTAACAGGACAGGTTCCACTCAGAACCTTGCCTCGCCATGGCTGACCAAAGAAGTTAAGTACACGTGCTCAGCGTCATATCCAGTGGTTGTCTTTGGGAAATAGACGTAGGAGTGCTGCCAGCATTGCTGCAGAGTTTGAAGGGGTGGGGGGTGAGTCAGTCAGTGCTCAGACCATATGCCACACACTGCATCAAATTGGTCTGCATGGCTGTCATCCCAGAAGGAAGCCTCTTTGCACAAGACAGCTCACAAACAGAAGAAGACAATCAGACTTAAGGACATGGATTACTGGAGCCATGTCCTGTGGTCTGATGAGACCAAGATAAACGTATTTGGTTCAGATGGTGTCAAACGTGTGTGGCGGCAACCAGGTGAGGAGTACAAAGACAAGTGTTTCTTGCCTACAGTCAAGCATGGTGGTGGAAGTGTCATGGTCTGAGGCTGCATGAGTGCTGCCGGCACTGGGGAGCTACAGTTCATTAAGGGAACCATGAATGCCAACATATACTGTGACATACTGAAGCAGAGCATGAGCCCCTCTCTTCGGAGACTTGGCTGCAGGGCAGTATTCCAACATGATAACGACCCCAAACACACCTCCAAGATGACCACTGTCTTGCTAAAGAAGCTGAAGATAAAGGTGATTAACTGGCCAAGCATGTCTCCAGACCTAAACCCTATTGAGCATCTGTGAAGCATCCTCAAACAGAAGGTGGAGAAGCGCAAGGTCTCTAACATCCACCAGCTCCATGATGTCGTCATGGAGCAGTGGAAGAGGACTCCAATGGCAACCTGTGAAGCTGTGGTGAACTCCATGCCTAAGAGGGTTAAGGCAGTGCTGGAAAATAATGGTGGCCACACAACATATTGACACTTATGCATTTTCACTTAGGGGTGTACTCACTTTTTTTGCCAGCGGTTTAGACATTAGTGTGTTGGGTTATTTTGAGGGGACAGCAAATTTACACTGTTATACAAGCTGTACACTCACTACTTTACGTTGTAGCAAAGTGTAATTTGTTCAATGTTGTCACATAAAAAGATATAATAAAATATTTACAAAAATTTGAGGGGTGTACTCACTTTGTTTAGGTTTGCTTTAAATCATTTAATGGTTGCTCAAGTTTTCAAGGACTCTGCTGTTGATATCTTTGTGATTGAGTTCCTAGATCTGCACAACTGCTACTTTATGAAGGGGGTCCCACTCCCCATGCTTAATTCTTTATGTATTCTGTATTACAGAGAATGCAATAGAATAAATCATGTTACAGAAACAGAAGGTGGTTAGGAACAGAGAGAGTGAGTTTGAAAGGAGAGACATTAGAGGAAATATGTGAAACAGACTACCAGACTCTAGGGATGAGCCAAACACCACGCGGTTTTGTTCGCACCAAAACACAGTGAAAGGGCAATAAGTTAGTTTGAATACGCAAACCCTATTAAAATCAATGGGTCTCGAACAGGAAAAATCAAAAGGGCTCATTTTAAAGGCTTTTTTTGCTTTTTTAATGCCATAAAAAGTGTATGGGGACCCTGGTACTGCCCTAGGAGACATGTATCAATGCCAAAAAAAGTTTTAAAAAAGATTGTTTTTTTCAGGAGCAGTGATTTTAATCACGATTAAAGTAAGAAAAAAATGAAATATTCCTTAAAAATATTAGACATGTGCACTGCCCAAAAATTTGTTCATTTTTGTTTTCATTTCATTTTTTTTTCTTTGTTTTTCGGGTCATTCATTATGATCGCAATTCGTAAATTCGTACATTCGTACATTCATAAATTTGTACATTCATAAATTCGTACATTCGGAAGTTTATAAATTCGTAATTTCGGAAATTCGCAAATTCTGAAAATTCAAAAATAAGAAAGAAAATCTGAAAATTTGAAAGAACAAAAATCCAAAAATTATAGGTATTAGAATTTAATTTTAAATTTGGCTGTTAGTGAACGTAACGAATACAAATTTATCTGAAGTTACGAATTATCCGACGAATGCCGCATCTAAACAATGGAACGGAAGGAATTAATAATAATAATAAAAAGTTATTATTATTATTGTGATGTATTATTATTAATTTGTTACGTTCCATTTGTTTAGATACAGCATTCGTTATTTTGAATAATTCTTAACTTTGGATAAATTTGTACTCATTACTTTCACTAACAGCTAAATTTGAAAGAAAATTCCAATCCCTATAATTTAATAGTTAGTAACAGTTAAGTTATTATTAGTTAGTTTTTCGGGTTTTCGAATTTTCGCATTTTCATTCTTTAGGAAATGTGGCTCTTATTTTCGGATTTACAAATTTACGAATTTTCGACTATTCAAATTTACGAATATTTGGAAAAATTCATTAAACGGGTTTTCGTTAATTCGGATGTTTCCGAATTAACGAATTTGTTGAAATTCATTAAAAAACGAATTCACAACAAAACAAATTGAACATGTCTATTAAATATCACTATTCAAAACTACAGTCACATGGACACAAGCAGCGCTTCACTTAATGATAGATATGACATATGTATGTGCAATATAAGCATGCATGTACATAGTCTTATAAAGTCCGTATATAGTACTATGGGGTTCCTGTAGTTTCCACTGGGTCCACACAATCCACCACCACACCACGTGAAATCACGCCTTTGGTATAGCACTCACCAGAAACAGATATAACACACACCTGTCATGCAGCTCTTCATCAACGGCACAATCTTCCACTGCCCGATGTAGTCTCCGTCAGTGTCTCTTAAACCAGTGTTTTTCAACTCCAGTCCTCAAGGCACACCAACAGGTCATGTTTTCAGGATTTCCCTCAGATGAAACAGCTGTGGTAATTACTAAGGCAGTGAAACTGATCAAATCACCTGTGCAAACTCATGGAAATCCTGAAAACATGACCTGTTGGTGTGCCTTGAGGACTGGAGTTGAAAAACACTGTCTTAAACAATGGGCACTCATATAGTGTAATACCGTAAAACTTTTATTAGAATGCCTTTTAAAACCCTCCTCTCAGGTTACAAACTTACAAGATAAAACTTCAAATCAGCATAAATAGCATAGGGTGTGGCCACCCGGCATGGCTCAAACCTTTTATAGAGACACCGTGCTGAGAATTAACCACGCAGTAAACTGCCAAAAAAAGTTCTAAAAAAAGATTGTTTTTTCAGGTGCAGTGATTTTAATCATGATTAAAGTGAAAAAAAATAATATTCCTTTAAATATCATGCCTGGGAGGTGGCCTTTTAGTCTGCCTGGCACATCAGTGTGATGCTTAGAACAGTGCCACTGCAAAATTACATTTGTAAAGGAAAAATTGTCACTTAAAATCACTCACGTCTGTAATGTATTGCCGGCTCCCGGCAATATAGATCATAAATCATTGGAAAAATTTGCATGGGGGTCCCGCCAAAATCCAAACCAGGCCCTTTTTTTAATTTTGGTGTGGGGTTTATTTATTTATTTCAGGTACTTACATAGCACAATCAATTTACGCAGCGCTTTTACATATACATTGACATCAGTCCATACCCCCAAGGACCTTACAATCTAAGGTCCCTAACTCACATTCATACTTACACCTTCTATTGTCAATTTAGACAGGATCCAATTAACCTACCAGCATGTCTTTGGAGTGTTGGAGGAAACCGGAGTACCCAGAAAAAACCCACACAGGCACAGGGAGAACATGCAAACTCCAGGCAGGTAGTGTCATGGTTGGGATTCAAACCAGCGACCCTATTGCTGCTAGGTGAAAGTGTTAACCACTACACCACTGTGCCACCCCACCCTTAACCACTTCAATACACTGTGTTATATATACTAGACTGACTGCACCATATAGTCTGGACTATGTCCTACAGGGACTGCACTATATAAAATTGTAATAACATGCCCCACTCAAACAGAAGCAGAAAAATTGGGCCTTGGGTGTTGGTGCTGGCAGAACACTGTAAACCCTTGCAAATTCTCTTGTTGGGTGCAGGAACAGGCCCTGCAGTTAAAAATTATTTAAAAAAATTTAATGACATGCCCCTGTAAAACAGGTGCAGAAAATTGGGCCTTGATGGTGCCCTAAACACAAAAAAAATGTTGGAAGCTAGCATCATCAGGATTTAGGACAGGAGGAATATGATAGACAGCATAGGCAGTCTTCAAGGTATCCCAGATTCCCTAGCAAATTCAATCAGTTGCATCAGCATCAGGGGCTTGATAGCTGCTGATCCAGGACTGATTCATTTTTTATAAATGGGAGCCAATCAACCAAGACTGTGGACAGGTGCATTCTATCATCTATTACAAACCCTCCAGCAGCACTGAATGTCCATTCAGAAAGCACGCTGGATAGTAGCTTGATTGCATATTGAGCAAGTTCCGGCCAGTGGTCCATCCTCAAGACCCTCTGGGTGCTCAGTTGGAAAAGTCTCCAAGTCTGCTCTTGCCCCTAGATATTCCTGCACCATATAATGCAGACGCTGACGATGGTTGCTTGAACCCACCAGCCCTGGGCGCTGAGGACTGAAAAATTGATTAAAGGCATCGGTCAGCCAGCCACCTTCTCCACCGCTCTTCCTCTGACTGAAGGAAGCCTCAGAAACACTTTGTCCAGCAGCAGGAAAAGGTAACCTCCCAGGGTCTGGAAAGGCATTGCACAGACTTTTTTCAAGCTATCCCTCAGATGTTTCATCCTCTGCGAAGGCAGGATGAGCTCTGTAACTTTACCCTTGTAACATGGATCAAGAAAGGTTACTACCCAGTAATGATCCCTATCCTTGATACCATGAACCCTGGGATTTTTTTGCAGGCTTTGCAGAATCAGGACCATGCAGCGTAAGCTTGAGCAGACTTGAGAGTCCTTTGGGTCACTGAGGATGACATTGTCCGGAACTACCTCCTTCCAGCCACGTACAACTCCTTGGGCTTCTGGGGACTGAAAACCAGGATCCCTTGAAGACTGCTGCGTGTTATCCTCTACATCCATGCTGACACAATCCTCCTCCTCTTCTATCTGTGTGTTTGGTGGCCCTGCAGGAATGCTATCTGCACAAAGGGGGCCTTGAGAGGAAAGGAAGTCCTTCTCTTCCTCCCTCTGTTCTGCCTCAAGTGCCCTGTCCATGATTCCACGAAACGTGTGCTCCAGCAGGAAGACTAGAGGGACAGTGCCACTGATGCATGCATTGTCGATTCTCAACATCCTTATGTCTTGTCAAGCATGTAGTGCGCAACCGGCTGCTGTTCTGGCCGTGCTTGATCCCTTCAGACATAGATGGCAAACAGCAATGGTGCGATCTACTGCACAAGTGTAGAAAAAAGCCCACGCCATTGAAGTTTTGGAAGTCAGCGGGGAGTCAGCAGCACCCTGCACCCGTGGAGCTCTGTGGTGTGATGCAATAGGGTGGCAGCCCTTAAGCTGGCCTCTGGAGGACATCCTGCCTAGTTGAAGTTGTGCCTCCTCCTCCTCCTCCTCACTTTCCTCCTCTCTTCTCTCAGGCACCCAAGTACAGTCAGTGTCCTCATCATCCTCTCCCTCCTTGTCACTGGAGCAAACTATGGGGGGACATGACTGCTAGTTTCTTGTCCTTCTGTGGCACCCCCTCTCTCTAGGTTCATGCTACTCCCTTCCTCAACCTGGGAACCAACATCAGAGCCTTCAAATTGCTGCGCATCCTCCATCAGCATGTAACCGACACTATGGTCGAATAATTCTGGTGACTCCTCCGTGCATGATGGTAGGGCTACAAAAGTAGTAACTATGGACAAGGAGCGGGTGGAATAGGCCACTTTGGCAGCTGCATTGGAAGATGATTGTATCAAATAAGGTTAGTAGAAGGTTACGTCGACGGTTTCACCGGATAAGGTGGGCGAGGAACAGGTAT
>BLSH010448921.1:423031-442720 GCA_018402905.1 Glandirana rugosa | reverse complement strand
TATATATATATATATATATATATATATATATCTATAGATATAGATATATATATATATATATATATATATATATTTATATATACAAGGCATTTATTATATATACATATATTATGCGACGGAAATCACATCTGTTATACGTCGAGTAAGTCACATATCATATATCTCAGGCAAGTCCGTCGCATTCTTATATATACATGGCATTTATCGTATATATATATATTTATACGACGTGGTCACATGTGATATATATGTCGAGTAAGTCACAAATCATATATTTCAGTCAAGTCCGTCACAATCTTATATATATATATATATATATAGATATAGATATCTATATATATATATATATATATACATACTATAGACGGTACATATATATTCTTACACTGCCTGAAAAGACTCTATATACTATACACTGAAGGAGATGTATATAGTCTATACTAAAGGCAGTTTATTATATATATATATATGCTATAGACAAACATAAATATTCTTACACTGCCTGAACGGACTCTATATACCATCCACTGAATGAGCTGTATATAGGCTACACTAAAGGCAGTGTAATATATGTATTAAATGTCAGCCTCTGGTCTCCACGTACAAACTACATGGGGCCGCTGTTAAAGCGGCCTTATATAGTAAGGGGCATGGATGGAGACCCCTGAGACATGATTGGCCAAAGGCACCCTGCCTTTTAGCCAATCATGTCTCTCACAGCAGAGCACACTGTGATTGACCAAAGCATGCATTTGCCATGTCATGTTCATCCTTTGGCCAATCAGCGGGTGTCATTTTGCGCGGTCTAGCAATGCATTATGGGGTACGCAAATTTGGCACAAACGCCCCATAATATTCTAAATTCGGTGAATGGCTGAACAGCTAATGTTCGAGTCAAACTTACGTTCGACTCGAACCGACAGCTCATCCCTACCAGACTCCATCTGAAATGTAAATATCACTTTTGTGTGGATAGAGCATTTAAATCTCTTTGGCTAGAACAAGAGCTCTACCTGTTATTACCAGCAGTTATCTCCATACTTCACATGATATTATATTGGCTCTCTATAGCACAATCTGTTGGGAAAAGTATGGATTGAAACACAGAGCCGGTATCATTTCTACTACTACAGTGACCAAAGCAGCCAAAGCCCTGGACTAGAAGTGTGGTCATTTAACATCTTCCAGGTGGGGAACTGCTCCTATTTAGAGAATAACTATTGTTTCTCTGTTCTATCAATATACTGCAGTAGTGCCACCACATAACTAAGGGGTATAATTATGAGGCTATAAATGTGACATTCACCGAATAATGACTGCAGGTATATCTTTCTAGTGGGTGTGTTTAAAATTTCTGTGATTGGTTCACCTGCAGTGAATATTTGGTGAATTTCACATTCACTGTTTTATAATTACAGTATTGATTACATGGTTTTCTCAGTCTGATACTGGGACAAAGTCAGCATTCAGTATAGAGAAAGCCATTTATGTAACATGTGTAGCCCCCTTGTCCTATACAGGGGCTACTATGTCATATTAATTTTAGATGGGCTGTAGTTAGCTCAGAGTGATCGTATAGTTTTTCACTTGGTTTTTCCCTAAGCTTAAAGAGGAGCTCCGCCTCCTCCAAAAATTATCAGTCAGCAGCTACAAATACTGTAGCTGCTGACTTTTACTATTATTTTACTTCTGACCAGGCATCCAGCAGTGTCTTCACCTGAGCTGATTTTTGAATCGGCTCTCGGGTGCTGACGCTGCCATCTTGGCTAAGGGAAACCGGCAGGAAAGCCGTGTGATTTCACAGCCAGTTTACTACAGCACGTGCACGAATTGCGCTGTGCTCTGTGAATGGGCCAGCTGCGGGGGGAAGGAGGCTGGGGCTAAACATCCGTCTGAGTTCGCTGCAGCAAACTCAGCTGGAAGTGGGAACGGGTACCTGACTAAACTAGGTATCCACTCCCTCCTAAAAGGTGCCAAATATGGCAGCGGAGGAGGGGAGGAGGAAGACAAGTGGAGCTTGTCCTTTTGGGTGGAGCTCTACTTTAAGTTGGCTTGTGATTTCTCACTGTCGCTATCAGATGTCACTGGTCATAGTATGATATTTCACAAACAAAACTAAGTTATGAATATTTATATTTACTTCAGCCAGTTCAGCAGAAGGTTTATGCCACTGGTGCATGCTGGAGGAGGATATATATTTATATATATATATATTGTGGGGGGGTTAGCTCAATGGGTATCACCTTCCCTGGAAAAAGGCAGTCCAAACGGCAGTTTTCCTTAAAATCTGACTTGTAGCCAGGTTTATTTAAAACGGTTGCATGTAGAAATCAAAATAAACTTTGCTGGGGCCATTGTCTCCCAATGCAGTCAATCAAAACCGGTGACGAAGGAGCGGGGGGGGGGTGGGCGGGCCGAATTCCGCTGTCTTTTCGCTGGGCACTGATCAGGCTGTCTGATTCTCTACCCAGAAATATACATACTTACATATACCTGATCCGGCACAGTATGGCCGCCCTGCCGCAGTATATTTACATGGAGCGGTCTGCAAATTGTTAAAAGAGTTTGGACCCTCAGATTTTTTATTCATGTAATGTGACAGCAGTGAAGGTCACAGCAGCTTGTTGTAAAACAGCAACCAGACTGTAGGACAGCAATAAAATAAAAGCAGATACAAAGTACTTAATTAATGTGAAATGATAAAACTGTAAGGTAAATTTAAAATGAAGTAGATAACCAACATATGCAAGCTCAAGTTTTTTTTTAATTATATATATATATATACAGTATATCAAAATAAGTGCATACCTCACATTTTTTGTACATATTTTATTATATCTTTTCATGTGACAACACTGAAGAAATGACACTTTTCTATAATGTAAAGTAGTGAGTGCACGGCTTGTATTACAGTGTAAATTTGCTGTCCCCTCAAAATAACTCAACACACAGCCATTAATGTCTAAACCGCTGGCAACAAAAGTGAGTACACCCCTAACTGATAATGTCCAAATTGGGCCCAAATTATCAATATTTTGTGTGGTCACCATTATTTTCCAGCACTGCTTTAACCCTCTTGGGCATGGAGTTTCATCAGAGCTTCACAGGTTTCCCCTCTTCCACTCCTCCATGACAAAATCACAGAGCTCCTCCACCTTCCATTTGAGGATGCCCAACAGATTATCAATATGGTTTAGGTCTGGAGACATGCTTGGCCAGTCCATCAGCTTCTTTAGCAAGGCAGTGATTGTTTTAGAGGTGTGTTTGGGGTCGTTATCATATTGGAATACTGCCCTGCGGCCCAGTCTCTGAAAGGAGGGGATCATGCTCTACTTCAGTATGTCACAGTACATGTTGGCATTCATGGTTCCCTCAATGAACTGTAGCTCCCCAGTGACGGCAGCACTCATGCAGCCCCAGACCACTCCCACCACCATGCTTGACTGTAGGCAAGACACACTTGTCTGTATACTCCTCACCTGGTTGCCACCACACATGCGGGCTTTCTTGTACATCATCTTTAGAAGAGGACAACGACCATGGAGACCAATTTGATGCAGTGTGCGGCGTATGGTCTGAGCACTGACAGGCTAACCCCCCACCCCTTTAACCTCTGCAGCAATACTGGCAGCACTCATATGTCTATATGACGCTGAGCACGTGCACTCAAATTCTTTGGTCGACCATGGTGAGGTCTGTTCTGAGTGGAACCTGTCCTGGTAAACCACTGTATGGCCTTGGCCACAATGCTGCAGCTCAGTTTCAGGGTCTTGGTAATCTTCTTATAGCCTAGGCCATCTTTATGTAGAGCAACAATTCTTTTTTTCAGATCCTAAGAGAGTTCTTTACCATGAGGTGCCATGCTGAACTTCCAGTGACCAGTATGAGAGAGCACGAGTCACATGACACCGGGAAGGGAAAATGGCTAATTGGGCCCAATTTGGACATTTTCACTTAGGGTTGTATTCCCTTTTGTTGCCAGCGGTTTAGACATTAATGGCTGTGTGTTGAGTTATTTTGAGGGAACAGCACATTTACACTGTTATACAAGCTGTACACTTACTACTTTACATTGTAGCAAAGTGTCATTTCTTCAGTGTTGTCACATGAAAAGATAGAATAAAATATTTACAAAAATGTGAGGGATGTACTCACTTTTGTGAGATACTGTATCTATTATAATATTTTTATGATTTATTTTAAATTCTGATGTGAAAATAGCTGAGTAGCATGCCACATTGAGCAACATATTCTGATGTATAAATTGAAATGAAATTAAAATGAAAGAAATATACATATATTTCTGATGAAGGACTTTACTAAGGCAAACTTTGTCTAGCTACTCCATAAAAATATTTTTTTAAGCTTTCTTTATGTAGAGTTAAGTATAATGGTAAAATGACAGCCAAACTAATTTACAGTGATATTTTTTTTGTTTGTGTTTTTGATAGAGCAGGTGAGAGTTAGAACATTTGTCGGTTTTTTTATTTATTTCTTTGTTCCCACTAGGGACCTTTCCATTTTGGATCTGCTGCTTTAGGCAAAGCCTACCTTTACTTTAGGATACAGCCAGTCATGCCTTTAGGTCATAAATAAATGAGACACATGAACTGTGAAATCAGTGTGGCAAGCCAAAAGGGTATAATATTTGTGTATCCACATGATTGGCAGCAAGAAACCCTTAGAACAGTTACAAACTTTTCAGCGTGCCGGTGAAGGACTGCGCATTTTTGTAGCAGAAAAGGAAAATGCAATAAAGTATGAAATTCCTCTTTGCCGGTTATTTTTCAGAAACGACTTTACCCACTGTAGTTTTATAGGCCGGCTCCTTTTCTAAAAAGAATTGCCTGCTACTGATGTCATCGAGCAAACCAATTAATTTTCTGTAAATAGATATTGCAGGGTAATAAGAAAAAGGGAATTCATTCACAATTTGCTACTCTGGGAGAACGTACGCTCGGCACAAGAATTATATGCTTGTTTTGAATGAGTTATTGTTTCAAATGGCAGAGATTCAATCAGAAGGAAAATATTGGAAAATAAAATAGGTTGAATTCATATGTGAGCCGACTTGACAAAAATCTACAGCCACTGGGACGTTTGTGAGGCTTTTCAGCAGTTTTGAGTTTGCCGGATAGAACATATGTTTCATTTCAGACAGGTTTTTTTCATGCAGCTGAGCAGCGGTTTAGATTGCTTTCTGATAAACCTACTTAGTCGTGCAATAAGCTGTTTTGAAGAGTACTTGGCTATTCATAATTGATGCTTTGGTGTCATTAGTGAAGCTCTTTGTATGACTAATGTTGGTATCCTATTTAGAAAACATGATACAGTATGTTCACTTTCAGCTCCCAAGATCTTCACTGCTAGTCTTGGGTGCAGAGTCCCCGCTACAGAAAGCAATGCCCTTCCATAAGATTCCCACAATAACCTTCCCTGTAACCCTAGTACTTACCTATAACCTGTCCCCCCTGTAACCTTTGCACTAATCTCCCTGTAACACTAACATTCACTTCTCTGTAACTCTAGTCATCCCTGTAACCCTATTACTTAAAGTGATATTAAAGGCAAATAATAAAAAAAATAATAACAAACATGTTATACTTACCTGCATAGGTGTGCACAGCCTATTGCATTAGGTGTCAATAGTTTATTTTTGTTTATTTTATTTGTTTTTTACAATTTAGTTTTTTTTTATTATTTTTTACAATATTATATTTTATTATTTTCTTACAATTTATTTTAGGAGCCCTGCTGGGGGGGCTTTGATGAAATATCAGGGGTCTAAACAAACCCCTGAAGTCTCACTTTTGAGACAGAGAAAGAGACTGAGGACAGAGATTCCCCAGTCCCCTTCTTTGCAGCCAGGCAGCAGGGAGATTCTGCACAGTACAGGGTGATTAGGGTGTGCCCGGGCACACCTGTCACCCTTTGTGCGTACGCCTATGCTCACCTGCTTTGTGCAGTGGTTTTGCACAAAGTAGCCCCATTCATCCTATTCTCGGGTCCCCCATCGGCTCTCCTGGACCCTCCTTCCTGCCGAGGGTCCTCATAGCAAGCAGCTTGCTATGAAGGCCCCCAAGCAGTGGAGTGCGGCTTGGCCCAGCCCCACTTCCTCCGCATTGGTTCACTGGCTATGATGGCCAATGGCTCCAGCTGCTGTCTCAGCCAATGAGGAGGAAGAGACATGGAGAGCCACTGCTCTCCTGTACATCATTGGATCGAGCTGATGAGAGCTCATCTGTTAAGAGGCAGCCACATTTTTTTCACATTATTTGCATTTTTAGGGCATCATACACTGGTATTGTATTTGTATCAGAAACATCTTTGCCAACAGAGATTCAATGGTGGCTGCCTTCTGTTTTTCCCCATTATCTCCAAGTTTCCCAGGAAAACCCGTGGGACCTGACAATATTACACAGCTCTATAGTAACCCAGCTCAGGTCCATTTTCTGTCTGTGGAGCTCTTTGAACCACCATCTACTCATGTGCCTGAAGACAGAACTGAGACCTAACCCATGAGGCACTCCCAGAGACCAAACTCTGTGGAACTTATGTACAATTGGCACAATATTATTATTGTTATTTATTATTATTAGGATTATTATATTTAGATTTATGTAGCGCCAACAGTTTGTGTATTATTTTACAATATAAAGACAGACATTACAATACAATTCAAAACAATAGAGTTGGGAGATGCCCTTGTGATCAAAGTGCAGTATGATGTGGTGGGCAGAAAACACACAGGGTCCAAGTCTGGCAGCAAAGTTATACTGTATAAAGGTTCAACACAACTTATTCAGGCCCAGCGGGTAGGCACACCTGTCAAGAACCACTTACAAACTGTGATAGCAATTTGAAGACTTGAAGATGGCAACAGCATATGCAAGGAGCAGAGTGCAGCCTGGTGGTCCACACCCAAAGAGAAGACTTCCTGAAGAGGTAAATGTAGTCCCTGCACTATCGCTACTCCTTAGGAACCTTTCCCTACCGCTAAGCACTGTCCCTGACTGACGAGGGTCCTGTCCCTATACTATCCACTCATAAAACCAGGGAGCCGGAGTCTTAAATAGACTCTACCTGACCCAAGATGACAGCTAGAGTCACATGGAGCACCAGCATCCATTCAGACAGCTGTCTCTCTGAGATTGCAGGAAGTCATAGAGGAACCAAGTTCTCCAATGCTTCCTTCCCCTTCTGCATTGCCACTTTGGTTGAGCGCACCTGCAGTGTGGAGTACAGACGGCACTGCCTACACCCTGCTTCTGACAGGGTACAACATAAAAGGGAGGGCAAGTGATTCAAAAAGTAACAACTGTGTGGGGATTAATTGAGGTAGAAAGTAAAAGTTCACTTCTCAGATAGAGGTGGGATAGATTTTCCTGAAGAGATCAGCTTTTAGGGATTGTCTAAAGGTGGACAGAGTAGGAGATATCCTGACAGATTTACCTAGGGAGTTCCAGAGGATACTTACATAGTTACATAGTTAATCAGGTTGAAAAAAGACATAAGTCCATCTAATTCAACCAATAAAAAAAAAAGAAAAATAGAAAAATGATATATAACCATACAATCCCATGTACAATCCTTCACCCACAGTTGATCCAGAGGAAGGCAAAAAAAAACCAGCAAAGCGTGATCCAATTTGCTATAACGGGGGAGAAAAAATCCTTCCTGATCCCCTGAGAGGCAATCTGATTCACCCTGGATCAACTTTACCTAAAAATGTTAGTACCCAGTTATATTATTTACATTAAGGAAAGAGTCCAGACCTTTTTTAAAGCAATCTACGGTGCTGGCCAAAACCACCTCTGGAGAGAGTCTATTCCACATTTTCACAGCTCTTACTGTGAAGGAACCTTTCAGTATTTGGAGATGAAATCTTTTTTCCTCTAGATGTAAAGAGTGCCCCCTTGTCTTTTGTAATGACCTTAAAGTAAATAACTCCACACCAAGTTCACTACATGGACCTCTTATGTATTTGTACATGTTTATCATATCCCCCCTTAATCTCCTCTTCTCAAGAGAGAATAAATTCAGTTCCTCTAATCTTTCCTCATAGCTGAGCTCCTCCATGCCTCTTATTAGTTTGGTTGCCCTTTTCTGCACTTTCTCCAGTTCCCCGATATCCTTTTTGTGAACTGGTGCCTAAAACTGAACTGCATATTCCAGATGAGGTCTTACTAATGATTTGTACAGGGGCAAAATAATGTCTCTATCTCTGGAGTCCATACCTCTCTTAATACAAGAAAGGATTTTTTTTTGCTTTGGAAACCGCAGCTTGCCATTGCATGCCATTATTAAACTTATGATCTACCAGAACCCCCAGATCCTTCTCCACTATGGATTCCCCCAGTTGTACTCCCCCTAGTATGTATGATGCATGCATATTCTTAGCCCCCAAGTGCATAACTTTACATTTGTCAACATTAAACCTCATTTGCCACACAGTCGCCCAATTAGACAGTGCATTGAGGTCTGCTTGTAAGTTGGAGACATTTTATAAGGACGTTATTCCACTGCATAGCTTGGTGTCTGCAAATACTGAAATGGCACTTTTAATCCCAGACCCTATATCATTTATAAATATATTGAAAAGTAAGGGTCCCAACACTGAACCTTGGGGTACACCACTGATAACCTTAGACCATTCAGAATAAGAATCATTAACCACTACTCTCTGAATTCGGTCTTTTAGCCAGTTTTCTATCCATTTACAAACTGATCTTTCCAAGCCTGTAGACTTTACCTTACACATTAGCCGTGTGTGGGGAACGGTGTCAAACGCTTTTGCAAAATCCAAGTACACCACGTCCACAGCCACCCCTCTGTCCAAGGTTTTACTTACCTCTTCATAAAAACAAATCGGGTTTGTTTGACAACTTCTGTCTTTCATGAATCCATGCTGTCTGTTGCTTAAAACATTTTTTTTACAACAAGAACTCATCTATTTGGTCTTTTATTAAACTCTCCAGTATCTTCCCAGCTATAGAAGTTAAACTAACAGGTCTATAGTTACTTGATAAAGACTTTGAACCATTTTTAAACATGGGCACCACATTGGCCCTACGCCAATCCAGTGGTACTATTCCAGTCATTAAGGAGTCCCAAAAAATTAGATACAATGGCTTTGAAATGACCAAGCTCAATTCCTTTAGGATCCGTGGATGGATGCCATCTGGTCCAGGTACTTTATCTACCTTTATTCTGTCTAAATACTTCAGGACCATTTCAGTTTTGAGCCATTGTGGATCATTTGGGACAGTGTCACTACCACCCCCATTATGGACATGTGCTCCCTCATGCTCCTTGTATACACAGAACTGAAGAATGTATTTAATAAGTTTGCCTTCTCTTTGGCCCCAGTCATCCACTCTAGATTATTTTAGGAGAGACTAGAGGCTGTTCCTGAGTAGGGATGGGCGAACGGTTCGGCCCGAGCATACTTCGGCCAGCCCAAGCCCAAGCTTCTGTTGTTCTCCCGATCCCAGAATTTAGAACATTATGGTGTGTTCGGCGTGACTTATTAAAGGGGGCTTCCAGATTCCAATAAGCCCTCTGCCCGCAGACTCCCACAACCACAGCCCAGGGTTGTGGGGAAGAGGATCTTGTCCCCATCAACATGGGGACAAGGTGCTTTGAGGTGGGGGGCAGAGCCCCTCCTGCCCCAAAGCACCCATACTCCCCATGTTGAGGACATGTAGCCTGGTAAGGTTCAGGAGGGAACACTTGCCCGCCCCTCCTATCCTAACCGGCCAGGTAGCATGCTCGGATAAGGGTATGGTTTGGATTTTAGGGGGGACTCCACATCAAATATTTTTTTAATTTTGGCGCGGAGTTCCAGTTAAAATTCATACCAGACCCGAAGGGCCTGGTATGGACTGGGGGGAGACCCTACCCAAATTTTTTCAGTGATTTTTTTTGTATATTGCCAGAAACCGGAAATACATTACAGCCTCAATTTTAAATGACAATTTTTCCTTTACAAATTTTATTTTGCGGTGGCGCTGTTCTAAACAACACAGAGATGCGCCCTTTTACAGGCAGACTAAAGGGACCCCCCAGGCACAATATTGAAAGGAATTTTTCATTTTTATTGTTTCACTTTAAGCATTATTAAAATCACTCCTCCTGAAAAAACGATTGATTTAAAAACTTTTTTTGCATTGATACATGTCCCCTAGGGCAGGACCCGGGTCTCCATACACTTTTTAGGGCAATAACTTGCATATAAGCCTTTAAAATGAGCACTTTTGATCTTTCATGTTCGGGTCCCATAGACTTTAACAGTTTTCGAATTTTCTGACAAATTTTTTGACGGTTCGCATGTTCTGATGTGAACCGGACCAGGGGGTGTTCAACCCATTCCTATTCCTGAGTTCCAGAGGATAGGAAAGGCTGGAGATGTCCTATAGATGATTGTGGGAGGAGGCGACGAGGGAGCTAGATAACAGGAGGTCTTAGAACTAGTGAAGAGGATGGTTTTGGTGATATTTTGAGACAGGGTTGGTGATGTAGCTCAGGGCAGAGCAGTAAATGACTTTGTATTCTGTTGTTAAGATTTTTTTTATTGTGCTCACAGGATGAATTTGACTGGTACATAATTTGCCATTCACAGCAACTTCAAGTGGGGGGAGTGTAGTGGAGTGCTCCTTTGCTTACCAAATGCAGGTGCATGGCCTTTATTTTCTTTTCACACAACTCCCTTTGTTTCTGTACATGCCCAGGGAAGATACGTTTTTCTGCTTCCTTCACAGAGAGACCACACCTGATGAGGCAGAGGTAGCTGGGCAAGCTAACTGCAGCTAGGAGAGAGGTCCTCCTCTGCCAACGCTGATGTGAGGGCAGCCAAGCCAAAGTGGGCAACCAGCCCAGTGCCTAATAACACACAGCTTCTTCAAAAGACTCAACTACTATGGAGAACCAGACTGCTACCAGACTACTCCAGTTCCAGCTTCCTCCTTGGGCATAGGATCCCTCCAGCTGTTTACCTGTGCTGCCAGAGCTACCCTAGACTTCACTGGGAGGGAGGCTGTCTAAGGATAATCACAAGTATAAAGTTGTTTGTGTTCTGAACAGTTTTACTGATGTAGTGATTTTTTTAGCTAGGCTCTCTGTTGTTATTGAGTCTTATAGAGACTATAGCATACAGCCATATGTTACGCAGATATATTGCTGTGAAGAGTTTGTGTTTGTGCAGCGTGCAGTATTCTGCAATGTATGCAATTTTTTTTCATCCTGAACTTGTTTTGCATTATTGCTTCTAACTTTTAACCTGTTTAGTAAACTGCGAGTTAAAGTGACTCTGTCTGTTCATTTGGTTGATTACCCATTTAGTTAAACTTGGATCTACCAACGAGATCAGCCATGTCAAACAATGCTGACAGGAGTGGAATGACTGCAGTGTGTAAAGCCTGGTACACACTAATAGTTTTATTTCGTTCAACCCAGTGGGTTACATAGTTACATAGTAGGTAAGGATGAAAAAAGACAATAGTCCATCCAGTCCAACCTGTGTAGGTGGTGTACGTGTGTCAGTGTCTATAATACTTTCCTATATCCCCGTATGTTGTGTTTTTTAAGATATATATCCAAGAGTCTTTTAAAAATATCCATACTCCCCACGGCCACCATCAATTGTGGGAGAGTGTTCCACATCCTTGTTGCCCTGACAGTGAAGAATTCCTTGCGTAGTTTAAGGTTAAACTGAATCTCCTCCAGTCTCATTGTGTGGCCCCGTGTGCTCATACAATCCCTGGGACTGAATCATTTTTTTCCTATGCTGGGATCCTCACTGAGGCATTTGTAGATCGCTATCATGTCCCCCTCAAGCGACACATCTCCAGTGATAATAAATGTAATGTTTGCAACCGTTCCTCGTAGTTGAGGTCCTCCAGTCCCATTATTAGCTTGGTCGCCCTTCTTTGGGCCCTGTCCAGCTTCAGCACATCCCTTCTGAGGACCAGTGACCGGAAGTGGACAGAATATTCCATATGTGGCCTAACCAGGGTATTATAAAGTGGCAGAATTATAGTTTTATCCCTGGAGCATATCCCTTTTTTATCCATGCTAGTATTCTGCCTGCTTTGGTAGCTGCAGCTTGACATTGCATCCTATTGTCATCTATTAGGACCCCCAGATCCTTCTCCATCCTTGATTCTCCCATAGGTTTTCCACCTAGTGAATAATTTGCACTTACATTTTTTGACCCCAAGTGAATTACTTTACATTTCTCCACATTAAACCTCATTTGGCATTTGTCTGCCCATTCCACTACTTTATTCAGGTCATTCTGCAAAATTTCTATGTCCTGAGGTGAGTTTATTGCTCTCCTTATTTTTGTGTCATTCGCAAAAACTGAGACTGAGCTATTTATCTCATGTTCTATATAATTTATAAATAAATTGAAAAGAATTGGTCCCAAGACAGAGCCTTGGGGTACTCCACTCACCACTTCAGACCAGTCTGAGTACATGTTATTTATCACCACCCTTTGGACACGTCCCTGTAACCAGTTTTTTACCCAAGCACAAACCTTATGGTCCATGCCTGCAGATCTAAGCTTGTGTATTAAGCGTTAATGGTGGACTGTATCAAATGCTTTTGCAAAGTCCAGATACACCACATCCACAGGCCTTCCCCTATCTAGATCGCAGCTCACTCCCTCATAGAATGTTAGCAGATTGGTCTGGCAGAAACGACCTTTCATAAACCCATGCTGTTTACTGCTAATGATATTCTTTTCCTCTGTAAATCTCTGGATATAGTCCCTAATTATCCCCTTCAATAATTTACCCACTATAGATATTAAGCTGACTGGCCTGTAGTTCTCAGGAATATGTCTCTGCCCTTTTTTGTATGTTGGTACTACATCAGCTTTTCTCCAATCAGCTGGTACCAATCCTGTCATTATGCTGTCCACAAAGATTAGGAACAATGGCCTGGCTATAACCTAACTGAGTTCTCAGAGGACTCTCGGGTGTAAGCCACCTGGTCCTGGTGATTTACTTGTGTTAAAGCGGAGTTCCACCCTAAAGTGGAACTTCCGTTTTAATGGACGGTGACCCCACGACATGCAACAATTGGCATGCCTTTTTTTTAGGGGGTGACTAGGGACCGTTTTCACAGGGTCCCAGGTCCACTTCATCCCTTGGCGCTGCGGCTCAGGGAAGGAAGTCCACCTTCCCCCTCCCTCTCGGCGATCTTCTGGGACACGTCACAGGTCCGAGAAGATACGCTGGCCAGTCACAAGGTGCCCACATGTATGATGCCAGTGCCACCGAGGGGAGGGGGCGAAGAGCGAGCCCTCAGACGACCGCATCACTGGAGCGAGGGACAGGTGAGTGTCCGATTGTTAAAAGTCAGCAGCTACACTTTTTGTAGCTGCTGACTTTTACATGGGTGGAATTCCGCTTTAATTATCAGTTAAAGCGACGCAGTGCCGAATCGCAAAAAGTGTTCTGGTCAGGAAGGGGGTAAACCCTTCCGGGCTGAGATGGTTAAAGGCCATATTTTTCTCCTTAATGGGACTTTTCACATTACGTTTTAGCCACTCAGGTTTAATCTTCGCTCTTCTAGATTTATTGCCCATTGGAATTCACTTTGTGGTAGCATTGTTTAATATGCTCCTAAAGCATTCCAAATTCACTTCTGTGTTCAATGTTACCAGGATTTGGTCCCAATTTATGTCATGTAGCAATGACCGCAGTTCAGAAAAATTGGCTCGTTTAAAATTGAGTGTTTTTGTGCTACCCTCGTGCCCCCTTTTCCTATGATTGATGGTTGAGAGAAAAAGACTGAAAGCTCCAGTCGGAGCTGCTATACTGGCAGTCCGGCGTTAGTACAGCGATATCCCCCGCTGAGCTGTTGTGTCCTGACAGGGGGACAGCCGCAGCAAGAACACTCAGGTCAGCGTTCTCACCCATTGGCTGGGAGCTTTGAGCCGGTCGACTATTGGTTTTCCAGCATGTTCGTCCGACAGAAGCCAGCCAAATGGCCTGTTTCTGTCAGACTGGCTGACATACACATGGGCTGAATGTTGGCCATTTTTTATCTCCCGACATTTGGCTTGTGTGTACTAAGGGCCTGTGCTACCACTAGGCAAACTAGGCGGCCGCTAAGGGCACACTGCTGCCTAGGGGCACCGGGCTGCTGGTTTCCCTTCCCATCTGCATGCTCTGCAGCCTGCGGCATGTAAATAAATCAATCTCAGGCAGCTGCTCCGTCCAACCAGTAGAGTAATTAGAGGGCAGCGCAACACTGGAGCCAGCATTAGAGGAAGCAGAGCTGATGCTTCCTGTATAGTGCCGCCTCCTGTCACATGGGCAGGGCAAAGGGGCTGGAGTCAGAGATGGAGCCAATGGGGCGTCAAAATGAGGTTTCGCCTATGGTGTCAAAAATCCTTGCACCAGCCCTGTGTGTACTATGCATTATAGTACTACTCCAGAGGGAAACAGGCAACCTACCACTTCTGCATTGACGGCCACTTATTCCTGACAAGATTCCTGATTCAACAGTTACCCAAGTACACACGGTTAGGTCAGAACTTGGGTGATTTGGGCAAAAGATGGCGGTGCTTAATCCAATCATATAGAATCCTGCCAACTCAGCAGGTACTGTGAAACTGGCCATCAATGCCTTTGAGGTGAAAGCAAGAAGGTTAATTCTACACTTCCCAACAGAAGACCAAAATTCCCCTGACAAGATAGTTAGCCCTATAGGGGGTTGGTATCTGGGGACCCCCTTATTTTTAAAGGGGAGTTACAGATTTTGATAAACCCTCCAGTTTGTTGTGAATATGATGGCACTGAGGGAATAATCTGATAAATATACGTAGCGGCAAGACACCACGTCTACCTTTCCATCTATATCTAGATTTTAGGGCAGTGTGTCAGGAAAAAGCAGAGGCAATAAGTCAGATTTCAGTGATAGCTGATTTAGAGGGAAACAGGTGGTGTATAGATGTTGGATTATCACAGACATTCCAGGATGCACATTTAGAGGGCACAGGGAGAGGTTTTGACAGCTGATAAACATACTGTATGGTTAGTAGTGGTATAGGAGTTGAACAAAATGGGAAAGGAAAGGGAAACCATTTAGAATAATTACCTCCAGACTCCAGGTATGAGGTAGTGTAGAGACATCTGCAGTAACTGAGCAGATGTTTGTAAAGGTTTTTACAATATGAGAAGAAGGAGCTGAATCTGGTGATGTTCCAGTGGCAGCAAAACGGTAAAGGATAAAGGGGATTCCTGCAGTTTGTCAGTCTGCACTACAGCAATCTGATGTTGTCTTCCATGTTGTCTTCCATGTGATAAGGTTTCTATCTCAAATGCCTTTTCAAACCTGAATTCTGTAAAGAACCCTAAATCAAGCATTTTGTCTTCTTGATCCCTGCATTTGTAAAGAGAAATGTGTGTTAAGCTGACCATAGACTAGTAGAATTTTGTTCAAAATTTCATTTTAAGAATTTTCGTTTCACATTTTTTTTCGTACGACATTTGTTTTTAATTGCAGTGATAAGAAAATTTGAAGGAGCAGGATGGAAACATTTTCTCGAAGAACACATTTCCAATAGTGAGTGTGGTTTTGGTTCAGGAATCTTTATTCAGTCCAAAATTGAATGTTATAAGCAAATCAAACTTTGAAGTATCTTCGAATGACATTGAAGTCATTGAATGTACTTTTCGTACAAATGTTCATTAACCACTTCAGCCCCGGAAGAATTTCCCACTTTAGGACCAGAGCACTTTTTGCGATTCGGCGCTGCGTCGCTTAAACTGACAATTGCACGGTCGTGCGACGTTGTACCCAAACAAAATTTGCGTCCTTTTTTTCCCACAAATAGAGCTTTCTTTTGGTGGTATTTGATCGCCTCTGCGTTATTTCTGATCGCCGCTATAAACAAGAAGAGCGACCATTTTGCAAAAAAAAAAAACAAATTTCTTACTTTTTGCTAAAATTCAAATCCAAAAAAAAATATAAAAAAACATTTTTTTTCACCGTTTTTGGCCGATTTATATTCTTCCTCATATTTGCGATAAAAAAAATATTTGCAAAAAAAATTGCAATCGGCCTTTATTGATTGGTTTGCGCAAAAGTGGCCGCGTTTACGGATGGTGAGAATTCATTTCTGGGGTTTTTATTTTTTTTTTATTTTTTACTAGTAATGCGGGCGATCTGCGATTTTTAGCGGTACTGCGATATTGGGGCGGACATGTCGGAACATTTTGACACTTTTTTGGGACCAATGACATTTATTCAGCGATCAGAAATTTAAATGTCAACTGATTACTGTATAAATGTCATTGGCAATGAAGGGGTTAACCTGCAGGGGGCAGTGAAGGGGTTAATCGTGTTCCCTGGGTGTGTTCTTACTGTGGGGGGGTTGGGCTAACATGGGCATGAGAGATCTAACTGATCCCAGTGACAGGGATCAGTAGATCTCTCATGCCCCACTGACAGGGCGGGGAACCGCCGTGTTTACATCGGCGGTTCCCCGTTCTTTCTCTGTAGCCGCTCATCGTGGCTCGCCGGCGGACATCGGGTCCGCCCGAGCTGCGGGCACACTCCCCAGGAGTGCGGCGGGCGCCCCCTGGTGGCCAAATGCGAATCGCCGCTTATTTACCGCGATTCGCGCAGCGCTCCCCCACTGCCGCCGTGAAAACACGGCGCGCGGTGGGGAACCGGTTAAAAAATCTATTAGTACAGTAAAACCTTGGATTGCGAGCATAATTCGTTCTGGAAGCATGCTTGTAATCCAAAGCACTCTTATATCAAAGAAAATTTCACCATAAGAAATAATGGAAACTCTGATGATTCGTTCCACAACCATTTATTAATTTTATTCTTTTAGTTTATAGTCCATATAAAAAGATTATAGCGATTTGATAGGTTGTGTAACCAAAAAATGTCCATCCACAAATGACAGCCTCCATAAGGGGATTAGAAGCAAAATCTAGCAGTAGCTACACAGAAGAGAGGCGCCTCTAAGTGTAGCAATATGGTTAGATTTAATGAAGGTATAACATTTAGCAACTTACATTTTTTTTTTAACCTTTTATTGCATTATTTCAATCATAATTATACATACATTTCATACACATTGCTTAATGTATACATTTTTTACAACAGATTTATTAATTAGCTCAATACATTCCCTCTCATCACATTTTATTCAAGGTTGAGGTTTAATTCATATCCCCCCACACCACCCCTCCCATATTTTATAAAACTTTTCAGGCGTCCCCCTAGGCTCATACACTATTTTTTTCATAAGGTATTATCAAATTAATAGACCTAAGCCACTGATCCATCGTTGGGGTATCAATCTGCATCCATCTCAATGATATCTGTTTACGTGCCAAGAATAAACTTTCCTGTATCATAATCATCTCATGAGTCGACCATTCTTTTTTTTCAAGCAACCCAAATATACATGTCTCTATCTCACAGGTCACCACCCGGCCCACAACGTCTGTTAATATGGCTGTTACTTGTTGCCAATATTCCACTATTTTGGCCACATACAATGTACAAAATCTGCCTCCGAGTACTGGCACCATCTGCAATTGGATGAGGACATTCTCCCCATTCTATACAATTTCTGGGGAGTTAAATAAGCTTGGTGCGTAATATACAACTGTATTAATTTATTATTAGCGGCAGGGGATACTCTTAACTGTGAAAAGAAGATCTCAGTCCATTTCTCCTCTGTCATATTGATTACCTCCTGCCACTTTTCTTTTCTTTTTAACGGAATCCCGCTTAGTTTTGTCCTCGGCAACTGTAAATATAATACAGCAACTCACATGGTTGATGATTAAAAGAGGCACATCTAAGTATGCAGGCGTCCGGGGTAAAGCTGTCCACATAGACCATCCTCCGCACCGCCGGCTCTCACCGCTGTTAGTCTGCAATGGTAACCGGGAAGACGACCCTGCAGTATAGCGATCTGAGCTTGAAGAGCTCATGGATCGCAGCATGGAAGGGATGTTGTCAATGGCGGTGCGGAGGATGGTCTATGTGGACAGCTTTACCCTGGATGCCTGCATAATTACATGTACCTCTTTTAATCATCAACCATGTGAGTTGCTAAATGTTGTACCTTCATTAAATGTAACCATAGTGCTACACTTAGAGGCCCTCTCTTCTCTTTTATACTCTGTTATGACATGACGCTACTCTTATATCAAGACATCGCTTGTATATCAAGTCAAAATTTATTAAAAAAACTTTGCTTGTCTTGCAAAATGCTCTGAAACCAAGTTACTCTTAAACCAAGGTTTTACTGTACATGGTCAGTTTAAAAGAGAAGTATGGCCAATACTTTTTATTAAATGTAATAGATATTGAGTGTACATATTTTAGTATGTTGAAAAAATGAATACATTCATTCCAGTAATATCTGTGCAAAGTGTCTTGTCAGTGCTTGTTAACTGTTTAAAGCTTACAGCAGAATAGTCAATCATCTTTTATTTAAAATTATAAGCATTCACTTGAATTTGCTGCTTTCATTAACCACTTCAGCTCCGGAAGGTTTACCCCCTTCATGACCAGGCCATTTTTTGGCACTGCGTTACCTTAACTGACAATTGCACGGTGTACCCAAATAAAATAAATGTCCTTTTTTTTTCCTACAGAAATTTCTTTTGGTGGTATTTGATCACCTCTGCGATTTTTATTTTTTTGTGCCATATACAAAAAAAAGGCAACAATTTTGAAAAAAAAACCCCCAGTTTTTTAATTTCTGCTATAAAACATTCCCAATAAAAAAATGTAAAAAATCGAATTTCTTCATCAATTTGGGCCAATATGTATTCAGCTACATATTTTTGGTAAAAAAAATCCCAAGATGTGTATATTGATTGGTTTGCACAAACGTAATAGCGGTTACAAATTATGGGATATTTTTATTTGTTTATTTGTTTTATTACTTTTACTAGTAGGTGATCAACGGCTTATAGCACGACTGCAATAAATGCTGTTTAGTGTTCTAAAATCATCTCATACTGCTATAGGGAGAGGTTCCTTCCTGGTGCTGGTGTGAGGTACAGATTAGCGTTCTAAAATCATCTCATACTGCTATAGGGAGAGGTTCCTGGTGCTGGTGTGAGGGATAGATTAGCATTCTAAAATCATCTCATACTGCTATAGGGAGAGGTTCCTGCTGCTGCTGTGAGGGATAGATTAGTGTCCTAAAATCATCTCATACTGCTATAAGGAGAGGTTCCTGCTGCTGCTGTGAGGGATAGATTAGCGTTCTAAAATCATATCATACTACTATGGGGAGAGGTTCCTGCTGCTGCTGTGAGGGACAGATTAGTGTTCTAAAATCATCTCATACTGCTATGGGGAGATGTTCCTGGTGCTGGTGTGAGGGATAGATTAGCGTTCTAAAATCATCTCATACTGCTATAGGGAGAGGTTCCTGCTGCTGCTGAGAGGGACAGATTAGTGTTCTAAAATCATATCATACTGGTATAGGGAGAGGTTCCTGCTGCTGGTGTGAGGGACAGATTTGTGTTCTAAAATCATCTCATACTGCTAAAGGGAGATGAAACAACTTCCTCAGATGAGACCGGAGTGATAAGTAACTCGCCGTAAGCCCGGATGGTATATTGCAACTTCCAAGACAGCCGATGAGCGTAGACTCCTTCAACAAAGTAGAGGGAAATCGTCATACTC
>BLSH010448921.1:380443-401043 GCA_018402905.1 Glandirana rugosa | reverse complement strand
CCTACACCTGATAGAAGTTTGACACACTCTCAGTGATATGGCTTCTCCCCGCTAATTTATACTTTTCTCACACAGTTTGAAGATAGTCCACATCCACCTCCATTTTTGATTTTTTTATGTGATTTTTTTTTTATTATTATTATTTTAAGTTATTTCCTTATCCCCATTTCTTTGTAGGGCCCTTACCCCCATTTTCCTTCCTTTTGCAGACCTCTAGGACTTTCCAGGACTTTCTTACAGCCATTTTTGTGCCTAAAAGTTCGGGTCCCCATTGATTTCAATGGGGTTCGGGGTCCGTGTCAAAGTTCGGGTCCTGTCCGGACCCGAACCCGGACTTTGTCCCGAAGTTCGGCCGAACCAGCAGAACCCGAACTTCCAGAGGTTCGATCAACTCTAACGCACACTCAACTTCTTTGGTCGACCATGGCGAGGCCTGTTATGAGTGGAACCTGTCCTGTTAAACCACTGTATGGTCTTGGCCATTGTGCTGCAGCTCAATTTCAGGGTCTTGGCAATCTTTATGTAGAGCAACAATTCTTTTTTTCAGATCCTCAGAGAGTTCTTTGCCATGAGGTGCCATGTTGAAGTTCCAATGACCAGTATGAGAAAGTGACACCAAATTTAACACACCTGCTTCCCATGCACACCTGAGACCTTGTAACACTAACAAGTCACATGACACCAGGGAGGGAAAATGGCTGATTGGGCCCAATTTGGACATTTTAACTTTGGGTTGTACTCACTTTTATTGCGAGCAGTTTAGACATTGATGGCTGTGTGTTGAGTTATTTTGAAGGGGCAGCAAATTTACACTGTTATACAAGCTGTACACTCACTACTTTACTTTGTAGCAAAGTCTCAATTATTCAGTGTTGTCATGAAAATATAGAATAAAATATTTACAAAAATGTGAGGGGTGTACTCACTTTTGTGAGATACTGTACCTGTTCCCAACTGGTACATTAATCTGTGACAAGCACTGATATTTGTGGCTTGGAGGCGCAAAGGAATTCCAAAGAGTGTCTACTACACTCCAGGGACTGTGTTGTCAGAGTAAAGAAGGTAGGTGTACATCAGTTATTTTTCTGCAGTGTGTTTAAAGGGATAAAACATGAGAAATGTGCATTGAGAGATATATAAAATATGATTTTTTTTGTATTATTTTGCTTTGACACATGCTTTAAAATACTCCCTTTTATTGTATTGCTTCTATTTACAGCACCTCCATGCAGTTACACTTATGTTGTATTGCTCCCCAGCCCCAAGTGCCTCCAGCAGTCTTACACTCACCTGCCCCAATCCAATGAAATATTGGTTGTGCAATTATTTGGCATCACACAAACGCTTGTCATAATTTTACCAACAGGGTCTGAGCATGCACTCTGCACTTTCCATTTAATCCAGCAGAGAGTTTGTTTCTTCTGGCTGGAAAGATTCTGGCAAGTGGCTGAGCAGTGCCAAAAAGTTGCACAGCCAATAACTCGCTGGATCAGAAAAAGATGAATGTAGGACTGGCAGTGAGGGCTGAGGCATTACACCAAAGGCAGACTAATAGCATTAAATAAAATCTAAGAAGCAGGTTTCAGCAGCATAAACCTCATCATTTAATACAGCTGCTTCTGAAGTCTACAAAACACATCTTCCTGAACACCTGTTGATTCAAGATATGCTCTAACCCACAGTCAATACTCCTTGGAGAGGTGCCCTTAAAGCTCTCTGTCACAGAGTCCAGCTTCTGCCACTGCTCCCCGCACATCTCCCATTGCCCCACACCACATATGTACAGGGAGACATGCCATCAGCACCTCACCTTGCACACAGCTCCCGCCACTCCACACCTCCTGTGTAAGGCTACCAGGTCCCCTGCTGTGGCTGGTATATGGATTCCCTAATAGTGGCCACACCTTTCCTTCCCCCACGATCTAGGATCTAGCGGGCACAGCTCTTCTCAAGCTGTACCTTGCTGGAGACAAAGAGCTCACCTACAGCCATGCGCCTGATGCGTGGGAAGGGGGTGAGGCCTGTTGCCTGGGCAATCTGATACTAAGCATCAGGTTTCCTGGACCACGGGATCTCACCCCAGCTCAGGTATTTCTACCTGGGCTAGAAAGCCCAGCGGTTAATTCTTTTGGAAGTTACATACACCTGTGAGAAGCCCAGACTGAGGTTGGGCCTCCTGGAGCTGCTATAAAGTAAACCGGATTCCCAGTACCAGAGATCCAGTGCGGGATTATGATCAAATTTTGCGCATTGCGCACATGCTCATACTTCTAAGTGAAGAGGCAATGTTAGACTACTATTCCAGCACAACAAGGAGACAGGATTGGAGGCAATGAGGGACTTTGACGGTACATAATAGACTTACAATAATGTTATAAAAAATATATTGATTTTATTGAAAAAGTATAATAAAAACAAGCCACCAATATGGTAGGTGGAAACCACATACATATAACAGGTGATACATAAATATACCCAAACCAGGATTATAACCCCAGTGGGGAGAGGGCATATCAGATGTTCGTCCAACATATGCTTTTTTGACATGTTTCACGGACACCCACTTCTTCAGAAAAAAACAGTCTCAGCAATAAGTGTTTCTAGAGAGAGAAGGATACATGAGACATAATTGGCAAAAAGACATTTATACAAAAAAGCTGTAGCATCCAACCCCAAAGAGCAGGAAACACACCAGGGTGGGTGAACCATATAATGATGTAGAGAAATAAAATTAAACCAATTGTCATCCCTATCCCCCAGCACCCAGGGATTGGGGAGAGTGCTCACCTGCGTTTAATGGCCCAGCCAAGATGCCTGGAGCCAAAATTGGCATCTCATGGGCGAGTGTGGGGGCCAAGGTTGAAGAACTGGTAAATGAAATAGAGTGATATTCCAGCTCATTGTGCTCATGTTCGTACGTAAATGCACACATGTACATGAGCATAAACCAATTAGTATGCACACTTGGCACCCAGTGGCCTATTTAGACTGGTCTATCACCATGAACAGTTGCTGAATGCAGTGGAGTATTTAGGTTTTGTGCTGCCCTAGGCCTGACTAAACTCATGCACCCCCCTAATTTAAATATGAGCCACCCTTTCCTGTCAAGGCCACACCCTTTCCCAATTAAAACCCGCCCTGAAATTTTCTAGTGGGGACACTAGTTCTGAGGGCCTTGGGTGATTGGAATAGATTTCCTTAAGAGATTTCCTCACACTTCCTGTTTGGCTATGGGGCAGCACAAAAACTCATTGGTTGGGGCCTGCCACCTGGGCCCTTTGAGATGCCCGGGTCCCCTACATGTGTATGGGTTGTGCCCCTCTAATGGGGTCATGCCGGTATTATCATACCGGCAGCAAGTGCAGCTGCTTTATGGGGGTGCCAGACCGGTTTGGCCCAGTCAACCCCATAAGACTAAAAGTGTAGTGCAAGCTGGCGGTGACTCTTTTCATGCTGCCCCCCTGCAAAGTGCCGCCCTAGGCCTGGGCCTTGTTGGCCTAGGCCAAGATACAGCATTGGCTGAATGGTCTTCAGCTTGTTCCTGTATTTCTGAGACCTGATCCACTGACCTTGCTTAAATGTATATGACCCAGCTTTCCCCTGGACTTTGCTCCTGCCTTTACCTTCTTCATCTGATCACTCTGACCTCGGCCAGTTTACTGGACTCGTCTTTGCCTGCTGATTCTGTACTGCACTGCCCAGCTGTTACCAAACTTGTTCTGCTGCTGCTGCTTATCCAGCTGTTGCCAGTCGCTGCCAGTATACTGGCTCTGCTACCATCTTCTGCACAGCTGCTTCAGCATCCTGTCCTGAGGACTGCAACCCCCAGCTTCATCCACCTAAAAAGTGAACTACACCAGCCAGCTACTGCGGCACTCATGTCTTTCCGTGCCCTCGCACTCTCTGTCTTTAACCTCCTTGGAGGTATGATTTTGTCAGATTTTTGTGTCTAAAAGTGATATATTGTTTTGCATAGAAATTTGGCGTTTTACAGTAACTCACAAAATGGAGTACACCCCTGACATTTTTGTAAATATTTTATTATACCTTTTCATGTGACAACACTGAAGAAATTACACTTTGCTACAATGTAAAGTAGTGAGTGTACAGCTTGTATAACAGTGTAAATTTGCTGTCCCCTCAGAATAACTCAACACACAGCCATTAATGTCTAAACTGCTGGCAACAAAAGTGAGTACACCCTTAAGTGAAAATGTCCAAATTGGGCCTAAAGTGCCAATATTTTGTGTAGCCACCAATATTTTCCAGCACTGCCTTAACCCTCTCTGGCATGGAGTTCACCAGAGCTTCACAGGAGTCCTCTTCCACTCCTCCATGACGACATTGTGGAGCTGGTGGATGTTAGAGACCTTGAGCTCCTCCACCTTCCATTTGAGGATGCCCCACAGATACTCAATAGGATTTACGTCTGGAGACATGCTTGGACAGTCCATCACCTTTACCCTCAGCTTCTTTAGCAAGGCAGTGGTCATCTTGGAAGTGTTTGGGTTCGTTATCATGTTGGAATACTGCCTTGAGGCCCAGTCTCCGAAAGGAGGGGGATCATGCTCTGCTTCAGTATGTCACAGTACATGTTGGCATTCATGGTTCCCTCAATGAACTGTAGTTCCCCAGTGCCAGCAGCACTCATGCAGCCTCAGACCGTGACACTCCCATCACAATGATTGACTGTAGGCAAGACACACTTGTCTTTGTACTCCTCATCTGGTTGCCTTGACACCATCTGATATCCAAATAAGTTTATCTTGGTTTCATCAGACCACAGGCCATGGTTCCAGTAATCAATATCCTTAGTCTGCTTGTCTTCAGCAAACTGTTTGGGGACTTTCTTGTGCATCATCTTTAGAAGAGGCTTCCTTCTGGGTTGACAGCCATGCAGACCAAGGATTGTGTATACAGTATCCCAGAAAAGTGAGTACATCCCTCACATTTTTCTAAATATTTTATTATATCTTTTCATGTGACAACACTGAAGAAATGACACTTTGCTACAATGTAAAGTAGTGAGTGTACAGCTTGTATAATACTGAAGTAGAGCATGATCCCCTCCCTTCTGAGGCTGGGCCACAGGGCAGTATTCCAACATGATAATGACCCCAAACACACCTCCAAGATGACCACTGCCTTGCTAAAGAAGCTGAGGGTAAATGTGATGGACTGGCCAAGCATGTCTCCAGACCTAAACCCTATTCAGCATCTTTGGGGCATCCTCAAGTGGAAGGTGGAGGAGTGCAAGGTCTCTAACATCCACCATCTCCGTGATGTCGTCATCGAGGAGTAGACGAGGACTCCAGTGGCAACCTGTGAAGCTCTGGTGAACTCCATGCCCAAGAGGGTTAAGGCAGTGCTGGAAAATAATGATGGCCACTCAAAATATTGACACTTGGGGGCCCAATTTGGACATTTTCACTTAGGGGTGTACTCACTTTTGTTGCCAGCAGTTTAGACATTAATGGCTGTGTGTTGAGTTGTTTTGAGGGGACAGAAAATTTACACTGTTATACAAGCTGTACACTCACTACTTTATATTGTAGCAAAGTGTCATTTCTTCAGTGTTGTCACATGAAAAGATAGAATAAAATATTTACAAAAATGTAAGGGGTGTACTCACTGTGTATTGTAGGCCTGTAATTCTTAGGAATAACTCACTTGAATCTTTCCAAACAAGATTCTAGTAGACATCCCGGGTATGATAAAGTTTGAAACACAAAACTATAAATTATATTATAATAAATTATAAATAAATGCAAAAACGAACAATATAATACATTTAATTCAATGATGTAATCAAACCAAAAAGGGTGAAATATTACTGCAAAAGTCACTGCAAAAACCAGCCAGCATGCAAAACCTCTTGTGGTCCCTTACAGCTGATAAGAGTATTTATCTTACAACACTTGCACAAGAGGTTTTGCATGCTACCTGGTGGTGGAACTCTAAGGATATATTACAGAGCTGGAAGTTTTCCTTGATTTTACCTTGGACTTTTTTTATTCACTTTGGAGCACGTTTCTCACGCTGTTTTCAGCCTGTATAAACTTATATTTGTATTTGTGATTGTTATCAGATTAGTATAATGTGCTAAGGATTAATATTATTTCATGTGGTGATTATTTATGATTTTAGTTATTTTTGTTCACTTAGCACAACATTTATATATACAATTTTTGGCTGTATTTATATCGCATAGATAGTCACTGCTGTTTGATGCACTGAGCACTTTAGAGGGCACGGTACTGCACACTCTTTTTTCCACTGCTGTAACTGATGTTGGACGAGAAGACCTGGCTCACAGTCTCTGCTCTAATTCAACCCAAAGGTGTTCTATCGGGTTGAGGTCAGGACTCTGTGAAGGCCAGTCAAGTTCCTCCACCCCAAACTCGCTCATCCATGTCTTTATGGACCTTTCTTTGTGCACTGGTCCAAATCATTTGGTGGAGGAGGGATTATGGTGTGGGGTTGTTTTTCAGGCGTTGGGCTTAGCCCCTTAGTTACAGTGAAGGGAACTCAGGCGTCAGCATACCAAGACATTTTGGACAATTTCAGGCTTCCAACTTTGTGGGAACAGTTTGAGGATGGCCCCTTCCTGTTCCAACATGACTGCGCACCAGTGCAAAAAGCAAGGTCCATAAAGACATGGATGAACGAGTTTGGGAAGTTTGGAGGAACTTAATTGGCCTGCACAGAGTCCTGACCTCAACCCGATAGAACACATTTGGAATGAATAAGAGCCAGGCCTTCCCATCCACATCAGTGATTGACCTCACAAATGCGCTTCTGGAAGAATGGTCAAACGTTCCCATAGACACATTCCTAAACCTTGTGTACAACCTTCCCAGAAGAGTTGAAGCTGTTATAGCTGCAAAGGGTGGGCCAACTCAATATTGAACCCTATGGACTAAGACTAGGATGCCATTAAAGTTCATGTATGTGTGTAAAGGCAGGCATCCCAATACTTTTTGGTAATATAGTGTAAGTGGGCATATACACAGTGGTAAATGACACTCCCTTCCTCCCTCCTCCTCCATGTCCTCCTATTGCTAAACACTATGGGGACGCAATATATCATGCTGATTGATTACATTCACTAAGAAACTCACATAAACATGTAGTTTTAATATAAATTAGTATCATATATATCTAACGTAATTGCTAATACCTGTAAAGTAAAAAACAAAAACCTTGGATTCAGATGCTGAGCAAAATAAAAGTTAGTGTCAATCATCTTGAACTCTGCCTACACTATCTCAATGCACAAAAAATACACATCTGATGTTTAATAAAGATCTATATCTTATATATTATAGCTATATGTATTATCTATTTGTAATCTAATTTGAATTGCTCTTCTGATATTTTTTTTTTATATTTGTCATGTGACTGGCACACCACCAATCAGGGCTGGCCAGACACAGACTCACACTGCAGATAGCATACATCAGCAGAGTAATAGATGTGTATTAGTTGTTTAGTATCACTTTATCTCTTAATTCTTCTTTTAATTTTCTTTTTTTTTTTTTTTTTTGATTAAAGCTTTTAGTAAGTGAAACGGATTATTTCTGAGCACATTCTCGCATCCTCAGCCTGTCCAACCTTTTCCTAAATTATTGTTAGTGGGTTAGAGTGGTGTCAGCATGGAACTCAAAGCAGACATCATGAATGTAGGACAACAGTGGGCGGAAAATTTATAGCTCGAGAGTTTAACATCTGTGGATTATTTTAAAGCTTAGGGTAACAGGAGAACAACTACAACCAAATGACCTCATCCAGTCAAGTGAGTCGATCAGAAGTTACTTCTGAAATAAAGATTTATGTTAAGCACACCTGGATCCTATATGTGATTTTTTTTTAAATTGGACGCATCACAAAAACATTTTAAAATATAATAATCCGACTTGATAAAAGTGGTGATGTGATAACACTGGCAAGATGATTTTAATGTTTTTAACTCTTAAATTAAAGAGAGACTACACCCTCAATTTTCTCAACTTTTTAGTTACAGCTTTTCTGTCCAAATATCCTTTGTGTTCTATTCTGCTAGAAAAGTGCTGTTCTATTTTGTCCCTCTAGGTTTTTGCCCTTGGTATGTTCCCCCTCCTTTTGGTGCTATTTGGTACACTAGCTGGCCTGGTAAACACTTCCTGCGTCTTTCTCTGCTGCTCAGTTTTTAGTTTCACTTTGGATGGAGAAAGAGGTCATGCAACACTAATGCATACACAAATTAAATTTATATTATTATTATTATATCAGATTTATATAGCGCCAAAGGTTTATGCAGCACTTTGCAATGTTATAGCATTTTTTTAATGGAAATAGAGCTTTCTTTTGCTGGTATTTGGCCACCATTGGGGGTTTTTTTTTTTTGCTATATGAACGAAAAAAAAAAGATAATTAAAAAAAAAAACAATATTTCTATGTTATATTATAAAACATATCCAATAAAATCTAATTTCTTCACAAATTTAGGCCATTCTGTATTCTGTTACATGTCTTTGTTAAGAAAAAATACAATAAGTGTATATTAATTGGCTTGCGTTAGTTACAGCATCAACTAACTATGGTATATGAAGTACAATATATTAGAAAATTGATTGATGTACTGATGCCTATCTAATTTCTTGAGACCCTTAAAATGCCAGGACAGTACAAATGACCGCTCTTTGGAAAGTAGACAGTTTTAGACATTTAGTAAGAGGCATGGCAAGTTTTTTGAAGTTATTAAGAGACAAACATAGAAGAGAAGGGCGCACCAACCTAGTACAATACCATTAAAAATATTTATTCAGAGTATAATGATAAAGGGTGTATACTCACAAACATAAAAGATATAAAAGCACATCAAAATCATGAACAGAACGCCTCCAGGACAGCTGGGGTGCTCCAAATCAGCAAGAAGACAAGAACGTGTCCATAGTGACCAGGCTAACGCATTTCCAGGGCGAACCCTCTTCTTCAGAGCCTTGCTGATTTGGAGCATCCCAGCAGTCCTGGAGGTGTTCTGATCATTTCATGATTTTGATGTGCATTTATATCTCCTATGTTTGTGAGCATACACCCTTTGCCATTATACTCTGAATAAATATTTTTAACAGTATTGCACTAGGTCGGTGCTCCCTTCTGTTGTGTGTTTGTCTCTTAGTACCTTTGGATGCCCATGGTCCTGGGGGGCAGCAAGACCCTGTGTGAGGAGGAAGACTCACATCTATTCATCAGCTGTTCACTTTTTACCATTTATTACATCTCCTTTGGGACAATATATCTGAGTGCAGGAGGATTGGTTTCTGAGTTTTTGTTGTAATTTTTGTCACATATTTTTTGGAAAATAAAGAATTTAAATATAATTTTTTATTCCAATTTTTTTCATACTGTCATCAGTGCAGTATAGCATCATCACTTGACTAGTGTGGCAGTGAGCAGGGATACTGACTAGTGACAGTATGTTAATAAAAAATAATAATTTGTTAGTTACCTTTTTAAACATATTTAGGACCCTTTTCTCCCTTTTTTTACATTTCTATTTTCTTTTTTAACATTTTTTTTTTACATATTTTCATCAGAGTAGCTCTGATGTGTGAAGTGACACTGTATTATCAGGGGGAAAGGGGGTTGGGGGGGGGGGGGGTTGGTGATCAGGGATTTTTTTGTTATACTTTGATTGCTGTTACAGTGATTATCACTGTACCAGCAATGTTTTGAACTGTCATGAATGTGTTCAGCTGTACTATTGTGAGCTGTGATTGTGAGCTGTGATTGTCCAGCATCTATCACATGGAACAGGGTGCTGTGGTTGGCCCAGGTACCTTGTGATAGCTGTGGGCCAATCACAGAATAACAAAACTAAGCACAGCTCTTCTGAATGTAAGCCATTCATAAAAGTTCAAACCATAACATTCATAACAGTTGTGTTTACTTTGTGATTATGTGATCACATCGTGAACAGCAGATACTCCGGCCACTACCAGTAGATGCAATCTGCTGTGTCCCCCGTGCCCCTGAGCTACTCACATAAATGCACGTGATCCAGCCTGTCTGTGCCACTCTGCCACAGCAAATGTACCATGGCTGGGCAGCAAGCGGTTAATTCTCCCAAACTGGAATTTGCACCAGAATGGATATTTGCTGGAGTTTATTGGCTGAGCAGAGGGATGAGCGGGTCTGCCCATGTTTGATTTGCAGGGGATTTGCAGGGGATTCATTGAATCCTGCTTGAAATCTGCAAAACCTGAACTTATCTGTGAACCTAACTGAAGTCTGTAGTCTATTCCTTGTTGAGGAGTGATAGCTGAAACAGCAAACCTGCCATGATGACACTTTTACCTGTCACACTTTTCTTTTTCTTTTTTAATAATTTTTATTGGTTTTCACATAAAATAAACCACAATACCAGTGTATCAGTAATGGAAGTACAAGTTAAATAACAAGTATATGTGACAGTACAGCTTCCAAAGAAGGAAGCAGTGATTTGCATGGAAAGTCCCATGGGGGGGGGGGGGGTTGTCACTGGCCCAAGGTGGGATTGAGGAAAGTCCAAGGGGGATTGGCACATGACCAAAGCAGTCAGTTTTACGAGTAGGTAGAAACACACAACAACAACCTACAACAACTAAAAGCTAAGACCACAGTTCCAGGTCCCTTAAATATGTAAGCAAATGCACAAGGATAGCATAGATCCATCTTTGTCATCATGAACGGGGATGATGCCAAGGTCTACTGTTCCGTTGTGAATAATGATTCCTATCTGCAAAGTGAAATGAAGAACAAAAGGGCAGATGCTTCCAAGTTTGGTAGGGTGTGTTCCATGAATTCTTGCCATTTAGAGACTAAACAATTGATGGAGATGGAACAGAATAATTCCATTTTGATTTTTTCCTGGTAGAGGAGGGTTTTCAGCTTGTCTTTAACATCCAAAATACTTCAAGAGAATGTCCAGTTTTTAAATATGAAGTATGCCTAGTGAGGAGAGGGGACGCTCTACATCAGAGGCCTTAAAGATGTGTCCATCTCAGCGATACATTGCATAGACTTCAGCACTCTATTTTCAACGTATTATTTGTGATGTTCCATCTTCTATTACATTTATGCGTTTCCCTACAATGGATGTCGCCTATAGGTAGTCGTACCATCCGTTTCCCCAGTGCACCTATATGTTGTTGTATGGCTTCACCTGGATACGCCTCATAGGACGCTCTTCGGTCCATCCCAGAAGGATTACATCTTTATAATTCTCTACAATCTTTTTCGCTTTTCCCTCTTGAGTTGATAGTAGGGACTAGCCATGAAAAGTTAATCTTGAGTCTCCCTTTAAATACTTACACAATTTCAGAAATAAGGACAGGATATATATACTCTTATGGGCTGTGTATCTATGCTTCCCCTGAAGAAGCCTAATTGGCGAAACGCGTAGGAAAAAGAAACACATATCCTCTACTTTCAACAACCAGTCACCTGAGCCACATCACATCCTCTCTACTGACTGGGAGTATTTAGACCCGCTGGGTCATGTTTTGTGAAGTTCGGTCTATTATGATTTATATTTATATGTTTGTTTTTTCGCCTTTTATAGGTGATTTTATGATGTACATGTTACTAATTCATTAAACTTTGTTATACATAGAATATTCTATGCTTATGTCTGATCATTCAGAGAGGGTTTCTCAGTACCAGCAAAGTCCCATCTTTTTTGTGTCATGCTCTTCGAAGGGGTGCCTTCCCCTCCAGGAGTAAGATTTTTCCCCTTTTTAAATATGGCCCTGGGGGAGACTATTTAGCAGATGTACTGTATATCCATTGTGGACTACAAGTAAATCTCTCTGGTTAAGACAGTGTTCTTACTTGCCAGGGAGCTGTATACGAACAGCATTAGAAAAGGGTCTTACTTCTGGTTCCGGCGCCACATGGAGAGGAGCTAGGAGATCTCAGCTCCCGCCACAATCCCCAAAAAACAGCTTAAAAAGCCTGCACATCCCGAGGTACTCTTTCCCCTAACTGCTACCATCAGGGGGGGACACCATGGATCGCTGCGTGGAGCGATCGCCAGCAGCTCGGCCGCCTGTGGTGCCTAACAAAGACGGAGGGGACGGCTCGCAGCTAATATGGCGCCGGTACACTCCACGATAGACTGGGCTTCGGACACACGATCGTTCGTTCGTGTACGACTGACACTCCATGGTCGGAAGCCACGAGCGTTCGTTTGGATCCAACGATCTTTACAGTGTTGCCTTGTTCGGATCCTACAGTCCACACACAGCATACAGATCAGATACCTCTTGCAGAACCAGACCTGACCTCCCCAGCCGGCATCGCACAAGCAGTGGTGCAACTCCTCACTCCTATGCTAACTGAAGCCGTGGATAAGGCGGTGTATAGAGGGTTGGAACAACTGCACAGAGACTTACAACAGCAGACCCTCAGACTTGACCATGCAGAAGAGCCAATTGCCACCATGGAAGACGACAACACAGCTCTATCGGCCTCGGTGGCCAAACTACTGACTCTCCAAAAAGACCTGCAGGAGAAAGTTGACGAGTTGGAAAACAGGTCTAGGCGTAACAACTTGAGCATAGTGGGCCCACCCGAGACGGTCCCACACTCTTCCCTGGCTACCCTCTGCTCCATCACTATTCCTGAGCAACTGGGACTCCGCACCCCTTGTGTCATGGAAAGGGCACACCGCATTGGGCAAATGAATGAAACACGCTCCAAACCCCGACCAGTGATTGTCAAGTACCTCAACTACACTGACAAGCAGGCGATACTCCAATGCTTCCGAAGGCAACGCAAGCTGGTCATTGAAGGCGAATCACTTCTAGTCTTCGCAGACTACTCAGTGGAGGTCATGAACAAATGCAAGGCCTATGCATCGGTGTGCTCCACCCTGCACGCCAATCAGGTCAAGTTCAGCCTGGCCTATCTCGCTATTCTCTATGTTCAAGCACCCTCTGGAGAACGACTTTCCTTCAATTCTCCCATGGAGGCGGAGCGCTACATAGCAGACTCGATCCAGTCAGACATGGAACAGGAAGCTCCTGCCCCCTCTCAGGGCTCACCTCTTCCCAGGAAATCATCTCTTTCATCTAACAGACAACAACCAAGTCAGGAGAAGAACCCCGGTCAAGCGGGTGAGGTTTGGCCCCTCGGAAAGGAGGCTCTTTCAAAAATAAAAGGCAGGGCTCCTAGGCTCTGCAATCGCCAACGACTTTGCAGGCAGGATGGTCTTGCGCAATACTATCGATCCCAGGCCTCACAGACTATGAGGTGGAACACTGACTTATGATCTCTTTCCTTACACCACTTTTAACGGAACTGGACGATATCCTCAAAGTCCTGGCACCTTCTGTCATGTTTTGTTTGGTTTGGTTTAAGGGCTGGGCTTGAGACGGTAGGTTACTTTTTTGTGCTCTTGTACCGGGCCCCGAACAGTTCTGGTTACATAAATCCCTGATGCATCTGGCCCTCTCTGGCCTGCTTCCCCTTGGACCTTCCTCTTTTAACTCCATATTTTTGTAACCTGTTGTTCACTGGCCTCCCCTCCATTCCCCTCTTCCCTGCACCTTTCTTTTTACCTTGTTCTCTTTCTCCTGCTCGGATCTGTAATTCACCCAGCTTCCATGGGGAGACCCGTTTGGCGGGGGCTTTGGTGAGGTGTGCTCCGTGGGGAAGAAAGTGAAGTCACTAAAGTGTTTTGTGGGTTTCACCCCCCTACTTGCTGTTGCTTTACTGCTATGCTCTGCTAGGCCTGAGCGTAACCTGATTACTGTTAATCTGCCTGTCTTTCTAGAAGTACTTTCTAGTACCAACCCTGTGACTCTCTCACGTGTGGAAGCCAGCTTTGTAACAAGCATGCCTGTGCTAGGGATTCTTTCTAAAGTGTGATTGATACAGCCATTGCCCCTCCAGACGATGGGGATCACATAAAAGTGGTGTCTTGGAATGTCAAGGGGCTACGCTTCCCCCAAAAGCGCATGCAAGTCTTACGGCACTTAAAGCGCTTGAAGGTGGACGTAGCACTCTTGCAGGAAACGCACCTTGGGGTGGATGATCTGACCCGGCTCCGTAAGCTATGGGTGGGAAAGGTTTTTGGCTCCCCTGCAGTGGGACGCAAGGCGGGAGTGGCAATCTTGCTCCACAAGGATTTTCCCCACACGGTTCGCTCGACTGACAGCGACGCGGCGGGTCGCACACTTACCCTACATTTAACGGTTGCCGACCGTGATATCGACTTCTCTAATGTGTATGCTATTAATTCACTGGGACAACCCTTCTTTCAAGATCTTACTTCGTGGGTATCACAAATTCCAGAATCCCTCCACCTTATAGGAGGTGACTTCAATACAGTCATGCATTTAACTGAGGATCGCTCCTCAGGGCCGGGAAATAGACCCAACTTAATGGGCACCACCACCCCCCTAGCACAGATGATGGAGTTACTCCATATGACCGATCTGTGGCGCACAGTGCATCCTACGGACAGGGATTTCACCTTCTTCTCCCCTCCACACCACTCATTTTCCCGCATCGACTACTTTATTTGTTCACCGGGTATACTGCCCCTCACCTCCGCCACCTCCATAGAGGATATGGCGATTTCTGACCACTCCCCCATAACTATGGAGATTGCAGGGCTACTAGCCCCCCGCCTTCCGCGGATCTGGAGATTTCCCTCATACTTAGCTGACAACGAGGAGCTCAAACACTCTCTTCAAACGGCCTGGGCCGAATACTCTGAAACCAACCAAGCACACCTATTCTGGGAGGCGGGGAAAACACATCATCGCATATGCTGCTCACTATAAAAAGTTAGCGCAAGCAAATTACGTACAAGCCAGCGAGGCCCTTCGCCAGGCACACTCTAAGTTGATGACATCTCGCACACCAATATTCAGGTCTGGCGGGAAGCCAAACAAGCGTTTGACCGCTGGTCCGCAAAACACGAGGGAATTAAACACTCCTACTCTACACTTATTCCAAAAACATGGTAACAAAGCAGGCAAGCTTTTAGCTAGGCTCTGCTCAAGACGGCATAATCCCACATTTATCGGAGCATTACGTGACCCTAACGGGAATATTGTCAAGCTGCCCTCTGAGATTAGCTCTCTTCTCGCCAACTTCTACTCCTCTCTCTATGCGGAAGATCCCATTGACCCAAAAAAGGCCTCTGACGCAGGAATAGACCTCCCCGCCATATCCCCCGAGCAGCTGGAAAAGCTGAATGCTCCCATAACCCTCGAAGATGTGCGTGGCATAATTAAAACTCTCACGAGCGGGAAATCGCCAGGACCGGACGGGCTGTCTGCCGAGTTCTACAAACTCACAGCAGAGTTTATCCCAGATACCCTGGTTCAAGTCTATAGCTCAATGTGGGCGGACGATCCATACCTGCCCTCAGGGTCCCAAGCATATATTAAATTAATTGCTAAAAAGATAAAGACCCTCTCCTCCCTGGTTCATATAGGCCCATTTCACTCATCAATACGGATGCTAAACTTCTCCCTTCCCACGCGCAATCAGGCTTTGTGCCCGGACGCTTGGCTACCCTCAATATCCGAAAAGTTCTCCTTACCCTTGACTATGCCAAATCTCACCCAGATCAGGATATAGCCAGGATATAGCCATTATATCGATCAACGCTGAAAAGGCCTTTGATGATGTCAGCTTTGCCTGGCTTTTCATGGTGATGAAAGCCTTTGGCATCCAAGGCCCCTTTCTACAGCTGATCCAAAAAATGTATGCTGCCCCTACTGCGCGATTAGTTACCCCAAATTTTATGTCCCCGGTCATCCGGCTCACGAAAGGCACACGCCAGGGATGCCCCCTCTCCCCGCTATTATTTAACTTGGCCCTGGAACCTCTTTCCAGGATTCTCAATTCCCCGAAAGGAATTAGTGGTATCATGGTCGTCAACCAATCTCTCCAGTCTGCACTCTTCGCAGATTATATCCTTCTCTTCTCCTGGTGCCCGCCCTCGGATATCAAAACCCTCCAAGACCTGCTTGCGACATACCGAGCATGTTCAGGCCTTAGGACAAATTTTGATAAAAGCAAAATTTTGCCCCTAAACCCGCGGCTTGCTGGAGCCTGGACAGATTCATCCCCGTTCACGGTTGCAAAGCAACACATAACTTATCTTGGTATACGAATTGGCAAGGAACCCTCTTCTTTGTATAGCTTGAATTTTCCCCCAGTCATAGATTGTTCGGGAGATGGAAGAATGGGGAGCCCTTCCCCTCTCACTCTTCGGGAGGTGTCATCTGTTTAAAATTATTTCATTTGCTAGGCTACTCTACCCCCTTCAAACTCTACCTCTCCTGCTCAAGCACTTTGACATTAAAAAGATACAAGCGCACCTCAGTGCCTTTTTATGACAGGGCAAAAAACCCAAAATTGCACTCCAAAAACTCTGCCTCCCGAAGAGTGGGGAGGGACGGGTCTCCCTAATATTAGATTCTACAATTTAGCCTGCTTAATGCGACAAGCTCTAGATTGGCTGTCTGAACACTCTAGATACTCCAACTATGTTTTGGAGGGAGCCCTGGTGCGTCCACTCAACATTCAGGCTGTCTTGCATTCTAAACTGAGCGCACTACCTTGTTTTTTGAGGTCAAACCACCTGATCAAAGACACTCTTATTGCCTGGCGAGAGTTGCGCCGGCTCCTGGGCTTACCCTCCAACATTTCTCAATACCTGCCTATTTCGGGTAACCCCATGTTCCCCCCTTCTTTGGAAACTACAATTTTTTCCCGGTGGTAAGCTCTGGGACTAAAGACAGTATCTCAAATCATTGACCCAGCTCATGGAACCATTAAACCCTTCTCGGAAGTATCAGCCACATTCCACATTCTGTCGCCTCAGGCTTTCTACTACACTCAACTAACGAGTTATCTCAAATCCTGCTGCTCTTCGCGCAAAGACTCCTGCAAAAAGTCTTTCATTGACTCCTTGATAACTGACAATACTCCATATCGGACATCTATTCCAACCTCATCTTGCACCAGGCCTCCAAATACTCCCTTGTCCCTTTCCAGGCTTGGTAAATAGTTGTGGGTGTCCTACGATGGCCAGGAGGACCCCTAAAAATTGTACATTTTGTGCCACGTCCCGGGAATTTGGATAGTTTCATATGTTGCAATAAACAAAAGAATGGACTTTATCGGCACGTACACATATGTTAAAAAAACACATTTATTGAATAGTTATAAAATTTAAACACCACATATACATATGTGGCGTTTTTACAAAAGATATCCGACATACATAGCTAATCCTAAATTACCACCAAAACAGTGATCCTCGTGGGACATAATTGAGTAAGTAACACCAATACACACAAATGCATCATCATTTTGTATAGTAGTTGCCCACAGAAGAGGGTTCCACTTTTGGTGTAAATTAGTTGTTTCGTTGGTTCTGGCTCGACATGTTTCGCAACACAAGGTCGCTTCCTCAGGAGCCCAACTTTCTATTCTTAAAGATGTAAATAAAAACATATATTAGTGCATTTTGTCAAAAAGCAACAACCTCCAAGAGGTAATAACATGTGCTTACTCACCCGCGCCAGCTGAACTAACAGGCCTCCACCCCGGTGAGCCACCCGAAGGGCTCGTCCACTCCCGACCCCACCCTAGCCGTAATATGCTGAGTATGGGGGCACATAAGTAAAAGCTAAACATAACAAGAATATATAATTTATTATGGGTAAAAAAGAAGTAGTTTGTATATATATTCAAATTAGGTATATTAGCTACCTCCAATGTGCACTTACATGTAGCTTATAATTGTGACCTCTCAGGTTTATGAAAAACCTATTCTGGACAGCTAATAACAGGGGTCCACATCTGTTTCCTTAAAGCAATTTGGCTGGCCACCATCTAATAACGACCTGAATTATTTAGAGGATTATATATAGTAAGCGCCTTCCTTTAGTGGTAACACATTAGCAAATATATTGGGAAATCCCCATACAGATAGCTAGGCGACTTTTACCTGAGATGTCATTAGGGCAATAACTGTCCTGACTTGGCTTGCGATAGCCTGTCCGGTCGCTGTCCTAAGGTCCAAGGAACCCTGGGGCGACAAGGACATGGTTTAGCACAGTGTATTGTGAGTGGCGCCAAAGCAGGTGGCTAGTAATTGGAGGTAGCTTACCTAAGGCTGGGTGAGAGGATAAAAAGAGGCTTCAGCGTCTCCACTTCACAGGGCAGGTGCTCGTATCGTGGCGTCAGCCAACTGCCTCTGCCCTGGTCCTTATATGTGCCCCGACTGAGGTCCTCCGTCAGGGCGTCTGACGTCACTCAGCCCGGCCGCGTCATGTCCGCACATGCGCAGTCCCCACTGGGATTCCATGTGGGGCTGGAAGGCGGGCTGACGTAAGGGCGACTAGCGTCGCCGCAAGCCGTCGCGTAGGACCAGGCGAGCGTCATTACCCAGTCCCCTCCCCATGGGGCAACCGCTGCCGGGAGGGGTCCGAGCAAGAGCCCGCCCAGGACCCAATGGGGAGGGGACTGGGTAATGACGCTCGCCTGGTCCTACGCGACGGCTTGCGGCGACGCTAGTCGCCCTTACGTCAGCCCGCCTTCCAGCCCCACATGGAATCCCAGTGGGGACTGCGCATGTGCGGACATGACGCGGCCGGGCTGAGTGACGTCAGACGCCCTGACGGAGGACCTCAGTCGGGGCACATATAAGGACCAGGGCAGAGGCAGTTGGCTGACGCCACGATACGAGCACCTGCCCTGTGAAGTGGAGACGCTGAAGCCTCTTTTTATCCTCTCACCCAGCCTTAGGTAAGCTACCTCCAATTACTAGCCACCTGCTTTGGCGCCACTCACAATACACTATGCTAAACCATGTCCTTGTCGCCCCAGGGTTCCTTGGACCTTAGGACAGCGACCGGACAGGCTATCCCAAGCCAAGTCAGGACAGTTATTGCCCTAATGACATCTCAGGTAAAAGTCGCCTAGCTATCTGTATGGGGATTTCCCAATATATTTGCTAATGTGTTACCACTAAAGGAAGGCGCTTACTATATATAATCCTCTAAATAATTCAGGTCGTTATTAGATGGTGGCCAGCCAAATTGCTTTAAGGAAACAGATGTGGACCCCTGTTATTAGCTGTCCAGAATAGGTTTTTCAGAAACCTGAGAGGTCACAATTATAAGCTACATGTAAGTGCACATTGGAGGTAGCTAATATACCTAATTTGAATATATATACAAACTACTTCTTTTTTACCCATAATAAATTATATATTCTTGTTATGTTTAGCTTTTACTTATGTGCCCCCATACTCAGCATATTACGGCTAGGGTGGGGTCGGGAGCGGACGAGCCCTTCGGGTGGCTCACCGGGGTGGAGGCCTGTTAGTTCAGCTGGCGCGGGTGAGTAAGCACATGTTATTACCTCTTGGAGGTTGTTGCTTTTTGACAAAATGCACTAATATATGTTTTTATTTACATCTTTAAGAATAGAAAGTTGGGCTCCTGAGGAAGCGACCTTGTGTTGCGAAACATGTCGAGCCAGAACCAACGAAACAACTAATTTACACCAAAAGTGGAACCCTCTTCTGTGGGCAACTACTATACAAAATGATGATGCATTTGTGTGTATTGGTGTTACTTACTCAATTATGTCCCACGAGGATCACTGTTTTGGTGGTAATTTAGGATTAGCTATGTATGTCGGATATCTTTTGTAAAGGCGCCACATATGTATATGTGGTGTTTAAATTTTATAACTATTCAATAAATGTGGTTTTTTAACATATGTGTACGTGCCGATAAAGTCCATTCTTTTGTTTATTGCAACATATGAAACTATCCATCAGTTTTACACTATTAGTCTTTACCTCTTTTATGAATGGCGGCATATATAACATTGGCATTGTAGTGAAAACGCACAGCTGATCGTATGTAAGCAGCCACAAGAGGTGTACCCTTGGAAAGTGAGGAAGTGGCAGACGGCCAAGATAGGAGACATATCAATATATTGCATGTAAGTGCATTACCATTATGATAGTAAATGACAATCTATGTGAAATACTACACCATGAGTTGTTCTCTATTTTTTTGGTGATGGGTGAGAATACCTCTGAAGACTTACCATCAGCAGTGACTAGTGTTGAGCGAACCCGGACTGTAACGTTCGGGTCCGTACCGAACTTTCGGGTGTCCGTGGCACGGACCCGGACATTTCAAAAATCGTTCGGGTTCGGTCCGGGGTTCTGCTATTTTACTCCACGTGTTGAGAAGCTGCAGGGCAGCCAATCAACAAGCGTTTCACTGGTTTGCCCTTAGAAGCCATCACAGCCATGCCTACTAATGGCATGGCTGTGATTGGCCAGTGCATCATGTGACCCAACCTCTTTATAAGCTGGAGTCACAGTGCTGCAGTCACATGCTCCTTGGGTTAGTGTAGGGAAAGGAAGCTGAAAGCTTGAGGGACAGATTTGAGACATTTTAAGACCTGATCCTGCATCCTGAGATAGATTACTTTACTACTGCTGTCTGTGCTGTTGCTCTGAGGACAGATAGCAGAAATTAGAGATTTCACATACCGCTGCTTTGAGTTGCAGATCAAGCTCT
>BLSH010448921.1:360019-380433 GCA_018402905.1 Glandirana rugosa | reverse complement strand
CTATCAAAGTATACAACGTTATTTGTTTTCTTACCTGAAATAGCCGTGCATGTGTATACAATTTTTTGGTGTAAATAACTTATCAATATTTTAAATTTGTGGTGTATATGTATACACCGCAAAAATGTTTTCTATAGGCTGTATGTATCGATTAGGATTTAATGGTGGTTTTGTCACTAGGAGCACCCTGTATTAACTCATTCATTGTGGTTATGTGTGTTTACGTAGTAGTAAAACATATCATCAACGGGTGTCTTCTCCCAAGGTGAAAACCACATTTAATCAACAAAGCAACCAAGACCGAGCTGTACAAAGCGTTGTATATGTGGTGTTTAAATTTTATAACTATTCAATAAATGTGGTTTTTTAACATATGTGTACGTGCCGATAAAGTCCATTCTTTTGTTTATTGCAACATATGAAACTATCCCTTTCCAGGCTTGGGCACCGATTCTTGACAACCCTGAGGGTCCCTCCCAAATCCTGGCAGGCTATCAAACTATCCGGAGACTAATAATTTCTGAGAAGTGGCGAGAGACCCAATTCAAAATAGCCCACCGCGCCGACTTACCTTTTTACCGCAGCACAGCAGACCCAAAGCAGCTCACTTGTCCCTGGTGCTCACACGCAAGACCTACTCTTTACCACAGACTATGAACCTACCAGAAAGTGTCTGCCTTTTGGGATAAAGTAAAGAGATACATAGATTCAGTATGCTGTATTGATCTTCCCAAGCACCCTATGCTGTATCTCTTCAGTGCTTACCCGTCACAAACTTCACCACAGGAACAGGCAATAAATCCTCTCCCTCATTGGGTCCACATTTGTCTTTTGGCTGCCCGGAGGACCATATTCCTCTTTTGGATACAAACAGATCCACCTCACATAGCCAAGGTGAAACAATCTTTAATAAGCCTCTTTCTTCTGGAAAAACTGGACGCCATCTCGCAAGACTGCAAACCCGCAAAACATTTCTTTACTAGGTGGCGGAAGTTCATTGAGTACTCTTTCAACCAGACTGAGATTTCACACCACATGCTCCCCTTTCGTTTGTCCAAATGGTACCTTAAAGCTGATTTGACCAATACCTTAGGCAAACTGAAAGTTTACGGTCCCCAGTCAGCAATCTCATCTCCTTGCCCCCTTGGCATTCCTAGTAGCTCACCAGCCCTTGACCCATCCTCATCTACATCCATATGTCCATTTTAGTCTACATTCACTTGTGTGTATTTTTCCCCCCTAGCGACTAGGTTATACCCAACAATGCTTCCACTCCTCAGGCTTTATCAACACGTTTGGAACAAGGCTTTTGTTGTTATACCGCATGGTTTCCTCAGGCCATTCTATCTTTAATCATGTCTTTTATTTCTTCAACTATATCCGTAGCTCATTTTATTTTTGCTGTGATACATTGCATATTGTACTATGCTTGCATGTAACAACTTCTGATATAGTACACTGGCTTATGATCAATTGTAATTTGTGGTCAATTTTCAATAAAGCCTTTGAAAAAAATATATATATTATTCAAAAATTGTCCTTAAATCAGTCCATGCAACAAAGAAAAGAAAAAAGAAGAAAAAAATAAATAGAAAAATCTTATAATAATTAAATCAAATAAATAATATCTTTCCAACCGTGAAGGCTATGTGAATCCAATCAGTGACTGAGGAATTTATCCTCACAAGACAAAAATACAAATGTTCAATACAAATAATAAGGCATAAAACATAAATAAATACATAAATAAATAAGTGTGAAAAAAAAAAAAAAAAGAAAAGGGTCTTTGGGAATACGGAATTGTGTGACCCTATAGATTAAGCTAGATACCTGGACCCACTAGACAGAAGTATGCAGGCACAACCAAAGGGAGGATACCAGGGGGAATATATTACTGGGAGTATGCTGTAGGCCTCCTAACCTGGGGGTGGAATGGGAGGAGGACCTCCTATCTCAGTTTGGAATGGCGGCAAGGATGGGAAGTGTCATTATAATGGGGGATTTTAATTATGCAGACATAGACTGGGCAGAAGGAACTGCGTATTCGTCTAAGACTCGCCATTTCTTAAATGTCTTGCAGGACAATTTCATGGGTCAGATGGTAAATGATCCAACAAGAAACAAAGCGTTACTAGACCTACTGATTACTAACAATACGGACCTGATCACAGATGTGGAAATAAGGGGCAATTTAGGAAACAGCGATCACAGGTCAATTAGTTTCAGTATAAATCACGCAAATAGAAAACATAAATAAATACTAAGACACTACATTTCAAAAGAGCCGACTTCCAGAAACTACACTCCTTGCTAGTCGATATTAAATGGGATAAAATACTGGGAACAATGAACACGGAGCAAAAATGGTTGTGCTTTAAGAGCATATTAAATAAAGGCATTAGCCAGTGCATCCCAATGGGAAATACATTTAAAAGAGCTAATAAAAGTCCTGGGTGGCTCAACTCCAACGTAAAAGTGCTTATAAAAGAAAAGGAGAAGGCCTTAAAAAAATACAAGGCTGAAGGGTTTCCATCAGCAATCCAACTTTACAAAGAATGCAATAAGAAATGGAAGGGTACAATTAGGGTGGCGAAGATAAAACACGAAAGGCACATAGTGGAGGAGAGTAAGAAAAATCCCAAGAAATTCTTTAACCACTACAGATCCGCGCTATAGCCAAAGATGGCTACAGTGCAGACCTGAATTACCGGGGGGAGAATCCACAGACGTCCGCCCGTTTGCGCGCTCCCCGCGCACACTCACAGCCAGCGGCAGTGCGCTCTCGCGCCCGCCGGGCGGTATGTGGACATGCCCGCGGGTCGGGTGGACGGTGACCCGTGGTTGCCTAATAGAGAGGCAGAATGGGGTACCGCCAATGTATACACATCGGTTCTCCGTTCTGTGAGGGGGGACATGACAGATCTACTGATCCCCGTAATCGGGATCAGTTCGATCTGTTAAGTCCCTGCCAGCCCAGCCCCCACACAGTTAGAACACAGTGAGGAAACACAGTCAACCCCTTGATCGCCCCCTTAGTGTTAACCCCTTCCCTGCCAGTGACATTTATACAGTAATCAGTGGCTATTTAAATTTTTGATCACTGTATAAATGTCAGTGGTCCCAAAAAAGTGTCAAAAATGTCTAACATGTCCGCTGCAATATCGCAGTCCCGATAAAAATAACAGATCGCCGCCATTACTAATAAAAAAATAATAATAAAAATGCCATAAATCAATTCCCATAGCTTGTAGATGTGATAACTTTTGCGCAAACCAATCAATATACGCAGATTGTGATATTTTTTTTACCAAAAATATATAGAAGAATATATATCGGTCAAAACAGATGAATTTTTTTTTTTTGGATATTTATTATAGCAAAAAGTAAAAAATATTGTTCTTTTTTCAAACTTGTTGAACCGCAGAGGTGATCAAATACCACCAAAAGAAAGCTCTATTTGTGGGGAAAAAAGGACATCAATTTTGTTTGGGTACAACATCGAACGACCGTGCAATTGTCAGTTAAAGTGGTGCAGTGCCAAAATGCAAAAAGTGCTCTGGTCAGGAAGGGGGTAAATCCTCCCGGGGCTGAAGTGGTAAAGTATATAAATAGTAAGAGGGGGGTCAGATCATATTGGCCCCATAAGGACTGAGGAAGGGAATCTGGTTACAAAGGATGGAGAAATGGCAAAGGTTTTGAATATATTCTTCTCCTCAATCTTTACGAGGGAAACGGGGGCTTCAGTAACCAAAACTGTAATGTTTATCCTCACGACACGTCACAGGAGGCACCGACATGGCTAACAGGGAATAGAATTAGGAAATAAGTCACCAGGAGCAGATGGCTTGCACCCAAGGGTCCTCAAGGAACTCAGTCATGTCATTGCCAAACCATTGTTCCTAATTTTTAAAAGCAGTCTATGGACTGGTATGGTACCAGCTGATTGGAGAAAAGCCAATGTAGTGCCAATATTTAAAAAAGGGCTGAAGTATATCCCTGGGAATTACAGACCAGTTAGCATAATGTCAATAGTATGCAAGCTTTTGGAGGGGGTGATAAGGAATTACATACAAGATTTCATGAAGAATCGTTTTGCCAAACCAATCTATAAACCTTCTATGAGGAGGTGAGTTGCCATCTAGACAAAGGAAGGCCCCCAGACGTAATGTATCTGGATTTTTCAATGGCATTTCATACAGTTCCTCATAAACGTCTACTGTATAAACTTAGCTTTGTCAGTATGGACCAAAGGGTGAGTACATGGATTGAAAGCTGGATACAGGGGCAAGTTCAGAGGGTGGTCATAAATGGGGAGTACTTGGAATGGACCGTTGTGGAGAGTGGGGTCCCCCAGGGTTCTGTCCTGGGACCAATCCTGTTTAACTTATTTATAAAAAATCTGCAGAATGGGATAAACAGCTCAATCTCTGTATTAGCGGACGATACTAAGCTATGCAGGGCAAGAATTTCTCTGCAGGATGTGGAAACCTTGCTGGACAAATTAATGGGGTGGGCGAATACATGGTAAATGAGGTTTAATGTAGAGAAATGTAAAATAATGCATCTGGGGGCCAAAAATATGAAGGCAAACTACTCACTAGGGGGAGAGCCTCTGGGGGAATATAGGATGGAATAGGACCTAGGGGTCTTAGTAGATGGCAGGCTCAGTAATGGCATGCAATGCCAAGCTGCTGCAAGCAAAGCCAACAGGATATTGGCATGCATTAAAAAGGGGATAAATTCCAGAGATAAAACGAAAATTCTCCCAATATACAAAACTCTGGTCCAGCCGCACCTGGAGTATGCCGTCCAATTCTGCCCACCAGTCCCCAGGAGGGATGTACTGGAACTGAAGAAGGTCCAGAGAAGGGCAACAAAGCTGATTAAGGGATTGGAGGACCTTAGCTATGAGGAAATATTACGAGCACTGAACTTATTCTCTCTGGAGAAGAGACGCTTGAGGGGGGATATGATTTAATTGCACAAATGCAGTAATGGGGACCCCACAATAGGGAAAATACTTTACAGCGCAAAGGAATATAAAAATACACGCAGCCATTCACTAATATTAGAAGAAATGCAGTTTAACTTTAGACTGATTGTTTTGATTCTGGGCTGGGAGTGGTTCAGGGTAGGGCTGAGTGATTCACAGGTGGTGTCATCAGGACCTCCAACTTCTTTCCAGAAGCTTCTGGTGTTTTCTGGAAAGAGAGGTGGCAGGGGAGGTGTAGCCATCTGGGGTATTCTGAAGAGCCCTGATCAATCCCCAACCTGGAAGGGCAGGGGGCAGGCCTCCTCAAATACCCAGGGTCAGCTCAGTCTGGGAGGAGAGTTCAGGTGGAAGTCTGAAGATGAGATAGTGTGGAAGCTGTCGCGGCCTAGGGGGAGCTCCCAGTCAGGTGGGGGGGGAGGTGACCCTGGGCTTGGAGTGCTCGGGTGCAGCTGGGAGGAGTGAGATCATGGAGAGGAGGCACAAGGCAGAGCAGAAATACAGCGGGAGAGAGCACTGTCGGACAGAGTCTTCAGTGAGGAACTACAGGTGCCAGGAGCGACACACCCTGGGACACTGGAACAGGCATGCCAGAGCGGATTTGGGTGAGAGACAGTCTGGGAAGGATGCAGAAGCCAGTGTGGGACTGTGATGTTATTGTGGCAGTGGAGGAGGCCGTTGCAGCTGGAAGGGCTGACAGGGCCTGGAAGAGGATGGGCTGGGAGTTGTAGTTCATCACACTAGCTAGCACATTGTACTGTGCTACACTTTGGGGGCCAGCAGTCCCTGCCTGTAATGGGCGGTCCGGAGGTCCTGCTTCAACTATAGCAAGCCTCACCATGTGCTAGCTAGGCCGGAATCAAGTGAGTGTGCAGGAGAGAGGAACAAAGAGTGAAATGTGCAACAAGTGTCAGTACTGGAGGGAAGAAGGAGAAATGTATATACTGTGATGCATATAGAGGTCCTGATGTAAAGAACTGTTGATCCTTGTGCATCCCATAATCATTCCTACCCCATCCAAGTTAAAATCCCCTAATAAAAACAAAAAACAAAGCCTGTTCTGTGACTCCAGATTTGAGGAAGAAGTGTAACTGAGGGCAGTGTGATCAGATGAACCACAACTTTCAGCAACTCCCAAGAGGCATTGGCTACATAAGCAACCATAGTGTGCAAAAATAAAAAAACACTGGATAGTACCACACCCCTTAGGGCCACTGACTCCAAAGGTTGCTCTGACCTTGCAAGCCTCCAGACACCTCTAAAACTATGGGTTCAGACATGTTTCAAAGTAATAATTCAATTACACAGACACCAGACTGTAGCAAGATTCTTGAAGCAGATAAGAACAAGAATGACGTAGGCAGGTATCTTTCAGTGTTAAACTCTTGGTAAACATGCAAAGGGTATGCAACGTAAAGAAAATCACAAAACGTCAAACAGTAGTAACCAGTAGGACCCAAACAAGTTACCATGGGCCCAGCGAGCTTGTGGCACAATTCTAAAACATGTCACAAGAAATGCGATACTTCATCTCTGGGCAGAGTTTCTCTTAAAGTGTGCAGGTAATTTGCACAGAGTGGTTTAAGTGGGGGGAGAAGAGAAGAGTGGAGGAGTACATGTGATGTAGATGTTCAGTGTCTTCAGCTAGCTCAACAAGGGTCCAGAAGAATTACTGTGCAATGGTCACCAGCAACAGAAGACAGCATGTACAGTGTTTCCTTTTGAGGCTTTAATGTATAATAAAGAGATGGAATAAAGGTGTCTGCATGCAGTGTCTTTGTAGGGTGTACGCAGGGTGGGCTTCTGTCCGCTCACCAATCCTGATGATGCCAAGGCTCAAGGGAATAGGATTTCCCGGAAAAAGCTCTTGAGGAATTAGCAACCAGAGATCAGTGCCTAGCTGTGCACTTAACGGCACTGGGATTCCGCTGTAACTATACCGGTGATGGTGAGAGTCACCACTGGCAGTCACTGGCGAACAGGGAGTAGGGTTGCCACCTTTTCTTCAAGTCAAACCCGAAAACTTTAGCGGTGCACAGCAATTTTTTTTATAGTATAATCTATACATATATGTTGCTATTAAATAACATTTCTAATCATATGAAGTTAACAACAAGCTCCCCCCTTTACATCAAAGTCCACAGAGTTCCCTTTTACATCTGAACTTGCAGAGTTCCCTTTCGCTGTAAGGGAGGGGGACACTCTGCAGACTCTGATGTAAGGGAGAACACTGGGGTCTCTAACATAAGGGGTGCTCTGGGAACTCTGAGAAATCTGATGCATAGAATGGACAATGGGGGGACACTGTGGCTTCCGGTGTAAAGGGGAACTCTGAAGTAAGGGGTGCTCTGAGAACACTGATTTACCTTAGCGTACTCACTCAGAGGCAGGAGAGAGAAGGGGGGAGGCTTCAGTCACAGACAGGGATGGATGGTGAGCTCATTCACCCCTTGGCAGTCAGCACCTCTCATCCAGATGTAGCTAAGGCTGCTGGGCTTCAAATTTCCCATCCCCGCTTTCCTTTTCTGTGGCACAACACCAGGGATTGGAGTGTGGGCAGACACAGAGGGGTAGGGGTAGGAGGAAGAGGAGCAGGTGAAGCCTTCTCTCCTCTCCCGTCTGTGTGTGTGTGTTGGGGGGGTTGTTAGTGCTGGCTTTGGGTAGTGTGAAAGAGAGTGTAACAGACACTCTCAGCTTAGACAACTGCAGCCAGCAACTCTGCTGGGAAGCCAAAGTCCAGTCTGAATAATGTGTCCAGGCTTCAGGTCTGAACCCAAACTGTCCAGGTGAATCCCAGACAGGTGGCAACCCTAACAGGGAGCTGGCAATGGTGGATCTGCTCACTCACTCACCAGAGACTCTCCACACCGTGTAGGCTGCGGCACCTGCTCACATCACCTGAAGCAGCTGGGTACCTGCTCTCAGCTGAAGGTCATGGTCCCAAGAGAAAGACTCCTCCCTGGTCCAGGCTATATATGTCCACACCCAGCATTCTTCTCTCTCTCAGCCGGCTGGAACTTGTAGTCTGCAGCAGGCTGTCTCCAATGCAAATCCTGGCTCCTCGGACCACATATCCCATGATCCCTTGCTCTCAACTGTGGTCTCTGCTTGCTCTGTATTCAGGAGATGATGACACAATGTCCAGGCTGAGCACTAGCGGGGAAACAAGTTTGCCAGCACCTAAATACAGCTGTATTGTCCCGGTCACAGTATGCTAAATAAAAACAATGAAAAAGAAAGAAAAAAATATTTACAGAATGGAAAAAAATTATTAATTTTCTTTTTTTTTTTTTTTACATACTGTCACCAGTCAGTGTCCATGATCACCACCACATCAGTTATATGATGATGCTGTACTGCACTGGTGACAGTATAGAATAACAAAAATTGTGAAAAAAACTATTTTTAAAAATGTCTTCCTTTTCCAAAAAATTGTGACAAAAAATGACAACTTCAAAAAACTTGCCATGCCTCTTACTAAATACCTTGGACTGTCTACTTTCCAAAAAGGGTCATTTGTGGAGTATTTGTACTTTCCTGGCATTTTTGGGCCTCAAGAAATGAGAAAGGCCGTCGCACTCTGTGTGAAAAAAATGATAAACATGTAATTTGGGTATAGTATTGCATGACCGCACAATTGTCATTCGTGTGACAGCGCTGAAAGCTGAAAGTTGGCATCGGCCGGAAGGGGGTGAAAGTGCCTGATACTGAAGTGGTTAATTTGTATGACATCAAACGGGTCCTTGTACCAAATACTTGTTGGTAGACCTAAACAATCCGATTGCAATGTGTGTAGTGAGCTTCAGGGACAGTAGAATTGATTACAATGGCTAAAACATTTGTACTCATCAAGTGTGCCTGACTATGCCACCCTACCACCAAGCTGGACTACAGCTTTTAAAGCCTGCTACATGTGGGCTGAATATCGGCCGGTTTAACAGAAACCATCTACCTTTCGGCCCATGTTTATAGCGGCCTGTCCGACAGAAGCTGGTTCCAGAGTGCCCGCCGTCATTATTCAGTGGTATTTTGCCATTGAATACCGTTGTTATGGTAGCAGATAGCTACCATAAACGCGGTATTTTTTTTAAATGGCGGGTGGCCCGCTTTCAGATAAAAGTGGCCTCTGCAGCGGATTCGCTGCAAGATCACTTTTATAGGGGGTGGGAGAGGTGCTCACCCCCTTTTTTCCTCTTTTCTGTCCTCTCCGCCACTTACTGGACCCGCCGGTAGCTGCGGAGACGATTAGGTCCGCTCTCCTCTGAGCCTGTGAGCCCAGTGATCAGAAGATGCCGCCCACTCAGCTCCATGGAATTGAAGGGCGGAAGCGAGGAGAAAAATGTTTTCAAATGACATTTATTTATTTATTTACTTATTATTTTATTGCATTTAAGTGTAAATATGGGATCTATGGTCTTTTTGACCCCAGATCTCACATTTAAGAGGATCTGGCGTGTTTTTTTCTATTACAAGGAATGATTACATTCCTTGTAATTAGAGTCGAGCTAACACCTGGATGTTCGAGTTTGGTGGGTTCGGCCAAACTTCATGAAAAAGTTCGAGTTCAGCCCCGAACTTGACCCGAACTTGACCCCGAACCCCATTGAAGTCAATGGTGACCCGAACTTTTGGGCACTAAAATGGCTCTAAAAAGTCCTGGAAAGGGCTAGAGGGCTGCAAAAGGAAGCAAAATGGGGGTAAGAGTAGGACAAGTGCCCTGCAAACAAATGTGGATAGGGAGATAACTTAAAATCCCATAAAAAAAAATGGAGGAGGAGGTGGATGTGGAGTAGGAGGTTGAGGAGGCTGTAGAAAGCCGCAGCAGTTGGCACCTGTGTTTCGTCATCATCAGAAATGTGCTGCGCTGGTGTTTCCATGTCCTCATCCTGCAACAGAAGTGGTTGGCATCGGTGCACTCAATGTCTTCCACTTCTGGGGCAGCGCTATGTGGATGGCCCACGGAAAGCACACCAGGAGAGTCATCAAAAAGCATAAGAGTCTGTTGCAGGACTTGGGGCTCAGACTGCTTGGCTAATTTACAAGGGGCTGAGGTGAAAAACAGATGGCCATGGGGTTCAGGTGCCAACTCTGAGCTTTCAGCAAGGGACCGGGAGGAAGACAATGTGAAGGAACTGGAGGCATTGTCAGCCAACCAATCTACTATCGCCTGTACTTGTTCTGACCTCACCATTCGTTGAGGGGCATTCTGGCCAACCATATACCGGTGAAGGTTCTGTTGGCTACCTGAGGAAGGTGTTTCCCTTGTGCGTATAGCTGGCGCACCTCGACCACGTCCTCTCCTTCCAACAGGAGGTTCACCAACACCACCAACACCAGCAACACCACGACCACGTCCCTTATTTGGTGCTCTCCTCATTCTGGACACAAATGTACTATTTAGCACAAACTTAGATTATTTTTTAAACCGGCAATGTGCAATTTTGTGCAAGAAATGCACAGCAAGGTGCAAATGTATTATGTAGCACTATTTATTAATAATAAAAATATATATATATTATTCTTTTTTTTTTTTAAACCAGCAATGTAGACACACTTTTTATTTTTGTGCAAGAAATGCACCGCTGGCCACAAATGTAGTATTTAGAATATTTTTTTTTTGTAACCAGCAATGTAGACACACTTTTTATTTTTGTGCAAGAAATGCACAGCAAGGTGCAAATATACTATGTAGCATTATTTTTTAATAATAAAAAAAAAAGAATAATAAATTATTATTCTTTTTTTTTTAAAACCAGCAATGTAGACGCACTTTTATTTTTGTACAAGAAATGCACCGCTGGCCGTAAATGTAGTATTTAGAATATTTTTTTTTTTAAAACCAGCAATGTAGACGCACTTTTTAATTTTCTCCAAGAAATGCCCCACTGGCCGCAAATGTAATATTTTGCACAAAAAAAACAAAACAAATTAATTTGTCTAACTGCAATGTAAGTAGCAGTATTTAAATATGCCAAAATGTTGCCAACTGAACTAACAGAACACGATTAAAGTAGTGTCCCTGACACACAAGCAGTTGCAAGTGCACTGCACTTGCAAAAATGGCTGCAAACGCCCACCTAACAAACAGAAAAATTGCTTAGGTTTTATATGAGGCACTTTGCTTAGCAAACAAAATGTACTCTAGCAAACAAACATCTCCTCTAGCACCCACCACCAATAAATCGCTGTTTTTAACAGATTTTCTAAAGCTAATCTGTCCCTCACAGCAGCAGCATCCTCTCCCTACACTAGTATGAGATGATGTGACATGCAGCACTACGTGACTCCAGCTTATATAGAGGCTGGGTCACATGATGCACTGGCCAATCACAGCCATGCCATTAGTAGGCATGGCTGTGATGGCTTCCAAGGGCAAACGAGTGAAACGCTTGTTGATTGGCTGCCCTGCAGCTATTCAAAAGGTGCACAAAAATACCCGAACCCGGACTTTTTCTCAAATGTCCGGGTTCGGGACACGGACACCCTAAATACCCTTTACAGTTCGGGTTCGCTCAATTCTACTTGTAATAGGAATAAAAGTGATCGTTTTTTTTTTTTAAAGGACAGTGTAAAAATAAAAAATAAAAAGTCAAATAAATAAGAAAAAAAAAAATTTTTTAAAGCGCCCGTCCCGCCGAGCTCGTGTGCAGAAGCGAACGCATACGTAAATCGCGCCCTCATGTGAAATTGGTGCTCAAACCACACATGTGAGGTATCGCCACAATTGTGATCAGTGTGCTCTGGTGGGGGGGGGGGGTCAGTCCCCCTGTAAGCACTGATCAGTGTGTTCTGGCGGGAGGGGGGCAGTCCCCCTGTCACAACACAATAGCTCAGTGGGGAATTAGCAATGCTTAGTTAGTATGGTGACCTCTCAGTTCTATTTTTGTCCAGCCTGCTGGGTTGAACAGTAAAACCTCTCCCTGCATAAGAATGAAATGTATTCTATGAATGGAGGAGACAGATCTTTCAATCATTTGCCCCTTCTCCATTCATAGATCACATTTCATACATAGAAGCCATAGTACTGCCCTCTAATAATAGAGGATCTGGGCGGTAGAAGTGGGGATAGTCAGGTTCTCTTGGCCTTCATCCACTCTGTATAACAAGGGTCTCCAATCTTTCTATACAAAGGGCCAGCTTATTGTCCTTCAGGATTTAGGGGGGCCGGACTGTGGCCATTGGGAGTGGGAAATGTCCGAGCATCAGTTGGAGTAAACAATGCCCCATCTTTGTGCCCCATTATTGATGTCATTTGGAGGAACTTTGCCCCATCGTTGGTGTCATTGGTAGGAATTGTGCCCATCATTGGTGTCATTGGAATGAATTGTGCCCCATCATTGGTGTCATTGGGAGGAATTGGGCCCCATCATTGGTGTCATTGGGAGGAATTGTGCCCCATCGTTGGTGTCATTGGGAGGAATTGTGCCCCATCATTGGTGTCATTGGAATGAATTGTGCCCCATCATAGGTGTCATTGGGAGGAATTGTGCCCCTATCGTTGGTGCTATTGGGAGGATTTGTGTCCCATCGTTGGTGTCATTGGGAGGAATTGTGCCCCAGCATTGGTGCCATTGAGAGGAATTGTGCCCCATCTTGGTATCATTGGTGTCATTTGGAGGAATCATGCCCCATCATTGGTGCCTAGGGAGGAATTGTGCCCCATCATTGGTGCCTAGGGAGGATTTGTGCCCCATCATTGGTGCCATTTGGAGGAATTGTGCCCCATCGTTGGTGTCATTGGGAGAAATTGTGCCCCATTGTTGATGTCATTGGGAGGAATTGCGCCCCATCGTTAGTGTCATTGGGAGGAATTGTGCCCCATCCTTGATGTCATTGGGAAGAATTGTGCCCCATCATTGGTGTCATTGGAAGGAATCGTGTCCCTTCATTGGTGTCATTGGGAGGAATTGTGCCCCATCATTGGTGCCATTGGGAGGAATTGTGCCCCATTGTTGGTGTCATAGGGAGGAATTGTGCCCCATCATTGGTATCATTTGTAGGAATTGTGCCCCATTGTTGGTGTCATTGGGAGGAATTGTGTCCCATCGTTGGCGTCATTGGGAGGAATTGTGCCCAATCTTTGGTGCCATTGGGAGGAATTGTGCCCCATCATTGGTGTCATAGGGAGGAATTGTGCCCCATCATTGGTGTTATTCGGAGGAATTGTGCCCCATCATTGGTGCCTAGGGAGGAATTGTGCCCCATCATTGATGGCATTGGGAGGAATTGTGTCCCATTGTTGGTGCCATTGGGAGAAATCGTGCCCCATTGTTGGTGTCATTGGGAGGAATTGTGCCCCATCGTTGGTGTCATTGGGAGGAATTTTGCCCCATCCTTGGTGTCATTGGGAGGTATTGTGCCCCTTCATTTGTGTCATTGGGAGGAATTGTGCCCCATCATTGGTGCCATTGCAAGGAATTGTGCCCCATCATTGGTAACATTGGAAGGAATTGTGCCCCATCATTGGTGTCATTGGGAGGAATTGTGCCTCATCATTGGTGTCATTGGGAGGAATTGTGTCCCATCATTGCTGTCATTGGGAGGAATTGTGCCCCATCATTGGTGCCATTGGAAGGAATTGTGCCCCATTGTTGGTGTCATTGGGAGGAACTTTGTCCCATTGTTGGTGTCATTGGTAGGAATTGTGCCCCATCTCTTGTGTAATTGGGAGAAATTGTACCCCATCATTGGTGTCATTGGGAGGAATTGTGCCCCATCATTGGTGCCATTGGGAGAAATTTTGCCCCATCATTGGTGTCATTGGGAGGAATTGTGCCCCATCATTGGTGCCATTGGGAGGAATTGTGCACCATCGTTGGTATCATTAGGAGGAACTGTGCCCCATCTTAATGTTATTGGGAAAATGGTCCCCCATCATTGTTGTCATTGGGCCCCATTGTTGGTGTCATTGGGAGGAACTTTGTCCCATTGTTGGTGTCATTAGTAGGAATTGTGCCCCATCGCTGGTGTGTCATTGAGAGAAATTGTGCCCCATCATTGGTGTCATTGGGAGAAATTGTGCCCTATTGTTGGTGTCATTGGGATGAATTGTGCCCCATTGTTCGTGTCATTGGGAGGAATTGTGGCCCATCTTTAAAGTCAGTGGGAGGAATTTTGGCCCATTGTTGATGTCATTGGAAGGAACTTTGCCCCATCGTTGGGTGTCGCTGGTAGGAATTGTGCCTCATCGTTGATGTCATTGGGAGGTATTGTTCCCCATCATTGGTGTCATTGGGAAGAATTGTGCACCATTATTGGTGTCATTGGGGGGAATTGTGCCCCATCATTGGTGTCATTGGGAGGAATTGTGCCCCATCATTGGTAACATTGGGAGTCATTGTGCCCCATCATTAGTGTCATTGGGAGGAATTGTGTCCCATCATTGGTGTCATTGGGAGGAATTGTGCCCCATCATTAGTGCCATTGGGAGGAATTGTGCCCCATTGTTGGTTTCATTGGGAGGAATTGTACCCCATCCTTGGTGTCATTGGGAGGAATTGTGCCCCATCATTGGTGTCATTGTGAGGAATTGTGCCCCATCATTGGTGCCATTGGAAGGAATTGTGCCCCATCATTGGTAACATTGGGAGGAATTGTGCCCCATCGTTGGTGCCATTGGAAGGAATTATGCCCCATCATTGGTGTCATTGGGAGGAATTGTGCACCATCTTGGTGTCATTGGGAAAAATGGTCCCCTATCATTGTTGTCATCGGGCCCCATTGTTGGTGTCATTGGGAAGAACTTTGTCTAATTGTTGGTGTCATTGGTAGGAATTGTGCCCCATCTCTTGTGTAATTGGGAGAAATTATGCGCCATCATTGGTGCCATTGGAAGGAATTGTGCCCCATCGTTGTTGTCATTGGGAGGAATTGTATCCTATCATTGGTGCCATTGGGAGAAATTGTGCCCCATCATTGGTGCCATTGGGGGAAATTGTGCCCCATCATTGGTGTCATTGGGAGGAAATGTGCCCCATCGTTGGTGCCATTGGGAGAAATTGTGCCCCATCATTGGTGTCATTGGGAGGAATTGTGCCCCATCATTGGTGTCATTTGGAGGAATTGTGCCACATCGTTTGTGCCATTGGGAGAAATTGTGCCCCATCGTTGGTGTCATTAGGAGGAATTGTGCCCCATCATGGTGTCATTGGGTCCCATCTTGGTGTCATTGGGAAAAATGGTCCCCCATCATTGTTGTCATTGGGCCCCATTGTTTGTGTCATTAGGAGGAACTTTCTCCCATTGTTGGTGCCATTAGTAGGAATTGTGCCCCATTGCTGGTGTGGTCATTGTAGAAATTGTGCATCCCATCATTGGTGTCATTGGGAGAAATTGTGCTCTATTTTTGGTGTCATTGGGAGGAATTGTGCCTCATCGTTGGTGTCATTGGGAGGAATTGTTCCCCATCATTGGTGTCATTGGGAAGAATTGTGCACCATTATTGGGGTCATTGGGAGGAACTTTGCCCCATCATTGGTGTCATTGGGAGGAACTTTGCCCCATCATTGGTGTCATTGGGAGGATTTGTGTCCCATCGTTAGTGCTGTTGGGAGGAATTGTGCCCCATCGTTGGTGTCATTGGGAGGAATTGTGCCCCATCTTGGTGTCATTAGGAAAAATGGTCCCCCATCATTGTTGTCATTGGGCCCCATTGTTGGTGTCATTGGGAGGAATTTTGCCCCATCTTGGTGTCATTGGTAGGAATTGTGCCCCATCTCTTGTGTAATTGGGAGAAATTGTGCCCCATCATTGGTGTCATTGGGAGGAATTGTGCCCCATCATTGGTGCCATTGGGAGGAATTGTGCCCCATCGTTGGTATCATTAGGAGGAATTGTGCCCCATCTTAATGTCATTGGGAAAATGGTCCCCCATCATTGTTGTCATTGGGCCCCATTGTTGGTGTCATTGGGAGGAACGTTGTCCCATTGTTGGTGTCATTAGTAGGAATTGTGCCCCATCCCTGGTGTGTCATTAGGAGGAATTGTGCCCCATCATTGGTGTCATTGGGAGGAATTGTGCCCCATCATTGGTGTCATTGGGAGGAATTGTGCCCCATCATTGGTTTTATTGGGAGGAATTGTGCCACATCGTTTGTGCCATTGGGAGGAATTGTGCCCCATCGTTGGTGTCATTAGGAGGAATTGTGCCCCATCTTGGTGTCATTGGGTCCCATCTTGGTGTCATTGGGAAAAATGGTCCCACATCATTGTTGTCATTGGGCTCATTGTTTGTGTCATTAGGAGGAACTTTCTCCCATTATTGGTGTCATTAGTAGGAATTGTGCCCCATCGCTGGTGTGTCATTGGGAGAAATTGTGCCCCATCATTGGTGCCATTGGGAGAAATTGTGCTCTATTTTTGGTGTCATTGGGAGGAATTGTGCCCCATCGTTCGTGTCATTGGGAAGAATTGTGGCAAATCTTTGATGTCAGTGGGAAGAATTGCGCCCCATTGTTGATGTTATTGGGAGGAACTTTGCCCCATTGTTGGGTGTCGTTGGTAGGAATTGTGCCTCATCGTTGATGTCATTGGGAGGAATTGTTCCCCATCATTGGTGTCATTGGGAAGAATTGTGCACCATTATTGGGGTCATTGGGAGGAATTGTGCCCCATCATTGGTGTCATTGGGAGGATTTGTGTCCCATCATTGGTGCTGTTGGGAGGAATTTGGCCCCATTGTTGGTGTCATTGGGAAGAACGTTGCCCCATTGTTGGTGTCATTAGGAAAAATGGTCCCCCATCATTGGTGTCTTTGGGAGGAATTGTTCCCCATCGTTGGTGTCATTGGGAGGAATTTTGCCCCGTCTTGGTGTCATTGGTAGGAATTGTGCCCCATCGTTGGTGTCATTGGAAGGAATTTTGCCCCATCCTGGAGTCATTGGGAGAAATAGTCTCCCATCATTGATGTCATTGGGCCCCATTGTTGGTGTCATTGGGAGAAATTATGCTTCTTTGTTGGTGTCAGTGAATGAAATACTGTCCAAGGGCTGGATAAAAGCAAGCAAAGGACCGCATCCAGCCCTCGGGCCGCAGTTTGGAGACCACTGCTGTATAACATGAATGGAGGAAACCCAAATTTCAACCTAAAGCTTAAAGCTGGCCATTGCCTAACCATTTTTTGATCAGCCAGGGGCTTGTAAGCTCCCCTGTGATAGCAATAAGGTTAAGTGAAAAAAAAAAGTAAAAAAAATAAGTAATTGTAATAAAAGCACCCCCCTAACTCCATGCATCCATAGAGATTTAAACACGTACGTAGGTCTCACATGTGAGGTATTACTGTTAGAGTTGAGCAAACCCAAACTGTAAAGTTTGGGATCGTACCGCACTTTAGGGGGTCCGTGTCCCAAACCCGGACATTCGAGAAAAAGTCCAGGTTCGGTGTTCGGGTATTTTTTCACGCCTGTTGAATAGCTGCAGGGCAGCCAATCAACAAGCGTTTCACTCGTTTGCCCTTAGAAGCCATCACAGCCATGCCTACTAATGGCATGGCTGTGATTGGCCAGTGCATCATGTGACCCAGCCTCTATATAAGCTGGAGTCACGTAGTGCTGCATGTCACATCATCTCATACTAGTGTAGGGAGAGGATGCTGCTGCTGCTGTGAGGGACAGATTAGCTTTAGAAAATCTGTTAAAAACAGTGATTTATTGGTGGGTGGGTGCTAGAGGAGATTTTTGTTTGCTAGAGTACATATTGTTTGCTAAGCAAAGTGCCTCATATAAAACCTAAGCAATGTTTCTGTTTGTTAGGTGGGCGTTTGCAGCCATTTTTGCAAGTGCAGTGCACTTGCAACTGCTTGTGTGTCAGGGACACTACTTTAATCGTGTTCTGTTAGTTCAGTTGGTAACATTTTGGCATATTTAAATACTGCTTTTACATTGCAGTTAGACAAATTCATTTGTTTTTTTTTTTTTTGTGCAAAATATTACATTTGCGGCCAGCGGGGCATTTCTTGGAGAAAATTAAAAAGTGCGTCTACATTGCCGGTTTAAAAAATAATATAAATTAGTGCTAAATAGTACATTTGCGTCCAGAATGAGGAGAGCGTCAAATAAGGGACGTGGTGGTGGTCGTGGTGCTGCTGGTGTTGGTGGTGTTGGTGAAGCTCCTGTTGGAAGGAGAGGACGTGGTCGATCTGTGCCAGCTACATACACAAGTGAAACACCTTCCTCAGGTGCGAGTAGCAGACAGAACCTTCATTATATGTTAGGCCCGAATGCCGCTCAACGAATGGTGAGGCCAGAACAAGTATAGGCGATAGTAGATTGGGTGGCTGACAATGCCTCCAGTTCTTTCACATTATCTCCCTCCCGGTCCCTTGATGAAAGCTCAGAGTTGGCACCTGAACCCCATGGCCATCTGTCTTTCACCTCAGCCCCTTGTAAATTAGCCAAGCAGTCTGAGCCCCAAGTCCTGCAAGAGACTCTTATGCTTTTTGATGACTCTCCTGGTGTGCTTTCCGTGGGCCATCCACATAGCGCTGCCCCAGAAGTGGAAGACATTGAGTGCACCGATGCCCAACCACTTCTGTTGCAGGATGAGGACATGGAAACACCAGCGCAGCACATTTCTGATGATGACGAAACACAGATGCCAACTGCTGCGGCTTTCTACAGTGTGCAGACTGACAAGGAGGGCAGTGGTGAAGGGTGGGTGGAAGATGATGTGGAGGATGATGAGGTCCTAGACCCCACATGGAATGAGGGTCATGCGAGTGACGTGTGCAGTTTGGAGGAAGAGGTGGTGGTCGCACAGAGGCACCAGCACAGCAAAAGAGGAAGCAGGTTGCAAAAGCGGAGCCAGCGTCCCCTAGACAGTAGGCCTGCTACTAGCCACCGCACCCAGGGACCTAGCACACCAAAGGCAGCTCAAAGGAGTTCCCTGGCATGGCAGTTCTTCAGACAATGTGCTGACGACAAGACACGAGTGTTACACGCTGTGCAATCAGAGCCTAAAGCGAGGCATAAATGTTCTAAACCTGAGCACAACCTGCATGACCAGGCATCTGCATGTAAAGCACGAGCTGCAGTGGAATAAGCACCTCAAAATCCAAGAAAGGTCTGGAGCTCCTCCTGCTTCCTCTTCTGCTGCTGCCTCGGCCTCTTCCTCCACCTCTACAGTAACAGTGTCACCTGGCACCCAATAAACAGACGATGTGACAGCAACGCCACCATGTCCGCCACCGTCCCCAAACATTTCCACACGGTCTCATGGAAACTTACAGCTGTCCATCTCCCAAACACTGGAGAGAAAGAGGAAGTACCTCCCTACCCACTCGCGATCCCTGGCCCTGAATGCCAGCATTTCAAAATTCCTGGCCTTTGAAATGCTGTCATTCCGTCTGGTGGACACGAACAGTTTTAAAAACCTGATGGCGGGGGCTGTCCCACAGTACGTGGCTCCCAGCCACCACTACTTTTCTAGGCGAGCCATCCCTTCCCTGCACAAACAAGTCGAGGGGTGAGATCAAGTGTGCACTGTGCAACGGCATCTGTGGCAAGGTCCACATAACCACTGATACGTGGACCAGTAAGCACGGGCAGGGATGCTATATCTCGTTAACTGCACACTGGGCAAATGTAGTGGCGGGTGGGCCTGAGGCTGCTAGCCATTTGGCGCATGTCCTTCCACCACCGAGGATTGCAGGGCATTTCTCTTTGCCTCCTGTTGCCTCCTCCTCCGCTTCCTCCTCCTCTACCACCTCCAGTCAGCATAACACCTTCAATACCAACTTCAGCACATGCAGGGGGAAACGACAGCAGGCTGTTTTAAAACTGATAAGTTTGGGGGATAAACCCCACACTGCGCAGGAGCTGTGGACGGGCATTGAACAACAGACCGATGAGTGGTTGTTGCCACTGAGCCTCAAGCCCGGCCTGGTGGTGTGCGACAATGGGCGAAATCTCGTAGCAGCTCTGGGCCTAGGCGGTTTGACGCACATCCCTTGCCTGGCGCATGTACTGAATTTGGTGGTGCAGAAATTTCTAAAAAACTACCCGGATATGTCAGAGCTGCTGCAGAAAGTGCGCGCTTTTGGCGTTCTCACCCCGCTGCTGCCCGCCTGTCTGCGCTGCAGCAGAACTTCGGCCTTCCCGCTCACTGCCTCCTATGCGACGTGCCCACAAGGTGGAACTCCCCCTTGCACATGCTGGAGAGACTGTGTGAGCAGCAGAAGGCAATAGTGGAGTTTCAGCTGCAGCACGCACGGGTCAGTCGTTCTGCGTAACAGCATCACTTCACCACCAACGAGTGGGCCTCCATGCGAGACCTGTGTACCATATTGCGGTGTTTCGAGTACTCCACCAACATGGCCAGTGCCGATGATGCTGTTCTCAGCGTTACTATCCCACTTCAATGTTTCCTTGAAAAAAAACACTTTGGATGATGATGGAAGAGGATGTGGCACAGGACAACCACCTCATGA
>BLSH010448921.1:341736-352739 GCA_018402905.1 Glandirana rugosa | reverse complement strand
GACTTTCTCTCTATTAATCTTTTCAATAGTAGGTTTTTGTGTTATGTTTATGTACTGACGTGAAGGTGTAAAACAAAAGACAGTATGCTCTTAAAAGTATGAAATCATTAGATAGTGATGGGATGGGATGAGATGGGATGTGATGGGATGGGATGAGATGGGATGGGATGGGGTGGGATGGGATGAGATGGGATGGGATGTAATGGGATGGGATGGGATGGGATGAGAAGGGATGGGATGTGATGGGATGGGATGTAATGGGATGGGATGGGATGAGAAGGGATGGGATGTGATGGGATGGGATGTAATGGGATGGGATGGGATGTTTAGAGCCATGGACTTCCATGTGTGGTGATAACGACTAGCACGACGCTTTGAGCCGCATACACACGATGAGATTATCAGAGGAACGATTGTGCGGTTTTCCTGCATGCTAGTCTTCTATCGGAAGTGAATAGATTACTAAAGTATGAAAATTCTCGTATGACAGAAAACAAAATGTGGAAGTGCAGTCATGTATTTGTATTGTGTTTTTGGATGATAACTTTTCTAATTATCTCTCTTTCAGACGCCAGCTATGTACTAACGACCAGATTATGGTACGATCGCGTGGAAAGCGTTGTTTTCCATGCGTTTTTCTCGCCGTGCATACGAGGCGTTAGGCTGAGCTCACAGCACGCAGGTGGAGTGAGCGCCTGTTTTCCATAGGTGGCTCTACGCCTATCGCTGACCCCTTTCCAAAAACGTGCCGCGCCAAACCGCATCACACCGCGTCTCCATGCGTTTTGTTGCTGGAAAAGGCGCACGTTAGCATTAGACATGAATGATGGAAGGTGCGATATGTGGAGGCTTTCCCAGGCTGGGAGGACAGATGAGGAGCCCATTACATGGGGGTCTAGGGTTACTAGGAGGTGCCAGCATTTCCCCTCCCCCCACCCCCCTCTATATAAGCCGAGCCCCGTCCTCCGCACACAGACCTATGATGAGTGAATGAGGAGCGGAGCTCACCCTTCTCCTATCATCACCCCACTGTCATTCATCCTCCTCCTCCTCCTCCCATGGATCCTTCCTCCAGCAGCTGTATGAGGAGCGCTCCGTCCTGGGGCTGTATGAGGGGTCCTCAGGGGGAGCTCAGCTCTCCTCTGCTCCCCTATCAGCAGCTCTCCTTCTTCCCGCAGAAGCCGGACTACAACTCCTATCCGGACTTCTCCGCTCCATGCCTGGCCACCGCTCCGCACACCTACCCAGAGCACACCTACCTCCCCACCGACTGGTCCTCCGAGGTCAGGAGGAGACTCAACCCAGAGATGGCCCTGGGCTCCGGGGACCTGGACAGCAGCAGCCCCAACCTCATCGATGGATCGGGCTGTATCGATGAAGACTATGGGGGCCCTAAGAAGGGGGCCAAGAGGAAAAAGGAGAGCCAAGGTCAGTCCCATCGCATTGTTATCGTATGTGTGTGGGGGGATCGGGCGAGGATGGGGGGAATCTCCCGATGGGGACACACAGGGATTTATTTCATTTACCAGATCCCTCCTCTCTACAGTGCTAGCTTAATGTCTTATCTTATTAGGTCATTGTATTATTATAATCTTATTATGTTAGTATATGCTCTACTTATCTTATTCTATTACTTTGCTCTTCTCTTTTTTATTATATTATTCCATTATTATCTTATATTATTATTATATGTTATTATTTCATTCTATTATTAACTTAGTATATTATATTATTATATTCTTTTATATTATTATCTTATTATATTCTTTTTTTTCACAATACGTTTTATTGAAAATGTAAACATAGAACAAGTTGTACAAATTTTTGTCAGTATATTCTGAGAATTACAGAATTTATAAATGAAAGGTAAGCGAGTGATGAGTTATAAGGCATGCAAGGTAACAATGACAATAACAATTGGTTACATCATAGAAAAGGTAGAGTCGTCATTTCTCTAAGGCTTTCAACTTTAGATAGTATTTTCCTATTTTATTATATTCTATTATAATATTATTATTATTATTATTTATTATTATGTTCTATTATTCTGTTATTATATTCTTATCTTATTCATATTCCATTATTATATTATTAAGTTATTTTATTCTATTATTCTATTATCATTGTCCTAACTTGTTATATTAGTGTATTTTATTATTCTATTAACATATTATTATCTTATTATATTCTCATCTAGTTATATTCGTGTATTCTATTATTCTTTTATTATAGTCTATTATGCTCCTAACTATTTTATTATTCTATTAATATATTCGTATCTTATTATCTTTTAGTATTGTATTCTAATCTTATTACATTAGTATATTCTATTACTCTATTATGATTTTCTAATGTTTTTATATTAGTATATTCTATTATTATATTATTGCATTCTATTATTATATCACTATATTCTGATTGTATTATATTAATATATTCTATTATTCTATTATTATATTCTAATTGTATTATCTTAATATATTATATTATTATATTCAAATCGTATTAAATTGGTATACTCCATAATTCTATTATTATATTCGAATAATATTATATTGGTATACTCCATAGTTCTGTTATTATATTATAATCACATTATATTAGTATACTCCATAATTCCATTATTATATTCTAATTGTATTATATTGGTATACTCCATTATTCTATTATTATATTCTAATCATATCATATGGGTATACTCTATAATTCTATTATTATATTCGAATTTAATTATATTGGTATACTCTATAATTCTATTATTATATTCAAATAATATTATATTGATATACTCCATAATTCTGTTATTATATTCGAATCGCATTATATTAGTATACTCCATAATTCCATTATTATATTCTAATTGTGTTATATTGGTATACTCCATTATTCTATTATTATATTCTAATCATATCATATGGGTATACTCTATAATTCTATTATTATATTCTAATTGAATTATATTGGTATACTCTATAATTCTATTATTATATTCGAATCGTATTATATTGATATACTCCATAATTATGTTATTATATTCGAATCGTATTATATTGGTATACTCTATAATTCTGTTATTATATTCGAATCATATTATATTGGTATACTCTATAATTCTATTAGTTATATTCTATTTGTACTATATTGTTATACTCTGTTATTCAATCATTATTATATTCTAATCATATTATATGAGTATCCTCTATTATTATGTTCCAATCTCTTCTATAATATGATAGAATTTTAATAGCCAACCCCACTGGCTGTAAAACCCCCCAAACTTTGGCAGCATCTGATTGGATGAAGCCAGTATACAGCCACCCATTTGCCGCACAGCTCTTTCAATGAATTCAAGCGATGTGGCATAGGGGCAACCTTAAGGGCCAATTCTGGGCAGTTTATCATGGAGCGGGTGACACTTGTACAGTGTATAACCAGCTTTCATTCAGAATTTTCAGATATTGTGATCATTAGTGGGGTGAATGTGACGATCGTTTTTCATCACAGTGAGCCCTGGTTCACACCAATGCCATTTGACAGTTCAAATTCACATGACACGTCGCCCCCCATTCGCAGCAATGGAATCGATCAAATTGGTGCGACTCAAGCTGTTTCTGCACTGTTTCTGCAATTTCATAGTGACTTGCATTGAGGTCTGTTGAATGAAGTTGCAAGCCGCAATAAAATCACACATCATAATCGCACCAATCTGCGTCTTTGAAATCGCGCTGAAGTAGTGTGATTTCAATGCCGCACTGATGTGAACCCGGGGCTTACTAGAACATTTGAAGAAGATGGATGGAAAGTTCTTCTCGAACAAATTTCTAACAGTATATATGGTTTTTGTTCAGGAAAGTCCATTCATCCCTAAATGGAATGTAAGATTCCTACAAACAACATTTGTCACGCAGTCGAATGTACAGAGAATTGTCATATGAAATCTACTAGTGTATGACAAGTTCTGGTTGTGTGTCTGGGATATAACGGTGGCCATATACAGAATGATCTTATATGCAATCACATTGTCATCTGATTTACTGTCCATGGGGAGAAATATAATTGGAAGATCACAAAGACCATTTGTTGTTAGGCAGTAATGCCATTAATTGTAAGGTGGTGAAGTGTGGCAGAAATCACCCAATAAGTGGCATTGGGGGAGATTTACTAAAACCGGAGAGTGCAAAATCTGGTGCAGCTCTGCATGGTAGCCAATCAGCTTCCAGTTTTTTTTGTCAAAGCTTCATTGAAGAAGCTGAATTTAGAAGCTGATTGTCTACCATTCAGAGCTGCACCAGATTTTGCACTCTCCAGGTTTAGTAAATCTCCCTTTCTTTGGTGTGATTGGGATGCAGTAGGTAGGACCTTCCAATGAAAGGACTGCCCTACCACAATGAGGACAAACCTAAACTACTACTTATTCCATTTGCATCCAATCAGGCAGGCCATAGTTGATGGTAGGTCTAAAGGAGATTATACAATCGGATTGTATAGTGTATGGTCACCTTTAGACTAAACAGCAAGTAAGCACTTGCTGACCGTATATACTGTACATATGCGTTGGCAAGGTGGCTCTCCTGTGCAGGATCACATACCTACTACGTGTTCTGGCGCGTCTGGGGCTGCCAGTGACCCGTTCCCAGAGGCGGCTCTAGGCTTTGTGAGGCCTTAGGCAAAACCTAGACATGAGGCCCTAATCGCGCCCATAATGGGAAAAATAATTCAAGCAATAAAAAATTAACTTTATAAATTGCATATATTAAGAGCTTTAAAGTGCTGGTGCCAGTATTCTCTATCTCGGTGCTGGTGTCAGAGTCAAATTAGGCGGTTGCGAGGCCCTTGTGAGTGTGAGGCCTTAGGTGACTGCCTAATTTGCCTAATCAGAGAGCCGCTTCTGCCCATTCCGACTGTGAGTAGACACAGCGGGAGCTGATCTACGGGTACCATGGACTCAATGTCCTCCGGCAACCGTTGATCATTGATTACAGAGCCAGAATGGCAATCTATGTAAACAAGGCAGATTGCCGTTCTGTCATTAGGGAAGGTATTGATCCTATGCAGGGCCGGTGCTTGCACTAGGCAAACTAGTCAGCCGCCTATGGCGCACTGCTTCCATAGGGGCACCCGGCTGCTGGTTTCCCTCTGTGTCTGCATGCACTTCAGACTGCAGCATGTAACTAACTCAGTCTCAGAGCCAGTGCTAGAGGAAGCAGAGCCGATGCTTCCTGCATAGCGCCGTATCCTGTCACATGGGCAGGGCAAATGGGGTGGAGTCAAGGGTGGAGCCAATCGGGCAGCAAAATTCAATTTCGCCTAGGGTGTCAAAAATCCTTGCACCAGCCCTGATTCTATGTCTCTGCGAAGCAGGAACACAGATCTTTGCCTTCCTATAGTAAAAGCACAAAAACCCAGGACCTCTACCCGTGCCGCATCCAAATGGAATCTATAGAAGAGAAGTTTTGTACAAGACCTAAGTCTTGCCAATGGTGGACTTTACTGACACTTAACACGAGAGAGACCAAAAAAACAATATTGACATATAAAACATCAATGTTTATTATTACAAAATGTAAAACATGCTAATGTAGCATAGGAACAAAGAAGATACAGTGGTACCTCGGATTGTGAGTAACGTGGTTAATGAACATTTCGGAAAACGAGCAATTCAAAAAAAATAAAAAAACCCTGACTCGGTTTGCGAGCGCTGTCTCGAGCAGGATTAAGCCTCTGTGCATGCAATACCGCATGTGGCCAGAGGAGCGGGGGCGCTGGTGAGGCTCGGGGGCGCTCGGAAGGATTTGGAATACTCAGAAATACCGAAAGTGTAAACAGTTTTCGAGGGTCTCCGAGCCTCACCAGCGCCACCACACCTCTGGCCACATACGGTATTGCATACACCAGTGCCCCTGTACCGCATGCATGGAAAAAGTCACAAATTATCTGAGTTTCCATTGTTTCCTATGGGGAAACCTGCTTTGATATGTGAGTGAGTTGGATCACAAGCATGGAATGGATTAGGTTCCACTGTAACTGCAATCATTTAGAACAAGGTATGTGACATAACATTACCCTTCAAACCATAGATCCAAATTGAGATCAGGAAGAAGGAATAATCTGTAATCTGCCAAACATAATAAGAGATTCTTATGTATTGATATTTGTACGTCCTTTGAAAATACATTGCCTATCATTTATACATTTGTATATAAAGTAATAATACAATAACATGGTGACATTGATCTCTCCCCCTAATATTAAGGGGATGTTCCCCAGAACTCACAGCATGATAGGCGGAGCCGACTACAAGCCGTAACCCTTTAACCACTTCAGCCCCGGAAGGATTTCACACTTTAGGACCAGAGCACTTTTTGTGATTCGGCATGGCATCGCTTTAACTGACAATTGCGCGGTCGTGCGACGTTGTACCCAAACAAAATTTGCATCTTTTTTTCCCCACAAATAGAGCTTTCTTTTGGTGGTATTTGATCACCGCTGCGTCATTTCTGATCACCGCTATAAACAAAAGAAGAGCGACAATTTTGCAAAAAAAAACACATTTCTTACTTTTTGCTAAAATACAAATCCAAAAAAAAAATATAAAAAAACATTTTTTTTCAACGGTTTTGGCCGATTTATATTCTACCTCATATTTGTGATAAAAAAAAATCGCAATTGGCGTTTATAGATTGTTTTTGGGACCATTGGCATTTATACAGCGATCAGTGCTATAAAAATGCACTGATTACTGTGTAAATGCCATTGGCAGTGAAGGGGTTAACCTGGGGGGGGCTCTAAGGGTTAACTGTGTTCCCTGGGTGTGTTCTAACTGTGTTGCTGTTTGACTGGCAGGGGAAAGGGCGTGATCACGGCTTCCATATAGAGGAAGGCTGTGATCACAGCCCTCCCCCCTCTCACAGAACGGAGATCCGTGTTTACATGCACGGATCTCCATTCTTTCACTGCGGGGGGGGGTCATCGCGGGTAGCCGGCGGAGATCGAGCCCACCCTACCCGCTCCCTGCCCCCCCCCCCCCAGGACACAGTGAGCGTGCGAGCATGTCTCCGGCGGTGCGCACGCGCTCACAGTGCATGATATCGCAGCTGCCGTCATATGACGGCGGTTTGCGATATCGAGCCACCTTGTCGCTGTCAACCTGCGGTTGGCGGTCGGCAAGTGGTTAAAAATATTAATAAATCAATACACGCTTATTGGGATTTTTTCCCCCCATCGGCCTAAATTGATTTTTTATTGGGGACGTTTTATAGCAGAAAGTAAAAAATATTGGGTTTTTTTTTTTTAAATGTTCTGTCTTTTTTTGTTTATAGCGCAGAAAATTAAAACCGCAGAGGTGATCAAATACCACCAAAAGAAAACTCGATTTGTGGGATCAATTGTATTTGGGTTCAGCGTCGCACGACCACGCAATTGTCAGTTAAAGTAACGCACTGCCGTATTGCAAAAAATTGCCTGGTTATGAAGGGGAGTAAATCTCCCGGAGGTCAAGTGGTTAACCTGTGCAGGGCGGGAGCAGCCCCACTGGCCATACACTATACAATCTGAGTGTACAATTACCTATTAAAATAAGGACACACCTGAACAATCCATTCAAATTGTGTTAAATCAGGCAGACCCTGGTGCTACATCGTTGTCGGTAAATGGAAAGGATCGTACAATCAGATTGTATAGTGCCTAACCACCTCAAGTCTCATTGGCGTTGGGCTTTAATGCTCATATCGATCTATCTACTTTACTACAATTCCATTTTCCATCCAGACCAATCATAACAATTTCAATGAAATCCATTGGTTTTGCTGAGAATCGATCGATGGCCCTGCATTTGTCTCTTAGATAATCCATAGATAATCCATAGATGTGATCATAGTGTCTGGTTCTGGGATGAGATTGTTAGGTGTATGGCCACCATAGGGGCACCTAGGGAAAAAACACCTTGACTATTCTTACCATTTCCTCCTCTGTCCAAAAAGAAAGATTTGTCTGGAGATAGACTTTGCTTTCTGGCTGTAGCATTGCCTGCGCTGCCTGTGCCATATAATGAATTGTCTGAAGACAGAACAATTAAACAATAAAACAAATTAATTTGTTATAACGAATCTCTATACTCTACAGAAATAACGAATGATCCGAAAACGAATGAACGTAACATAACGAATATAACAGAACTAATTAAAAGAAAACGAATTTCCTGTCCAGCATAAGTCGAGTAAATAAACCCCATAGTCACAGACAGAAACGATCATTACAGCGTGCGACGTCTTTTTTTTTATTACGTTTTTAACACGATTGTGTGTCAAGAAATGTTTTGGTGACTTTTAGGCAACATACAACCAATTTGGTCTGGTGGTAGCCATACATGTGCTATAAAACGATAGATCTAAAGCAGTGGTTCTCAACTCCAGTCCTCAGGACCCACCAACAGGCCAGATTTTCAGTATTACCTTGGGGAGATGCAGACTAGAATACTGCAAACACTGAGCAGCAAATGATATCACCTGTGATGTATTTCAGTTATCCTGCAAACCTGGCCTGTTAGTGGGTCCTGAGGACCGAAGTTGAGAACCCCTGATCTAAACTGACTGACTGCAAAAAGTAATTAAACGGCAAACATAATCCAATCAATACTCCATACACATGTACCTTGGGTTTTGAGAACTCCATACATAAATGAATCCTATCAAGTTGATTGGATGGAAGCACAGGTCTCCCTTTGTGCTGCCAACCAATCAGTTGGGTGAAAAAAAAAAAACTGACCTTGTACGATCATTCTTCAGTCGAAACTGGGGTCAGCCGAAACCGCTGAGCGCTCAGTTATTGCCATTTTTGTCCCGCTTGATCACTGTCCGATTAAACCGTTTTGTCAAATCACACATCGATTGTTCCGTTTTATCACCCCATGTATGACCACCATAGCGCAAATCATGCTTTATTTTCTAAATGTCTGCAGGCTTCTCACTGGATTGTAGCAGGATGTGTTTCCAGCTTGTTTGATACATTTGTGTCTCTTTTAGGGCCAATTCACACCATAGAAACGCAGTCCGGATGCATTCCAGATGCTTTTCTGCATGCGCATTTTTGATGCGTTTTTGATGCGTTTTTGTTGCAGTCCAGTACGTTTTCTGCACTCTTTTTTTCTTAACCTTAGGCTCCATTTACATGGGGCGCTGTTTCAACCTCCCCTGAACGTTTTATCTTAACAGCTAGAAACCGGCGTCTAAAACGTCTGTTTTGCCGCGTTTTGCATGCTACGCTGAGCGGTGTGTTGCCGTGTTCACGTCTAGGAGCGTTTTTTGGGGAATATATATATATTTTTTTAAATGGAAGCGCCTTTAAACGAAACACTCTTAGACGCGAGTTACAACTTTTACAAGCTGTTTGGCGTTTCAAATGCCTCTGAAATGGCGTCTGAACCCTGTTTTTGCGTTCCAAAAAAAAGCCTCTAAACTCAACTGCCTGGAAACGACCTTAAACGACCCTGTGTAAATGTACTGATAAGATAACATAGAGGAAAGTTCAGGGGCAGCTGAAAAAAATGCCCAACTTCTCCTAAACATCCGTTTACCAGCAGCAGTGTAAATGAGGCCTAAAGGTCTCATGTACACAGGACGTTTTTACAGCTGCTGTCAGGCTCCATTTACACGGGATGCTATATCAACCTCCCCTGAGCGATTTCTTTTGACAGCTAGAAGCTGGCGTCTAAAACAGGTTTTGCATGCCGCGTTTAGCTGCGTTTGCGTTTAGGAGCGTTTTTAAAATAAAAAAAAAAATTTTTTTTAGAATGGAAACGCCTGTAAACGAAATGGTCTTACACGTGAGTTACCGCATTTAGGCATGTATAGCAGCATTTACAAGCTGTTTGGCGTTTCAAATGCCTCTGAACTGGCGCCTGAACCCATTTTTGTGCGTTAAAAATAAAGCCTTTAAACTCAACAACCTTAAACAACCTTAAACGACCCTGTATAAATGTACTGATAAGACAACATAGAGGAAAGTTCAGGGGCAGCTGAAAAAAACGCCCAAATGCCTCAAACGTCCGTTTACCAGCAGCAGTGTAAATGAGGCCTTAGGGGCATTTGATGTTTTTTTTAACTGCCTCTACCTTAGCCTATGTGCCCATGCACCCATAAACTGTCAGACGCTTTGGAGGCATAAGCGTTTAGGGGCAGAAGAAAAAAAACGCAGCCTGTGCTTCCAGGAGTAGTAAAAACAAGCTGAAAAATCGAAAAACTTCAAAAACGTGGCTAAATGCGTTGGCCGCGTTTGACTTTTTTAGTCGTTTTTATATTATAGGTAGTGTTTTTAATGGAAAAATGCAGAAAAACACGGCAAAACGCGGGAAACCACTAATGGAAAAACGCGTCAAAACTTGTTTTTAACGCTCCTGTAGTGCTGACGTTTTTAAAACATCCTGTGTGCATGAGGCCTAAATAAGGACATGTGTGTTCCAGTGCGTTTTTGGTGCATTTAGGTGCGTTTTAGTGTGTTTTTGATGCTTTTTACATCGTTCCAGTACACTCCAGTCCAGGTAAAATGCAACATGTTCTACTTTTTTTCTGGAACTGCAAGCACTGGTGTGAACGATGCCATTACACACCAGGGGCGTTGCTAGGTCTCCAAAAGATCTGGGGCTAGAGCCCATAGCAGCGAAGTAAAGAAAGTCATATGCTTGAGTATATATATATATATATATATATATATATATATATATATAAATATAAATATTGTTACATATCTGAGTGCGGATCCCCCTTACATCAGGGTCCCCAGAGAGCCCCCCCTTACATCAGGGTCCCCAGAGATCCTCCGCTTTGAATGCTGGGCAGGGAAGGAGTCGTAGCTGTGACATCACTAGTTGGTGGATGTGGACTGAGATGAGGACCAGTGACCAACGATCACAACGGATCACAGATCGTTGATCACTACAGTGTCGATGCTGAGGAAGGGACGGGTCGTAAGTTTCGCCTCCTAGAGACCCCTGGGACTACATTCCCCCC
>BLSH010448921.1:330775-340861 GCA_018402905.1 Glandirana rugosa | reverse complement strand
CTAACCGACCCTCCTCTTAGTCCTTCTGTTATCTCTTATAATTAAACGATAATAGTGTGTTGACCCACCCGAGTCCCACGTCACGAGACGCGGGACTCTGGTGAGAAAAACCTTTGGTTCATCTCGGAGTCCGAGATTAGTACACGCATTTTTTTTTGTTTTTTGTAACTTTAGGTACGCAGACCGCGGGACGTACATCTAATTCCCGACCCTAGTACCCAATCCCCCCTCCGGTGGGACGTGAGAATTACCTCACCGACGGTGACGATTTTCGATACCATGGGTTTTGAAAGTATCCACTTCGAAATTTTCGGAAATGTCCAATAGTCAAATTTCAATTGACATTTTTTACTACGATTTTACCGATGCGTCTACGTAACACATGATTAGAGCCTGAGGCTCTACTTGGTTTCCAAAAAGAGTGGTCTCAGGGCGCAGAGCACTGCACCCTGAGCCCACCCAGTTGTGTGATAATAGCAAATTAATATTCTCTATTGTCTTCCTGATTCTCCTCCCAGCCAATCAGGAAGCGGGCCTTAAGACTCAACTGGCCGAGAAGGGAAGTGACCCTATTGGCCACCAAGGTGGAGGAGATGCAGGAGGAAGCCGCCGAGGTGGAGGAGACACAGGGGGAAGCCGCCGAGGTGGAGGAGACACAGGGGGAAGCCGCCGAGGAGGAGGAGACATGGGGGGAAGCCGCAGAGGTGGACGAGATGCCAGGGAAGCCGACGAGCTGGAGGAGACGCAGGGTAAAAGCCCCCAAAGTGGAGGAGATGCAGGGGTAAGCCGCCGAGGAGGAGGAGACACAGGGGGAAGCCACCTAGGTGGAGGAGACACAGAGGGAAGCCTCAGAGGAGGAGGAGACACAGGGGGAAGCTGCCTAGGTGGAGGAGATGCCAGGGGTAGCCACCGAGGTGGAGGAGACGCAGGGTAAAGCTGCCAAAGTGGAGGAGACGCAGGGGTAAGCCACAGAGGAGGAGGAGGAGACACAGGGGGAATCCACCAAGGTAGAGGAGACGCAGGGGGGAGCCACTGAGGTGAAGGAGATGCAGGGGGAAGCCGCCAAGGTGAAGGAGATGCCAGGGGAAGCCGCCGAGGTGAAAGAGATGCAGGGGGAAGCCGCTGAGGTGGAGGAGAAGCAGGGGGAAGCTGACAAGGTGCAGGAGATGCAGGAGGAGGCCGCCAAGGTGGAGGAGACACAGGGGAAGCTGCCGAGGTGGAGGAGATGCAGGGGGAAGATGCCGAGGTGGAGGAGATGCAGGGGGAAGCCGCCAGGGTGGAGGAGACGCACCCCCCAAGAAATGGAGCACCAGCTGCCACTGGCTTTTAGTGATCTCACGAGCGCATGCAATGTTAAGGCTTGACTTGTTTGGTATCTCTTTATAGTTTTATTTCCCTTTGGTATTAATAGTAATTTCTCTTTGGGATTAATAAAGTTTTCTGAATCTGAATTTATTTGACACAACTCCTTTTTATATTTTACCAAAAGGCGGGTGTTTGTTTGCATTATAATTCATTTTATTGTATTTTTCCAGTAAATATGCATTTGCAAAAATCAAAATTTCACGTGTGTTAAAATGAAAAAATATGAGTAATCTCAGACCGCCAAACGCTTTGTGTTGGCTGTGTGTGTTGTCTGTATTGTATGTTTCCCCAGGTGTCATAAGGAAATCCTATAGAAAAGGAGCTTTGCCAAATGTTGACATGTTTAAAAAATGAGTGGAACCTTCCAGCCAACGACCCTCCTTTGTTTTTAGTCACATAAAACGAGCAAACGCTGTTTTTTCGGGACAAAAGACCACCGCAGCATTCCGCTTCACCTCAGAGCCATTGTGGCCGCACATAAAACCCCATGCACATATTTTCCTTGTTATGAAATCTGCCTCGTATCTTTTGTCAGAAACAGACGGAGAGGTAGATGTGGTCCTTCCAGGTTATGTACTCTCTTTGTATGATATTAGACAGGAGTAACAGAAAACGTTGCTACTTTTTAGTGTATGGATATACATCTGTGTAATGGCTGCTTGTGTGAAGATTCACAGTGTAAGGCAGGGATATGCAATTAGTGGACCTCCAGCTGTTGCAGAACTACAATTACCATGAAGCATAGCAAGACTCTGACAGCCACTGCATGACACTCAGAGGCAGAGGCATGATGGGACTTGTAGTTTTGCAACAGCTGGAGGTCCGCTAATTGCATATCACTGGTGTAAGGCTTTGTTTACACATGTGGTGCCCTCTGAAAAGGGATTCATGTCTGGATTGATCTTCAGAGGACATTTGACAGGCTGTGAGGATGCGTTATATCACCTCCTCACCGACTGTTTTAACCTCTTAAACCCCACACCAACATGCTGCAACCACATTCAGTTGAATTTCCATTTACAGTATATAAGTCCTCTGTGCTCTTAGAGAAAATCATATGTTTTCCAGTGGCATCACCTTTGTACACATTGTATATGTTTATGATCTGCACAAGAGGTAAAATGAATAGCTTGTATATCAGCTGCACATCTGGACTCCAAGCAATAAAGCTGCCTACAGGTAATAGGAGTGGCTGGATAAGGCCTGCATGTGCCAAACATTCAGGAATTACCTGAATTTGCATGTTTTTTCATGCATAGGGCAGCCCATTCAAGTGAATACATGAACATGGGGAAAAAAAAGCGAGCGGGATGCGAGTTCCCGTTATGCTCAGGTGTGGATCGAGTCTGAAGTTTTGAAGGAGAGCTCTGGTTACTTAGAAGGCAAGCAGTAGTTATTGGCTGAGAAATCCATCCTGTCTTCTAAAGAGCATTGTCCAGGATCGTGGAGGGGCTTGCTAACGTATCAGTGTTCTCTTCTCCAAACATGAAGGGCTCGTACACACGGTACAATAATCGGCCAACAACGGTCGTCCAACAGCCTGTTGTCTGATAATCCGATGGTTAGTGTGCACGATCCAACAGCCAATTTCCAATTATCGTCCAACAGAAGTTGTCTGTGAAGACTAGTAAACTTTTGTTGGCCAACTGTTGGCTCGTGTGTACAGAAGTTGTCTGTAAAGACTAGGAAACTTTTGTTGGCCAACAAGGCATTGGCCAATTGTTGCCTCTTGTGTACAGAAGTTGGCCAACAAAAGTTGGAAGTGCAAACACGCATGTTCGGAATCCAGGAAGTGTTCGGCCATGTAAACCTGCATTCCTAATTCACAAATCACATTCACCTGAACTTCCTCTTTATACGCTCATAAGACGTCACTACGTTCGGCTTTGTTGGACGATTACTTGACTACCGTCAGCATACTAGACAAACCCGCTAACAGACAATTTGGACAAAAGTTGGATGTTCGGTTGTCCAACAATCAGCGCGTGCTTGAGTCTGTAATGTTGTATTGTCTAGACACACTTTGCACTTCTATCCTTTTTAAATCTAACTTAATAAAAATGTGAAATTTTATATTTTTGGTATCTGTTATACTATACTTTGCACCTTAAAAGTCCTGCTAATCTCTTCTGCTGCTCTGAAAGTTCTCTCATGTCTGTAGGCACCTTTAGACAGAGTCAATGTCAAGATCTGGGAATTCTGGGTAAAGACATTCAAATATAATATGCTGGGCTAGAGTTGGTTCAAAATTGAACAGCCTCACACCCTACCTTACCTAGAATACAAAAGGCTCAATTAACTCAATCACTATAATCTATAATGACTGTTATTTTCAGCAATGAGGGCCAGAGAGAAGCAATAATAACAGTCACATGGCCGAACATAAGGATTCATATGGCAAGTAACATGTCATCGCTTAGTGAATTGGGCCTTCTGTCTGATTAGGACATGCAGTTTATTGAATTTCTGTTTTCAGGTGTGTCTTTCTATATCATCTAGATTAGCTTTTCTCAACCTTTTTACCCCAGAGGAACCCTTGAAATAATTTTCAGGTCACAGGGATCCCCTACTAAGGTTAGTCTATTGGGGCTCATTATGAAAATGTCCCTTACATTGGTGGTCAGTAGGAAGAATGCCCACTTACAGTGATGGTTAAAAGGCCACCCTTACAGTCAGCTATAAAGACCATTGGTGTCATGCTACTGGCTCTTCCAAGTGGCGATGGACCTGGAAGTATGAAGGCAACATCAGATGGAAAGCAAATACCAAATCTCAGGGAACTCCTGTTAAGATTAGCCCATTAGGAGTCATAAGAAAATACCCTTACATTGGTGGTCAGAAGGAAAAGTGCCCCCTTACAGTGCTGGTTAGAATGCCACCCCTACAGTCATCTATAAAGATCATTGGTGTCATGCTACTGGCTCTTAAAAATGGTGATGGACCTGTAAATATGAAGGCACCATCAGATGGAAAGTCAATACCACATCTCAGGGAACTCCTGTTAAGTTTAGCCCATTATGAGTCATAGGGAAAATGCCCCTTACATTTGTCATCAGTAGAAAGAATGCCCTTCTTAGATTGGTGGTTAGGATGCCACCCTTACAGTCAGCTATAAAGATCATTGGTGTCATGCTACTACCTCTTAAAAATGGTGATGGACCTGTAAATATGAAGGCACCATCAGATGGAAAGTCAATACCACAATTCAGGGAACCCCAGTTAAGCTTACCCCATTAGTTGTCATAAGGAAAATGCCCCTCACATTGGTCATCAGTAGAAAGAATGCCTTTCTTAGATTGGTGGTTAGATTGCCACCCTTACAGTCAGCTATAGAGATCATTGGTGTCATGCTACTGGCTCTTCCATGTGGTGATGGACCTGGAAATATGAAGGCACCATCAGATGGAAAATGAATACCACATCTCAAGGAACCTCTAGCAACCTCTGAAGGAACCCTGGTTGGGAATGGTTGACCTACAGTAGGTTTTCCTTTTCAGTACGAATTTCTTATTTGCTGTAAGCATCAACATTTGGAGCATTGACAGCCAACAAGAATAATTTAACAGACTTATGACTGAAAATAGCTGTCATTATGGCACGAACATTTATGTGTTGTGGGTTATTGGTAAAAGTTTTTTGGAAAAGTTTAAGAAATGATAAATCACTAGTGAATACATGTTTTAAAAATCTAATATCTGCACATGTTATCTGCTTAAACGACATTTCTATATTATGCCTATATAACAGAAGGAGAATGATGTGCAGGAGAGAGGAGTATTTATATTGGACATGAAATGTAATGTGATCAAGGTGCCGGTACATAAGACAGCATGGTCGTTATGCTTGGGCTTGCTGTACTCCATGTTGTTTCACTGAAGGTTTTTGTCTGCTAAGTTTTATAAAAGTAGAACTCAAGGCTGCACATAAAAATCAATACTAGGAGAAAATGTTCTACTACATAAAACTGCAGATAAAAAAGGCTCTGTGTAAAAACCGATACTGGTCGAGGATTTCTTACTAAATAGAAGTGTCATAAAACTGCAGAAGCAAACCATAGAAGTGCTCTGAAGTACTCTTTGGTTTTTTTTTTCTTTCACCCTGGGGGGACTTCATTGCTGTTTTACCGTTAAAAAATGCTTAGTAAAAGGAAAGATTATGTGGACTTTTTACATCAAGGCTATGAAACTCAGCACACCGACGAGTGTTGTGTCCAAGTCTTCCTGGAAGAACCTTCCACCGGGGGACTGTCAGGGTTCATGCACTTATTTGTAGGTGGTGTCTAGCAGAAGTTTTGTGTTTGGAAAATACATTGGACATGTTGTAAGCAGGGCTCTGATTTGTCACCCCTCCTGCAACAGGAATGGAATGGGGCACCATGCACCTGTAGCATGGAAGATCTCACTGCACTCCATGGTTACTGCCATGCTCCCGGCCCTGGACCCATCCCCAGAAGTAAAGGAAAATCCACACAATCGGCCTTTTTTTACTGTAAGGTGAACAGTTCTTTCCAATACACAAATAAGCCTCTTCTTTCAACTTTTAACCAATTCAGCCCCGGAAGAGTTTCCCAGGTTAGGACCAGAGCACTTTTTCCGATTCGGCACTGCGTCACTTTAACTGACAATTGCGCGGTCGTGCTACGTTGTACCCTAACAAAATTTGCATCCTTTTTTTCCCACAAACAGAGCTTTCTTTTGGTGGTATTTGATCGCCTCTGCCTCATTTCTGATCACCGCTATAAACAAAAGAAGAGCGACCATTTTGCAAAAAAACCCAAATTTCTTACTTTTTGCTAAAATGCAAATCCAAAAAAATAATAAAAAAAAACATTTTTTTTTCACCAGTTTTGGCCGATTTATATTCTTCCTCATATTTGTGATAAAAAGAATCGCAATCGGCGTTTATTGATTGGTTTGCGCAAAAGTGGCCGCGTTTACGGATGGTGAGAATTCATTTCTGGGGTTTTTATTTATTTATTTTTTTTTTACTAGTAATGGCGGTGATCTGCGATTTTTAGCGGTACTGCGATATTGCGGCGGACATGTCGGACATTTTTAACACTTTTTTGGGACCAATGACATTTATACAGCGATCAGAAATTTAAATGTCCACTGATTACTGTATAAATGCCATTGGCAGTGAAGGGGTTAACCTGCAGGGGGAGATCTAGGGGTTAAGTGTGTTCCCTGGGTGTGTTCTTACTGTGAGGGGGCTGGGCTACCATGGGCATGAGAGATCTAACTGGTCGCAGTGACAGGGATCAGTAGATCTCCCATGCCCGCACTAACAGAGCGGGGAACTGCCGTGTTTACAGCGGCGGTTCCCCATTCTTTGCCTGTGTCAGGAGTGCGGTGGGCGCACGCTGCCTAGCGGCCATTCGCCAATTTTAAGTTACCTTGCAAACCTGGCCTGTTAGTGGGTCCTGAGGACAGGAATTAAGAACCACTGCCCTAAACGGTGCACATTTAGGAGATATTCCAGATTTTACCTACAGGTAAGCTTTATTATAAGTTCGCCTGTATGTAAAAATCAAAATGCAGAATTTACTACCGCTTAACCAGCTCCACACTGCCTACCGTCTATGTGTACCGTTTAGGGCAGTGGTTCTCAATTCCTGTCCTCAGGACCCACTAACAGGCCAGGTTTGCAAGGTAACCTTAAAATCATCACAGGTGATATTATTTGCTGCTCAGTGATTACAGTATTCTAATCTGAATCACCCCAAGACAATACTTAATATACCACTGGTATTCTAGCGAGCAGCAGCTGGTGATATCACACGCATACCTGTGCCGTTCCTTTATAGCTGTGTGACGTGGCACTTCTGTGCACATGATTGCTACGTCTTCATGGCTCAGCCATTCAAGTGGCTGCAGCCCGCGAACCCAGGAGTGAAGATGGAAGCCTCTGCAGTGGTGACCGCTGGGGGGCTTTATTTCAAGGTGAGCCTATCATAATGTGCTAGTATGCGATGCATACCAGCACATTATGATATTGCCTTGCAGGAGGAAACTTTAAAATTATTTTAAAGAGTTTACTATTACTTTAACACGAGGATGCCAACCAGCCCTTCCAGTTCCCTCATTGTATGTTCCCTGAGATTAATCTTCTAATGGGGCCTATATTGAGCCTACCTGAAGAGCATACTTCACTTGGGCTATCATCTTGAATAAAGTATTCTATAGGTAACCTTTTCCCATTAACCTCTGCCCATAACACCCATCCAAGGGTTTCCCTAAAAGGGGTACTAACCCCTGCTTACACGTGCACACATGGGTAAATGCTGGTGCAAAGAAGTGATGGCATTTACAAGAGTAGGGCCACATACAAGCATTCACTTGCAGCGCACACAACTTCCCGCGCTTGGGAAAGCAATAGGAAATGTACGCTAGGTGCATAAAACATCTACAGATATCTATGTGCATGAACCGTTAAGCTGGCCATAGATGCCCAGATAGCACATTATGAAAGACTGACCTGTAAACGGATTCCTCCAGTGCAGTGCTGTCATAACTCCCCCAGCATTTCCATCTTCACCCAACCTTCCTTCTGAGTGCGCGGGCTCTGCCCGTTTGAATTGCTTGGACCGCAATGACATTGGCACAGCACTCTGCATTCCATGGCTTACTGTGTGCCCTGAATGCAGAGCGTCATTGTGCATGTGCAGGTGATGTTATTGACGTCATGATGTGAATTCCTCCTAAATGGTGTACGTTCAGGAGATATTCATGGTACCTATAGGTAAGTCTGATCATAAGCTTACCTGTAAGTACATGTCTCTACTACCACTTTAAGCCTTGTACACACTACTCGTTTACAGCCCCCTGCCAGTACCCACCGATCAGCGCTCTCAGCCATTGGCTGATTGGGAGCTGGTCAGTAGACCTTCTTTGGTTATGACCCCTCGACAGAAGCCGGCCAGTTGGACTGGCTGCAGTACACACGGGCGCAATGTTGGCCATTACTATCGATGCCAACGTTCGGCCCACGTGTACGGGGCTTAGTGTAAGCTAGGTTAGGCCACAGTTGTAGAATATCGATGAGAAGGAGCACTTGTTTTCCCATTGTCTCTATTAAAGGGTCACTGATAATGTGTGATGGGGGGGGGGGCTGTGATGACGCTCTGGAGGAGGAGTGAAACGCGTTGACGTAACTTCCAGCCGTCCGAAACCACTGACGCCACATCCGCCCCGGGTGGAACGCACGCCGTCCTTGGCATTTCTGTCTCATCCTAATTGCCTGAATTCATTTTTATCCTGTAAGTAATTTTCAACATTGCACAATAAACTGCTCTTTTAAATGATACACTATGAGCGTGTCTATGCTATTATTGAGAGTTCAATTTGGATATCTAACATCTACATTGGAGGATACCCCTGGTACCAGATGATGCCCAGATCATGCCTGTTTGACCCCCACACTGCAAAGCTGAGGGTCCATTCCTTCTGGTGAGTGGGGAAACAAGAGGGGCGCGTGGCACATTGCACTTTATCATATCCACTGGACTTACCTTTTGGGAGCACGTTGCACTTTTATTTCACTTTAAGCACAAAATCACTTTGGATGTTTGATCACTGTTATTGATTTGGACCTTATGAACTTTATGTATTTTTATATATTATTATATATTCTTTTAGGATTTGTTTATACCAGCTGTTGGCGCTGTTTGTTTTTCCATGTGTGATGGGGAGCAATGATGCTGCAGCAAAACAAACATTTGTAATCTCCATGGTATAAGATGGCAAAGATGGCTTTTTCTTATGGTGTTCTGCCTACAATTGGTTCATTTTCTTTATTTGATTAGTTACATTTTTTCTAGGTGTACCTAGATATTTTTCAGAAGTACGGTAGGCTTTGTTCAGCCTAATATCCGGAGTGGCGCAGGTCACATGTGACGCACGCTTGTCACGCTCCCCAGGGGCCGCGGCAGCAATTTTACTGCTTTTCATACAAGGAGGTTTTAGGTTCTGTAGAACAACACAATGCAAGTGCTAAAGTGTGAATGGGGTGATAGCAAAGCAAGGACTCCATCTTTTCAGAAGACTTCCATGGGATGGGAACCGCATTAACAACACCTGATTGAAGTTTGCTGCAGCAAACATGGAAAGTGAGAGAAATCACACAAAGGGGCTGATTTCCTAAAGTGATCATTTTTACACTTCCATGGTCACAATTGTTATTCCCTGATTGAGGATCGGACATGGCCTGGTGGAAGAGGGACTTCTTCGCTAAGCCTGGTCTTGTTGGAATGCAGATACTTTTCTTTAGTCACAGTCTTTCCACCATCGCTGATTTGATTTTTTTGCCAGCCAGTGGAAAATGAACTGTCTTGTAAAAACGTATTATACAGATCAGAAGAAACGTTGGGTTACCGAATGTGCACAATTCCTTCAAATCCCCGCACATCAGTCAGTGAGAACGAAATAAGAAAAAAAAAATACATTTCACTGATGGCTCTGGGGTTTAAATGGTAAACTCATTTTTTTTTTTTGCTGAAAAGAAAGAAAAAAAAATAAACAAATAAAAAAAAACACCAATCTAGAATGATACAGATACATTTTACTGATGGCTCTGGGGTTTAAATATTATTTTTTCTTTGCTGTAAAAATAAAAAGCCAAAAAAAAATTGTCAATCTGGAATGATACAGATAAATTTCACTGATGGCTCTGGGGTTCATATGGCAAATCATTTTTTTGCTGAAAAATAATATAAACAAATAA
>BLSH010448921.1:289108-312339 GCA_018402905.1 Glandirana rugosa | reverse complement strand
CTAAATGATTTCTGCCATGTGTTACCCCACCTAAATGATTTCTGTCATGTGTTACCCCACCTAAATGATTTCTGTCATGAGTTACTCCATCTAAATGATTTCCGTCATGAGTTACCCAACCTAAATGATTTCTGCCATGAGTTACCCCACCTAAGTGATTTCTGTCATGAGTTACCCCACCTAAATGATTTCCGTTTATCTGCGATGTGAAACGTTCACGTTAACGAGGTCTCATCACAACTCGCTTGGGCCTGACATTGCAAGCCCAGGCATGGCTTGAAAACCCACAGGCACCGTGCCTGGGCCTGGGCCTGTAAAGTCGAACCCGAACGATTTTTGAAATGTCCGGGTCCGGGTCCGTGCCACGGACACCCAAAAGTTCGGTACGGACCCGAACGTTACAGTCCGGGTTCGCTCAACACTACTCTGGAGCAATTGCACTTGCAAAGTGTAGCGTCTATTTGCCTTTAGTAAATCCACCCCATTGAGTACTGTCTTTAGTGAATCCACCCCATTGAGTACCGTCTTTAGTAAATCCAACCCATTGAGTACTGCCTTTAGTAAATCTACCTCATTGAGTACTGTCTTTAGTAAATCCACCCCATTGTGTACTGTCTTTAGTAAATCCACCCCATTGTGTACCGTCTTTAGTAAATCCAACCCATTGAGTACTGTCTTTAGTAAATCTACCCCATTGAGTACTGTCTTTAGTAAATCTACCCCATTGAGTACTGTCTATAGCAAATACACCCCATTGTGTACCGTCTTTAATAAATCTACCCCATTGAGTACTACCTTTAGTAAATCTACCCCATTATGTACTGTCTTTAGTAAATCCACTCCATTGAGTACTGCCTTTAGTAAATCCACCCCATTGAGTACTGTCTTTAGTAAATACACCCCATTGAGTGCTGTCGTTAGTAAATCCACCCTATTGAGTACTGTCTCTAGAAAATCCAACCCATTGAGTACTGTGTTTAGTAAATCTACCCCATTGAGTACTGCCTTTAGTAAATCTACCCCATTACGTACTGTCTTTAGTAAATCCACCCCATTGAGTACTGCCTTTAATAAATCTACCCCATTGAGTACTGTCTTTAGTAAATCTACCCCATTGAGTACTGTCTTTAGTAAATCCACCCCATTGAGTACTGCCTTTAGTAAATCCACCCCATTGAGTACTGCCTTTAGTAAATCCACCCCATTGAGTACTGCCTTTAGTAAATCCACCCCATTGAGTACCGTCTTTAGTAAATCCACCCCATTGAGTACTGCCTTTAGTAAATCCACCCCATTGAGTACTGTATTTAGTAAATCCACCCCATTGAGTACTGTATTTAGTAAATCCAACCCATTGAGTACTGTCTTTAGTAAATCCATCCCATTGTGTACTGTCTTTAGTAAATCCACCCCATTGTGTACTGTCTTTAGTAAGTCCACCCCATTGAGTACTTTCTGTAATCATTTTTGAATGTGCACATTTGTAAAATTTTCGAGACAAGCTATCGGGTTGTAGCCCCTTCCTCCAAGGTTCAAGCAATACTGAGAAGAAGGGAACGCCCCAAAAGTATATCCTGAAATTTGTTTTTTTATTTTCCCCATAAAAGCTTTATAGAAAAAATATGAGCATCACAAATGACACAGGAAACAGGCACAAATATCAGAATGACAAAATGCAAAGTAATGTCCTGAAAATTTTAATGGTGCAAATAAAAAAACTATTACGGACAGTACTCAACAGTTTTAGTTGCATCAACATGGTTACAGTCACCTGAAGTCTATAAGGAACTTAAAAGTCAAGAACAGTGGAACCTTGGTTCATGAGAAACACGGTTAATGAATATTTTGAAACATGTGCATTGTTTTTTTTTAAAAATCCGGGCTCAGTTTGCGAACGCCGTCTGGACGAACGCTGAGCAGGATTAAGCCTCTGTGCATGCAATACAGCATGTGGCCAGAGGTGCGGGGTGCTAGTGAGCCTTGGAAGCATTCGGAAATACACGGAAATACCGAAAGTGTAAACAGTTCCAGAGCATTTCCGAATGTTTCCGGCCGTTTCCAAGTCTCTACAGCGCCACCACACCTCTGGCCACATACGGTATTACATACACCAGCGCCCCCGGACCTCTGGTCACATACAGTACTACAAAGACAAGCAGTGACTGCGGAACGAATTAACGGAGTTTCCATTGTTTCCAATGGGGAAACTTGCTTTGATATACGAGAGCTTTGGATTACAAGCATTCTCCTGGAACAGATTATGCTCGTAATCCGAGGTTCCACTGTATGATACAAAAATTATATTACTACTTTCTCATTTTATAACTTGCTTTTTTATTATCTCTCCAACACGCCTACCACTAGTTTTCAAATATAATGAAAAAATCCACATTCAGGTTTATTGATGAAAGTAATGCAAAGTAGCTTTAGGTGACTTATTGAATAAAGATTGGTTTTATTTACAACTAAGAATGGAGTAGAGCTAGGAGTTTGGTGGAGATTTCCCGAGAAATAAATGGACATCTTAGTGGAAGAGAGGAGCCCCCAGTGACTCGGCTCTGATTTATTACACATATGTAAAGACCATTTCCGCATGTAAACAATGCGCAGTAGTGCCATATGCTTTTAATGTACACTTCTTACTGTTAAAAGAAAAACACATTAAAAATGGATGTGCTACTCAAAATATATAACCTAATTAAAAAATAATAACGATAACATTAACTGCATTGTTAGCAGTTCGCTTGGAATTAACCAATCATGTGCTAGGATTTTTTGTAAGTAAATCAGCCTCATACTATAGCGTTGGGTGGGGGATGTTGATGTCTCTCTTGTTTTCCTAAGGCTCCAGTTTTCTTTGGTTCTAGGCCAGCTGTATATTATTATTATTATTATATTATGGAATTCAATTAAATACTTCCCGACCAGCCGCCGTCATTATACTGCAGCTAGGTGGCTCATTTCCGCAAATCGCCATAGGTGTATGTCGGCCCGTGCACCCGCTCTTGTGGCGCACGCGCGCTCCCATTGGCCAGCAGGGGAGCTAATCAGCAGGTCCAGCGGACTCGATGTGTGCCAGAGACACGCGATGGTTCCATGCAGTGACAGAATGGGGATCTGCCTGTGTAAACAAGGCAGATCTGCGTTCTGGCAGGGGAGATCAAACAGATCCTGTCTTTCCGCTATGCAGGATCTGTGTGTTTCCCCAGGTAGCCCATCCCCCATACAGTTAGTAAACACACATAGGGAACACATTTGGCTCCTTGATCGCCCCTGATGTTAACTCCTTCCCTGCCAGTGTCATTAGTACAATGTCAGTGCATATTTTTAGCACCGGTTACTGTAATAATGTCACTGGTTGCCAAAAAAGTGTTAAAAATGTCAGTTAGGTGTCCGATCTGTCCACCACAATGTCGTAGTCGCAGAACCATTACCAGTAAAAAAAAATTCCATAAATGTATCCCCTATTTTGTAGACGCGATAACTTTTGTGCAAACCAATCAATATATGTTTATTGCGATTTTTTTTTTTACCAAAAATATGTAGCAGAATCCATATTTGCCTAAACTGATGAAGACATTTTTTTTTATATATTTTTTTTTGTTTTATAGCAGAAAGTAAAACATTTTGTTTTGTTTTTTTTCAAAATTGTCGCTATTTTTTTTTATAGCGCAAAAAATAGTGCATAGGTGATTAAATACCACCAAAAGAAAGCTCTATTTGTGGTGAAAAAAAGGACTTAAATTTTGTTTGGTTACAACGTCGCACGACCGCACAACTGTCCGCTAAAGCGACGCAGTGCCATTTAAAAAAAAATGGCCTGGTCTGGAAGGGGGTAAATCCTTTCGGTCCTTAAGTGGTTAATGGCAACAGTTTGTGCAGCACTTTACAATATAAGCCCGACTGCGGTGCCACACTGATTTGGAAAAGTAGCTCCTGCACTACTTTTGGTAGAAATGCACCGAAATTTTAGCGGCCGAAAATGGTGTTTTCTGCATTTTGGCAATAAAGAAAAAGGTGCCGACAATGGCACTAAAATTTTACCACGATTTTGCTGCAATTTTACTGTGCTTATGGTGTGTTTTTCATAGGTTATGTTACTCAAATACCGCATCAAAAACATAACATAGGTGCGTTATTGATGCATTCTTGCATTTTCAAAGCATTTTGACGGGGGGGGGTGCTTCTTTGGTGCGTTTTTTTTTTTTAACTGACTAAAAATGCAGCAAGCAAGATTTTTAACACCGCAACAGAAATGCAATGGCCCATTGTGAAGACATGCATTGAATTTAAAGGGATGCATCTTTCTTGAGCTTTTTTTTGCTCTAAGCCTGGGTTCACATACAGGCGATGCAGGAACGGCGTGATTACAGAGCCGGTTCCTGCATCGCATCACTCCCGCTGGCAGGTCACACTGCCTTTTGCGAACTGCTGGGGGGGTCATTACAAAGTTAATGACACCCCAGTTTTGTTCACAGATCGCAGTGCGAACTGTGCACTCGCACATGAATCGGATTGCACGGGTGAGAATACCCATGTGATCTGATTCCATTGCGGGGAAAAAAAAAAGGTACATGTACCTTTTTTTTGCGAATCTAATGCGAGTTCGGCCTTACCAGTGTATGGCTGAACTCTCACTGCTCAGAGATCGCATGTGATCTCTGGCGTTGCACTAGTCTGAACCCGGGCTAAAGGTGCTGATAATGGACAATACATTCATATTCATTTAAATTCATGATATTAATAAAAAAAGTGAAATATAATACAATTATATCTCTTCAGGGAAGCCTATCACGCCTCCAACTAATCTCTTCCATCGCTTCCATCAGCTCATTCCCCACAGTTACGACATTTTGTACCACCTGCCCCACCCTATTAGATTGTAAGCTCTTCTGAGCAGAGCCCTCTTAATCCTCTTGTATTGAATTGTCTCCCTTTCATATTGTAAAGTGCTGCATACACTATTGGTGCTATATAAATCCTGTATAATAATAATAAAAATAATATATAAAATATGTATATTTTTTTTAAAACTGTCATTTTTGGTTTCGGTTTTAGGCAAACTGCATCCTGCATTTTTGGGTGTCGGCACCACAATTTCCATTCAATGTACCTCTATCTTTTGGCGATTTCAGGTGCGACTTGCATAGACATCTGTGCATGAAGTCACACCGACTTGCGGCTTTGAAATAGAGCAATTTTAAGTGAAGTCGCCCGGTTTCAAAGCCTCATTCGGTGTGAACCAGGGCTAAAGGTAGACAATACAGTCCCAATACAATTTATTTCAAGATGGTTTGGAGGCTCCTTCTCATGAGATCTTACCACTTGGTCTTCATTTTACCTTCATTCTTCTATGTTTCTATTATCTGTCCAATTCTAAAAACTAAAAATGATTACATTATTTTTTTTTTAAATGGGGACATTAAAATTCTAAATACTTGTGGCTGATTTGTACATTTTCTGAGCATTATACTGCAACCGAGACTACTTAGACCTTTTCCAACCTGATGGATTGAGGACTTTTCCCAGTCTACAGTCCAGTTTGCTCTTTATAGCAAGTTTGTAACCAGATGTTCTTATTGCAGTGAATGGAATATTTTGCATCTATCAGTGTGATAATTTGAGTATCGCAGTTTTATGTGAAGGCGGCAGTAGAGAGGGACCCCAGAGAGATTTAGCATTTGCAATGCAGAAGGCTGAGAATCACAGCTTGGGATCTCGGGCAGCCAAAAGGGCCGCTGTTTGTTTGCTTAGCAGTGAGTGAAGAACTCAGGAGGCAATGAGATTGATAGGTGGCAAGATAGGGGGAGGTGATAAACTGTTGTTTTCACAGCTTACAAGGTGCTATAAAAGCAGAAGGTTAGATAAAAGGGACAGAATTCTCAGCGTACAGAAAATAGGTTGAGAGCCAATGTTTGGGAACTATTTTCACACCAAATGGCTGTGAGAGAATGGAAAAGAAAATAGTGTTTTGTGTCAACTATATGTGATAAAAAGCGGCAAAGCTACACAAATAAATGTGTGCTTTATGGAGATTTTTTTTTGTTTGTTTATTTTTTTTTCTTTCTTTAACTTTTTTTATACTTCTATAGACAAAAAAAAAGATAAAAAGAAATAATAATTAAAAAAAAGGGCAGACTTCATGGACTGTCGTCTTTTTTTTTTCTATGTTTCTTTATTAATATTAATTTTATTATTATTAATATTATTATCTGTATTACGCAGTGCTGCTTATTTTTATATGCACTCTAGTTTAACTATAAATTAGGGTTGCTCCTATACCGTTTTTATATCAGCAAGTACAAGTATCGATGCTTTCAGTTAAGTACATTGCATTACATTACATTTGGCAAATATCATGCGTCAGTTGTGATTGTGGATGTACTGTATTGTTTGCATACTTTTTATTATTAATATTTTTATTATTATACTGATTATGCACCTTCAATTTTTATATATTTATTTTGGAAGGGTAGCTCTGTGGTTTATGAAATGTTATTGATACAAAATGATTTCACAGGAGCTTAGTTTGAGAAAATAGGTATTGGTAGCTGTGATATAACATATACAGTATCTCACAAAAGTGAGTACACCCCTCACACTTTTGTAAATATTTTATTCTATCTTTTCATGTGACAACACTGAAGAAATGACACTTTGCTACAATGTAAAGTAGTGCGTGTACAGCTTGTATAACAGCGTACATTTGCTGTCCCCTCAAAATAACTCAACACACAGCCATTTATGTCTACACTTCTGGCATTTACAAAAATGTGAGGGGTGTACTCATTTTTGTGAGATGCTATATATATTTAAGGGTTGCACTGATACCATTTTTTTTCCGCAAATCTCACTGAAAAGAATCACATGCAATTTGAACAGGAATACAATGTGATTTCTGTCTGAATTGTATGTGATTTCCCCCACTGCAACTGTGTGTGTATAAAAATATAATTTACATAGGTGTCCCGGTCCTCTAATGGTAGCAAATCTTTGCAGTGCAATTTGCACCAATTCATTTTGTATTGACACAAATCGCATTGCAGAGTATTGGTTTCAGTATTGGGAGCATTTGGACGAGTACTGAAACTCACGCAATGCTTGGTATCGGTACTGATATTGGTGTATCCTTGCTATAAATAGTGAGAGATGGAGGTCTTTGAAGTTTTGTGAAGCCACACCTGAGTTCACAGGATTACTTTATCCTCTTCTTTGGATGTCATTTATCCTAGAAGTTCATATACATTTTTACATCTTGTTTGTACAAAGTAATTGATCAGTAGAGATGAGACAGTGTTAAAAGGCATAGACCACCTTTTGCAGAAAAAAATCTAAATGCAGCCAGATTGAGAAAAGAAAAAAAAAATTACCTGTAATAAATAAATATATTAAAAAAAGTGCATCAAAGTAAATGTAAACCCTCACATATACCCAGTGAAGTGAACAGCCTCAGATGATACACAGAGATGAAACAAATCCTCCTACATCATTTTTACATGTATATCTATTATCTTCATCTTTCTATATTCTGTAGAAAGTGCTCATTGTGTTAGATATTTTCTCTTCCTGTTCAGCACTGAGTGTGAAGTCGGGGCATACAGCCAAGACAGCTGATTGGAGGAAAGGCACACATCCCCACTCCACATAGGCAGAGACTCTCAGTGCTGTTCTGTGAATAGTTTAGCATTCTGCTAATCTATTTATATCAACCCCCCCGACACAAATTTCGGGCTGTTTTTTTCTCAGTTGACAGAGAACTTGTCAGGAGCTATCATGCTGATAACAGAAGAACAGAGCAGGAGAAAGCCAAGGAAATTAAAAACAACATGTTTTGCTTGCGTATGATGGGATGATTCAATCAATAGAGCTTTACCACATTCTGGTGAAAATGAGTGCAACTGCACTTCCAAAGTCCACTGTCTTTCTGGCACTGTAAATCCACCCTTGCAGACTCTTCCTCTCGTCCCAGGTCTGTAAGGAGGTGCAGACCTAGGAAGCAACCAATGGACTACAAGTGCAATTCAGGTAAGTGAGGGGTGGTTTAAGGGTGGGGGGGTTGGGGAATGTGACGATGTTTCATGTTACACTCTAAATACAAGCATGAGACACAGTCACAAATTTGGACTTTAACCTCCCTGGCGGTATTCCTGAGTGTGGCTCGGGGTGGATTTTCAGTACCAAGAGCGGTAACCCCGAGCCACACTCGGGATTGCATCACTGGATCCAGGCAATGTTACTCACCTTGTCCCCTGGATCCAGTGATGTCCCCCCGCCATGTCTCGAGCTTTGTCCGCCGCCAGGTGACTCCTATGTGCCGGGCTCCGTTCCCTGCGAGCGTCGCGTCGCACGGGGACGGAGACCGGCGGGAAATTCAAAAAGTAAAACACACACAGCATACATACAGTACACTGTAATCTTATAAATTGCATTGCTGTATGAAATCATTACACATCCCCTTTGTCCCTAGTGGTTTGCCCAGAGCCCTGCATGCACTTTTATATTATATATGCCATTCTTTCTGCCTGGAAACTTGAGAATGTCCATAGCAACCAAAATGTGTCCCTTTACATCAAAAGTGGTTTCTGATCAGCTAGAAAACACCGATAGTAAATAAGAATCATTTGCAGAATTGAGTGATACTGATTTTTGGGGAAATTTATCATCAGACACTGAAAGTGACAACAGCGACAATTCTGCAAATTAGCAAATTTCTGCGTTTTTGGTTTGATTACATTATTGAATAAATTTTATTACTATTATATTATTATTTTGATAATTATTTTTAGTTATTTATTATATTATAATTTATGATTTCATTTTTCAAACTTTTTCATACCCGGGATGTCTACTAGACTCTTGTTTGGACAGATTTAAGTGAGTTATTCCTAAGAATTACAGGCCTACAATATAAAACGCCAAATTTTCATGCAAAATAATTTTACCGCTTTCAGCACCAAAAATCTGAAATAATCATACCGCCAGGGAGGTTAAGGTCTCATACACCCGGACATTTTTTGACGCCGGCGTTTTTTGCAGCTCTCCATGTTAGTCAATGGCCCCATAAAAACGCCAACGTTTTTGAGCTGTAGATGGCGTTGGCGTTAGTGAGCTGAAACTAGAACCCACGGCCAGCGCGTTCTGAGGCTGCAACGTTTTGGCATTTTTTGACGCCGACGCCGCAAAACGCTCACTAACGCCAACTAATGCCAACTAATGCCATACCAGCGCTAACCGGCGTTTTTTGACGCTGGGGTTTTTAGGTTGAAAAATAGCAGAGGGATGATTCTTTTTTTAAAAATGCCTATTGACGCCGACGCTCACTAACGCCGATGAATAACGCCGAAAAACGCCGATTTTTTGTCCTTGACGTCGGGCCCACCGTTTTGTTTATTTTATAAGAAATGTCCATGTATATGAGGCCTCAAGGGAATCTTGCAGTAAAATGTCAGCTTAATAAAGCTGGGTTTCCTTGCCAATACTAAATTAGCATTATAGCTGAAGTCTAGGTATAATCTTTATTGTGGTAGAGATCATAACATCACAGTCCTTCCACCTTGTCCAATCAGAAAATGGCATGCATTCATTAAAAAAATACAAGTTGCAAAAATGGTGGTGGTGCCAGGTGAGTGACCCCGTATGGTTATTATACAGAAGAGAAGCCTCTCTGCACAGAACCAAGAAGATGGTGGAGATCAGTGTAGTAGTGTCAATTACTACCATGATTCTCACCTCCCACAGCGATCTGTCAGCTATTAGATATACATACTTACATTGATCCAAGGTGGAGTGCTATCATTTAAAAGGCGAAGGAAAGGTAAAGTGGTTGTATCCCCTCCAATGTGATTTTTACCTACAGGTTTAGTAGATATTCACTTTACCCACAGGTAAGCCTTATTATAGGCTTACCTGTGGGTAAAATGAATATCTACGAAACCTGTACAGCTTAGGAGATATTCAGCCTGCAAGCAGCCATTGACGTCAGCGGTGTATGTACAGTGATGTCCCGCACAGCGCCGGACCTTGCCAGAAAGATGATAAAAGAGAGAGGTTTGGGACTTTAAATGAGACCGAAGTCTCCATCCCTATCTCGTACAAAAAGAGGGGAGGTTTGGGACTTTAAATCAGTCTGGTACATGAGGCCAAGGGTATAATTGGTGAAAAAAATCATTTTATTGGTACAACTTGACAAGGTCACATGATATACCCCCCAAAACCATGGGCTGAACAGTCTGATGGTGTACATACATAGTTGCAACAGCATGTCATCCATCCTGGGATGTACATCACTACTCCTTCATGTAAAAACCATAAAGTATACATGGTTACAAGAAAATGGAAGCATATACTGGAATAATATAAAGGTAAGTAATTGATATCGGTGCATATTGTAGGTCCGACACGTTTCATGTGTCAAAACACTCTTCAGGGGCTGTAGCACCAAAATCTAAAAAATATATATATAAAAATATCAATCAATTTACAGTACATCTTGGTCAAAAAAGAGAGAAGAGAGTAATGCAGAGGAGGAAAAGAGAGGGGGGTTTCACTCATCCCAAAGTGGTACTTACGTAGTGGTGGAAAGTGAACCAAATAGGACCGGTGACCGCAGACTGCCTATGATGTCAGATCGGAAAGACGGGCTCCCGTTCGCATGCACGGGAGTGACGTCTCGTGGCTCGGGCCACTTACAGCGCCGGAGCCGCATACTCCGAAGCAACATCTGAGGGAAGATGTCCATTCCCTCAGGGGGAACCGAGCAGCCCTGACGGATCTTCATTCTAAGGTGAGTATTTTATAATGAGCTAGTATTTTTCTTTGTTCCGTGTGGATACAACCGCTTTAAATATACCTCTAGTGTCACTTATGTATAATTCAACAGAGCATATAAGTAAAAAAACACAATTTTATTAAATACAGCTTAAAACCATATAGAAACCATAATAGACATTAAATACATCACAAAGACAAGCAATCTAGGTCCTTTCAATAAGGTCTACTTGTTTCGTAGATATATCGCTTCTTCAGGACCCGCAAAAGTTTTGTATGTTTAGAAAGCTTGCTTACAATCATAAAAACAAATCTACGGAGAAAAAAGATGGGAGAAGTTATCGCATCATACTGATATATCCATGTATATCATGCAAAATGTGATTGGCCTTGTACCTATGCATGTCAATGCGATAACTTCTTTTGTTTGTTTATGGTCCCCTCTCTGCTTAAGTTAAGCATTTTATAAGTGCTAATTCACTGTGTTTTTGTAAGTACTGGATTGGGTCATTCTAGAGAGTTTCTATAATGCTAATTATTTTATATTTTATTACAGTAAAACCTTGGATTGCGAGTAACGCAGTTAACGAGCGTTTCGCAATACGAGCAGTTTATTTTTTTTTTTAAATTATGACTTGGTTTGCGAGCACTGTCTTGCATAACGAGCCTCTGTGCATGCAATACCCCATGTGGCCAGAGGTGTGGGGGCACCAGGAAGCATTTGTGAATACTCGAAAATAACGAAAGTGTAAACAGTTCCCAAGTGTTTCCGACAGTCTCCGAGCCTCACCAGCGCCACCACTCCTCTGGTCACATACGGTATTGCATACACCTGGAACCCCCGGACCTCTGGCCACATACAGAACTGCATTGACAAGCAGTTCTGTGGAACGAATTAACTGAGTTTCCATTATTCCTATGGGGAAACATGCTTTGATATACGAGTGATTTGGAGTACAAACATTCTTCTGGAACAGATTATGCTCGGAATCCAAGGTTCCACTGTACTTTTTATTATATTACATTATATTATATTATATTATATTATAATTTTAATTGTAGCTATCCATATCCCTTCTTACAATCTTACAGAATCATTTCCTGTAAAATAAATGTTAAATTTAAGAATTACACCCATTAGAAAAACTTTTCTACATTAAACAATGAAAATTGGGATGAAGTCTGGGATTTCCCTTTCAACTCTTTTGTGTCCATGCGTGATTTTTTGGCGCAGTTTAAAATGGTACATAGAGCTTAGCTTACGCCTTATAGACTACATAAAATATATACAACTGTTCCACCAAATTGTTGGTGGTGCCATACTTTACAGGGGGACTCCTTACACATTTTTTGGTATTGTCCAAGAATTAGGAGATTCAACCCACTATACAGATATGCTTATTGGGATTAGTTGGAACACTGACGCCGACCGTGGCAGGGAGAATTCTGATAGGGTCTCTTCTGTTCTATGCAAGGAAAAACATTGCTATGCAATGAAAAAATCTACCCCTCTTTCTCTGACCCAATGGAAGAACTTGGTGAACAGTACTCTCCCTATGTATAAAGACACTTATATTAATAGAGGTTGCCCTTCGAAATATGAGAAGGTGTGGCGAACTTGGTTATCAACATCCTCAACAGCTTAAGGCTAGGAGGAACTGTTTATAAACAGCACCTGATTGTTTGCTAGTATAGTTTAACCACTTCCACGCTGCCTATTAACGGCGGCAATGTGAATGCGTCCCACGAAGCGCCGTAAATAAACGTCAGTTTGCAGAGTGGCCGCTAGGGGGCGCGCATTGGAGATCTACTGATCCCTGTCACTGGGATCAGTTAGATCTCTTATGCCCATAACAGCCCAGCCCTCCCCACAGTTAGAACACGCCTAGGGAACACAGGTAACCCCTAGATCTCCCCCTGCAGGTTAACCCCTTCACTGCCAATGGCATTTACACAGTAATCAGTGCATTTTTATAGCACCGATCGCTGTATAAATGCCAATGGTCCCAAAAAAGTGTCAAAATAGTCCGACGTGTCCGCCGCAATATTGCAGTACCGCTAAAAATCGCAGATCGCCGCCATTACTAGTAAAAAAATAAAAACCCCAGAAATGAATTCTCATCGTCCGTAAATGCGGCAACTTTTGCTCAAACCAATCAATAAACGCTGATTGTGATTTTTTTTTACCAAAAATATGAGGAAGAATATAAATCGGCCAAAACCGATGAAAAAAAATGTTTTTTTATATTTTTTTTTTGGATTTGTATTTTAGCAAAAAGTAAGAAAAACTGTTTTTTTTTTTTTTGCAAAATTGTTGCTCTTTTTTTGTTTATAGCGGTGACCACAAATGATGATCAAATACCAGCAAAATAAAGCTCTATTTGTGGGGAAAAAAGGACGCAAATTTTGTTTGGGTACAACGTCGCATGACCGCGCAATTGTCAGCTAATGCGACGCAGTGCCGAATCGCAAAAAGTGCTCTGGTCCTAACTTGGGAAATCCTTCCAGTCCTTAAAGCGGAGTTCCACCCAAAAGTGGAACTTCTGCTTTAAGTCCTCCTCCCCAGCTCCAGATGCTGAAACTGAGCTTTTGGGGAGGAGGGGGGGTGGGGATACCCTATTTTTAGGGGTACTTCTGCCCCGGTCGCCTTAGGCGATCGGAAGTGGAAGGACTCCTTCCCCCTCCCTCCCGCAGTCTTCTGGGACACAGGACAGGTCCTAGAAGACTTCGGGACCAATCACAATGCGCAGCGCCGCATACACTTTTTGTAGCTGCTGACTTTTAATAAACCTAAGGAAAGGGTGGAACTCCGCTTTAAGTGGTTAATATCGATGTCATTGTATTTTTTTTTCTTTGTAATAAAATAATAATAGTATATTTAAAAAAAAAAAAAATTACAGTGTGGGAAATAGAGTGATTTTGCTTCAATATATTTCATCCTATACTTTTAGACCCCTGATTTCTACAGAACTAGGACCTATCACCTTCAGTGTAAAGCGTCAGCTCAACAGTAGCAGCAATTAACCCCCCAAAAAAACATATTAAAAAAAAAGAAAAGAGTAACTGTAATAAATATAAGTTTACGCATATGCCAAGTTAGGCATGTTATGTATTTTGTATTATACTTGATAGGTGTACCCACACATGTAACTGACCTAAGAATAAATGTAGAGGCATCATTGTAGTGCATCACTGAGGAGTTGACGTAGAGAAGGTTGGTTGTGTAAGTTGCTTGCTTATTTACAGTATTGCTTATCTTCACTTTTCACTGTTTGATGGAGATCAGCCACCGATCTGTTGAGAACTTTTGTGGTGAGATCTCCTCATTTCACACATTAAGGCCTCGTACACACGGACTTTTTTTGACACTGGCGGTTTCTGGCATTTTTTGCAGCTCTCCATGTTAGTCAATGGCCCCATAAAAATGCAGACGTTTTTGAGCTGTAGATGGCGTCGGCGTCAGTGAGCTGAACCACAACCCACGGCCAGCGCGTTCTGAGGCTGTAAGGTTTTGGCATTTTTCGACGCTGACGCCGCAAAATGCTCACTAACGCCAACTAACGCCGTACCGATGTTTCTTGACGCCAACGTTTTTAGGTTGAAAAATAGCAGAGGGATGATTTTTTAAAAAAAAACGTTTATTGAAGCCGATGCTCACTAACGCCAATGCCCAACGTTTTGTTTATATTTTAAGAAACGTCCGTGTGTATGAGGCCTAAGGCTGTATACAGATGCACACTGTATCCGATAAACGACCGTTTTTGGGTGTTTGGGCGTTTTTTTTAACAGCCCAAAAAGCCACTTTATGTTATCCTATGTGTACATGCACACATGGACCTTAATTGTCTTTTATCAGCAGTGGTGTTTTTGGGCTGTTATCTGAACGCCCTGAATTGGCGTTCAAAAGTCGTTCTTTTGAACACAAAAAACGCCGGACGCCGATAAACGCTCATAAACGCCGGTAAACGGCTGTTTATCAGCGTCCGGCGTTTTTTGCAGTCAATGGAAGCTAATGAAGAAAAAAAAAAAGCCCAAAAACGCAGACGCCGATAAACGCTGCTTACAAAACGTTTTCTAAGCAGCGTCTCCTGCCCTACGCTGAGAGAGCCCAGAGACCATCCAGTGTGCATGGAGCCTAACCCTTTATTGAAGACGTTTTGCTCCTGCTGCATTCTTCACCCTAACAATGAAGAATATACACAGTGAAATGAAATCCTTTTTTTTTTTAAATCAATGCTGCAGGGAAAAACTGGAAACTCGATAGCCGGGATAAAGTAAGCATCAAAAATGAAATATCTGTTTTATGTGAACTGAGCTCTAACGTAACCCAATTGTCTGCTGTAAGGGTTTTATGGGAGTTATTTACATCAGCAATATTTCATATTGAACATCACAGCATGCAAAATCTTTAAAGCTCATCTCCCAGCAAATGTAAATTCCCCCATTCCCAACCTGTAAGTCCTCTATAATATGTCCCTCACCAGCTTCTCTTCTGGGAGTGAAGATCACTGATCTCTGCTGTGCATAGAAAGAAACATTTCCTCTCCACCTTCTCACTAATACGGGAAAAATGCTTTGATTTTCTAAATTGGAATAAAAAAATTGGATGTCATAGGCTCCTGTGCCGCACTACACTCACTGGCCACTTTATTAGGTACTCCTTGCTAGCCCCGGGTTGGACCCCCTTTTGCCTTCAGAACTGCCTTAATTCTTCGTGCCATAGATTCAACAAAGTGTTGGAAACATTGCTCAGAGATTTTGGTCCATAGTGACATGATAACATCACACAGTTACTGCAGATTTGCCGGCTGCTCATCCATGATACGAATCTCCCGTTCCACCGCATCCCAAAGGTGCTCTATTGGAGTGAGATCTGGTGACTGTGGAGGCCATTGGAGTGCAGTGACCTCATTGTCATGTTCAAGAAACCAGTGGTGAGATGATTGGAGCTTTGTGACCTGGTGCATTATCCTGCTGGAAGGAGCCATCAGAAGATGGGGATATTGTAGTCATAAAGGGATGGACATGGTCAGCAACAATACTCAGGTAGGCGGTGGTGTTTAAACAGTGCTCATTTGGTACTAAGGGGTACAAAGTGTGCCAAGAAAATATCCCCCACACCACTATACCACCAGCCTGAACCGTTGATACAGGGCAGGATGGATCCAGGCTTTCATGTTGTTTTATGCCAAATTCTGACCCTACCATCTGAATGTTGCAGATGAATTCGAGACTCATCAGACCAAGTAACGTTTTCCCAATCTTCTATTGTCCAATTTTGGTGAGCCTGTGCAAATTGTAGCCTCAGTTTCCTGTTTTTAGCTGACAGGAGTGGCACCCGGTGTGGTCTTCTGCTTTTGTAGCTCATCTGCTTCAAGGTTCAATGTGTTGTGTGTTCAGAGATGGTATTCTGTATACCTTGGTTGTATTGAGTGGTTATTTGAGTTACTGTTGCCTTTCAGTTTCTGTCTGCCCATTCTCCTCTGACATCAACAAGGCACACAACTACTGCTCACTGGATATTTTCTGTTCTTCAGACCATTCTCTGTAAACCCTAGAGATGGTTGTGCGTGAAAATCCCAGTAGATCAGCAGCTTTTGAAATACTCAAACCAGCCCGTTGGACACCAACAACCATGTCACGTTCAAAGTCACTTAAATCCCCTTTCTTCCCCATTCCAATGCTCTGCTTGAACTCCAGCAAGTCGTCTTCACAGCGTCTAGATGCCTAAATGCAATGAGTTGCTGCCATGTGATTGGCTGATTAGCAATTTGTGTGACCAAGCAATTGAACGGGTGTACCTATTAAAGTGGCCAGTGAGTGTATATTTAGGAAGGAAACATAAAGCAAAATTTTTGTGCAGGAAAATGTTAGATGCATACTGAGTCTGCCAAAATATGGAGCAAGACGAGAAAACATCTAGGCATATTTGCCTCACTTTGTTTTTATTTTTTGTTCATAGCTATGTGTGCCCAGGTGATATGTTTCTTCATAGAAATCGATAGTTAGCCACGCAATCCCACCAACATTTACAAACTTAAAGTGGTGCCAAAGGCTGAAATTTTTTTTTTACCTTAATCCATTCCCAGCATTAAGGTAAAAAGGTAAAAATGTCCTTGTATTTGTATTGACCCCTCATTCCCTTTTATACTGTACTGACCTGAGCCTCATCTCAATCCAGCGCTGTGCCCATCTGCAGTGGCTCTCTCCTTTCTCTCTCTCTGCTCAGAGGCAGCAGTGGGAGCTATTGTCAATCAAATCCTATGAGCACAGAGTGGGGATGGGGCTGAGCTGCCCTGTGTTTGTCAATAGACGCACACAGCCCAGCTCGGTAGTGAGCCCACAGATGTACCCCCATAGGAAGCGCCAGCGAGGGACCCAGGAGGAGGAGGTTCAAGGCCACATAGTACAAAACTATTGCACAGAGCAGCTAAGTATATCTTGTTTAATATTTAATCATCTAAAAAAAATAGGCCTTTACAATCACTTTAATAAAGGTCACAGCTCTGTTTTACAATAAATACTCTCTTGCATTAAGTCATTTTAGATAAAAATGTTATTTGTCCAAAAGTTGTTTAGTGCAATAAGTTCCTTCTTCGAGGAGAAAAAGGGATACACCAGTGCTACTGTATGCTAAAATATCCTTATTTAACTCCCAGGTTTACACTGGCAAGGGATATAGAGCACATTTTAAAGTTGGCAGGCATGGCTGACGCAGTTCCAGTTGTTTGCTCGAAATACATGTCCTTTTCCAGATCTACCCTGGGAGACTCTCTATGGCACAAAACAGTAAAACTGTCTGACTTTTGTTTTTTTACATACTGTGATTTAAGTTACAAATATATCCCAGTCAAAACACTATGATTTCCCTTCAGAGTGTTTTTTTTTTTCTTTATTACTCTAAGCAGTCAGTTTTGCCTGTATTGATATGTTGCTAATCGATTTATTGTCTATGTGACAGGATATATATATATGTTTTTGTTATTATTATTATTATTATACAGGATTTGTATAGTGCCAACAGTTTGCACAGTGCTTTACAACATGAGGGCAGACAGTACAATTACAATACAAATCAATGCAGGGTTAATCAAAGGGCCCTGCTCATTAGAGCTTACAATCTAGAAGGGAGGGTCAAGAGGGACAAAATGTAATAACTGTGGGGGATGAGCTGATGGAGAAAATGAGAATACAATTGTTAGGTGTGGGTAGGATAGGCTTCTCTGAAGAGAAGGTTTTCAGAGATTGTCTAAAAGATAATAGAGTAGAAGATAATCGGACAGTTTGGGGTAAGGCATTCCACAGGATTGGAGAGGCTCTGGAAAAGTCCTGGAGGCGAGCAAAGGAGGAGGTGACGAGGGAGCTAGAGAGCAGGAGATCTTGAGAGGAATGAAGAGAACGAATAGGTCGGTATTTAGAGATTAAGTTAGTGATGTAACTGGGGGCTAAGTTGTGTAGGGTTTTGAAAGTAGTTGTTAGTATTTTGAATTTAATTTGATGGGTGATTGGAAGCCAATGGAGGGATTGACAGAGAGGAGTAGCAGACACAGAGCGATTGGTAAGGTGGATGAGTCTGGCAGCAGTATTCATGATGGATTGGAGGGGGGATAGCCTATGTAGAGGTAAGCCAATGAGAAGGGAGTTGCAGTAGTCGAGGCGAGAGATGACCAGGGAGTGAATTAAGAGCTTTGTGTCATTGGTTAGAAAAGGTCATATTTTGGAGATGTCACGGAGGTTGAGGCGGCAAGATTTGGACAGTGATGGGAAGTGGGGCTTAAAGGAGAGTTCCGAGTCCAGGACTACACCTAGGACCTTGGCACGCGGGCTTATAGTTATTTTTAAGTTCGGTTTTGGATAGATTGAGTTTGCGGAAGTGGTGGGACATCCAGACTGATATATCTGTTAGTAAATTAGTGCTACGTGAGGAAACAGAGGGAGTGATCTGAGGGGTAGAGAAATATATTTGGGTGTCATCAGCGTAGAGGTGGTATTGGAAGCCATGGGAAGCTATCAGCTGACCCAGGGAGGAGGTGTAGATTGAGAATAGGAGGGGTCCAAGAACAGAACCTTGGGGAATCCAAACAGAGAAAGGAAAAGGAGAGGAGGAAGTAGAATTTTAAGTAACACTAAAGGTGCGATTGGATAAGTAGGAGGAAAACCAGCGAAGAGTACAATCACTGAGACCAAAAGTGTGGAGGCAGCAGAGAGGTCCTGGAGTAGGAGTTCATAATATCGTGCATTGGTTTTGGCCCTTAGTAGATTGTTAGTTTTAGGAGAGCGGTTTCTGTGAAGTGTTGAGGACGAAATCCAGACTGAAGGGGATCAAGAAGGCTATTATCAGCAAGGTGGTCGCTCAGTCGGTTGTAGACCAGACGTTCAAGGAATTTGGATAAAAAGGGGAGCAAGGAGGGTGGAAGTTGTCAAGATTGGATGTGTCCAGGGAGGGCTTTTTAAGTATGGGGCGAACTGGTGCATGTTTTAGAGAGTTGGGGAAGATGCCAGAAGAGAGGGAGAGATTAAAGATGTGGGTTACAGAGTGTAGAAGGAGAGAGGGAATGGATAGTTAGAGAGGTTGCACGGCGTGCACAGGTAGGAGCATTTATCCAAGTGGCAGGAGTGTTAGTATTAATAGGGATGTTGAAGTCACTGAGAATGATTGTGGGGATTTCAGAAAAGAGAAAGTAGGGTAGCCAGGCAGAGAGGTCATCAAGAAAGGTTGATACCAGTCCAGGGGGCCTGGTAGATCACAGCTATCCTTAGAGAAGCTGGAGAGAAAAGACAAATGCAGTGTGCTTCAAAAGAGGAGAGTGGCAGAGTGGAAGGTGGGTGAAGTACCTGAAAAGGTGCTATGTGGAGCTAGAAGGATTCCGACACCTCCTCCCTTACGTCCACTGGATCTGGGGGAGTGAGTCCAGAAAAGACCACCATGGTTTAGGGCAGCAGAGGATGCAGTGTCGGATTCATGAAGCCAGGTTTCGGTAATGGTGAGTAGATTAAATGAGTTAGCGATAAAGAGGTCATGGAGAGATGTGAGTTTGTTACAGACAGAGCAGGAATTCCAAAGGGCTCAAGAGAAAGGGAGTCTGGTCTTGGGGAGAAGAGAAATGGGCACTAAATTGTGTGGATTGTGGGTTCTGCCAGAGGGTGCTGGGTAATGTGTGCGTTGAATACAGTTAAATGGATTTGGGGATATATCTCCAGAGGTTAAAAGAAGCAGAAGGGTGAAGGAGGTAAGGTGGGAGTGCAATTTATATGAAGGGACATGCCCTAGTGTCCTGGAGAATTTTGTGTGTGTGGATTTAGAATAAGCAGGAGTTGGTGGGTGCAGTAATAAGGAGAGGGCAGAAGACAGGGTGATATATATATAAGCTGTGGGGTGGAGAAGAGGGGTGAAGGAGAGTTACCTTAAGGATAGAGGACAAAGCAGTCAGAAGGAGTGGTAGAGAGTGCATGTTGCGAGGAGATTGAGCTGAAGAGGTAAACAAAGTCATCTGTTGTCTGTGTGGTGTTATTCAAAGTATTTTCTTGTGTTCAGTCACTTTGTGCATTCGCTGAAGTGCAGAGTCAGAAGTACTCCCATTTATAGAAATACCCCCACTTTAATAAAGAGCCCCCACAGCAAGTGTGCCCCCTTGGCAATTGTGCCTTTCCCAGGAGATGCTCAATCGGCATGTAATAAAAGATGGCTGGCTTAACATAGCAAACTTTTCACTTCAGAAACAGAACACCAAGGGCACTTGAGATAACAGGCCATCATTTTTGGGTAAGACAAGGTAGAAATAAAACATTGCATAGTGGAGAGGTCTACAGATGCTTAAGCAAAAATAGCATTCCATTATTAAAAAGACATAAGCAAAAGTAGATAGCAGTGTTTCAGTTTTTGGGTGGAGTTGTCAGCATGACAGACATACCGTTATTAAAAACACATAAGCAAAAGTAGAAAGCACTGTATTTATTTTTTGGGTGGAGTTTATATATATATATATATATATATATATATATATACAGTATCTCACAAAAGTGAGTACGCCCCTCACATTTTTGTAAATATTTTATTATATCTTTTCATGTGACAACACTGAAGAAATGACACTTTGCTACAATGTAAAGTAGTGAGTGTACAGCTTGTATAACAGTGTAAATTTGCTATCCCCTCAAAATAACTCAACACACAGCCATTAATGTTTGAGTACACCCCGAAGTGAAAAGGCCAAATTGGGCCCAAAGTGTCAATATTTTGTGTGGCCACCATTATTTTCCAGCACTGCCTTAACCCTCTTGGGCATGGAGTTCACCAGAGCTTCACAGGTTGCCACAGAGTCCTCTTCCACTCCTCCATGACGACATCACGGAGCTGGTGGATGTTAGTAACCTTGTGCTCCTCCACATTCCGTTTGAGGATGCCCCACAGATGCTCAATAGGGTTTAGGTCTGCAGACATGCTTGGCCAGTCCATAACCTTTACCCTCAGCAAGGCAGTGGTCATCTTGGATGTGTGTTTGCGGTTGTTATGTTGGAATACTGCCCTGCGGCCCAGTCTCCGAGGCGAGGGGATCATGCTCCGATTCAGTATGTCACAGTACATGATGGCATTCATGGTTCCCTCAATGAACTGTAGCTCTCCAGTGCCGGCAGCACTCATGCAGCCCAAGACCATGACACTCCCACCACCATGCTTGACTGTGGGCAAGACACACTTGTCTTTGTACTCCTCACCTGGTTGCCGCCACACACGCTTGACACCAGTAATCAATGATCTTAGTCGGCTTGTCTTCAGCAAACTGTTTGCGGGTTTCCTTGTGCATCATCTTTAGAAGAGGCTTCCTTCTGGGACGACAGCCATGCAGATCAATTTGATGCAGTGTGCGGCGTATGGTCTGAGCACTGACAGGCTGACCCCCCCACCCCTTCAACCTCTGCAGCAATGCTAACAACACTCATATGTCTATTTCCCAAAGACAACCTCTGGATATGACGCTGAACATGTGCACTCAACTTCTTTGGTCCATAGCGAGGCCTGTTCTGAGTGGAACCTGTCCTGTTAAACCACTGTATGGTCTTGGCCACCATGCTGCAGCTCAGTTTCAGGGTCTTGACAATCTTCTTATAGCCTAGGCCATCTTTATGTAGAGCAACTATTGTTTTTTTCAGATCCTCAGAGAGTTCTTTGCCATGTTCAACTACCAGTGAACAGTATGAGAAAGTGAGAGTAATAACACCAAATTTAACACACCTGCTCCCCATTCACACTTGAGACCTTGTAACACTAACGAGTCACATGACACTGGGGAGGGAAAATGGCTAATTGGGCCCAATTTGGACATTTTCACTTAGGGGTGTACTCACTTTTGTTGCCAGCAGTTTAGACATTAATGGCTGTGCGTTGAGTTGTTTTGAGGGGACAGCAAATTTACACTGTTATACAAGCTGTACACTTACTACTTTACATTGTAGCAAAGTGCCATTTCTTCAGTGTTGTCACATGAAAAGATAGAATAAAATATTTACAAAAATGTGAGGGGTGTACTCACTTTTGTGAGATACTGTATATACTTGTTTATTGAAGTTTATTAAGGGACACAGGTTCCACCCTCTGTATTTGTGATTTACTCCTAGTACTGCTTTCTACAAAATGGAAGCATGCTGGGAGTGGGTTATACCTAACAAGGTACTTTTTTGTTTGTCAATGCCCAAATTCTCCTGTAGGCGGCAGTATAACTGGTGCCTGTGTAAGTACAAAGAAATCCAGTTTTTCCTTCACATCTTGGTAATTTCTCAGTGGCTGACTTACTGAACAAGTACTTTTCACCTTAGTTCTTCAAATACTTGACAAGATTCAAGGTAAATCTTCTACATCTTATTTGGTATTTAAATACAGGGTAGGGCAAACTTACTTACAGTGCCTTGGGAAAGTATTCGGTCCCCTTGAACTTTGCAACCTTTTGCCACATTTCAGGCTTCAAACATAAAGATATAAAACTGTAATTTTTTGTGAAGAATCAGCAAGTGGGACACAATCATGAAGTGGAACAAAATTTATTGGATATTTCAAACTTTTTTAACAAATAAAAAAACTGAAAAATTGGGTGTGCAAAATTATTCAGCCCCTTTACTTTCAGTGCAGCAAACTCTCTCCAGAAGTTCAGTGAGGATCTCTGAATGATCCAATGTTGACCTCAATGACTAATGATGATAAATAGAATCCACCTGTGTGTAATCAAGTCTCCGTATAAATACACCTGCACTGTGATAGTCTCAGAGGTCCGTTTAAAGCGCAGAGAGCATCATGAAGAATAAGGTACACACCAGGCAGGTCCGAGATACTGTGGATACAAAAAGATTTCCCAAGCTTTAAACATCCCAAGGAGCACTGTGCAAGACGACGTGACTTTCATTTCCCCGACTTATTAAAACGTGTGGGTTAAAAAGTCAAAAAAATAAACAATTTTTTCAAACTTTATAGG
>BLSH010448921.1:268958-279160 GCA_018402905.1 Glandirana rugosa | reverse complement strand
ATTTTTCCTAGAGGTTAGGAAGGTATTTTGTGTTAAGAGGACCCATCCCTTTTATCGCCGAAAATTTTACGTCTGGGAGGGATTTTAAGAAATAATAAAGGCGAGCGAGGGGTAAGTCCACTTGTTATTTAAGAAGTTGGTCCACTTATATTTCGAAGTTTTTACATAAACCTTACTATTTTTTGGGTCTCATCGGAAGAGTTAAGAGTGGTGATGATTCTTATTTCCACCTTATCCAGAGGGTCTATAAGTTGTCATAATGATACGTAGTGAGGAACTAGTTTACTTTAAAACCAAAAGACTAAGTTAATTAATTCACCTATTTCTTTTGATTTAGATAATATGTGTTTCCAAGCAATCAACGTGCATTTGATAAGTTTTGGTATTACGACTCTAGGAAGCAAAGCATACGCTATAGTTAATGCACCCAAATCATTGCCCTTGGTGACTTCTTTTTCAATATTTACCCAAAGTTTCTCGTCTGAATCAGAAAACCAAAATTTCATTTGATCAAGGAGTGATGCATAGTAATACTGTTGAATATCTGGGAGACCTATTCCACCTTTATTCTTAGTAGTGGTGAGAATTGAGAAGGCTACTCTGGGTTTTTTATCATTCCAAATACATTTTTGAAGCTTTATATTCACCTGGTTGAAGAATTTATTGTTCACCTGAATGGGGAGCGAGCGGAAATAATAAAGAATTTTAGGGAGGGTCTGCATTTTAAAAGCCGCTATTTTCCCTACCCAGGAGAATTGTGTTTTATGGAAGGATTGGAGATCCTTTTTAATGTTTTGTAATAGTTTAGGGAAATTTACGTCATGTAATTTAGCTGTTGGATAGGTAAGTTGGATCCCCAAATAAGGAATGGAGGGCTCCTCCCAATTATAAGTCATTCTATTTTTAAGGGTCATGTACTTTTCTTGGGATATATTCATAGGCAGGACATAACATTTGTTATTATTAATTTTGTAGTATGAGATTTTCCCAAAGGATTCTAATGTATTTTGCACATTGGTGAGAGAGGTTTCAGGGTTGGATAAGGAGAGTATTATATCATCGGCGAATAATCCTAGTTTATGTTCAATATTGCCCACTTTAATACCTGTAATTGATTCATTAGAACGGATTAGTTCTGCCAAAGGTTCTATTGCCAATGAAAATATTATGGGTGAAAGGGGGCAGCCCTGTCTTGTACCATTAGAGAGATCAAAGCTTTTGGACAAGTTTCCTGAAGTGAATACTTTAGCAGAGGGCTTCAAATAGAGGGACATTATGGCTGAATGAATGAAACCTGTAAGTCCGAATTTCATAAGTGTTGCCGATAGATAGCCCCAATGGACTCTATCAAATGCCTTCTCTGCATCTAAAGCAAGAAGCAGAGAAGGCACTCCACTATTTTCCACCTGTTGAATCAAATTAATCATACGCCTTGTTCCATCAGGGGCCTGCCGACCTTTAACAAAGCCCACTTGTTCCAATCCAATAAGATAAGGAGTAATTTCCAATAGTCTACTAGCTAGTATTTTAGCATAAATTTTAATGTCGGAGTTTAATAATGATATTGGCCTATAATTGGCCAGTGAAGTAGGATCTTTCCCAGGTTTCGGTATGGTAATTACAATAGCTTCCAACATTTCCCTTGGAAAATTATTATTACTGGAGGCTGTAAAATTGTACAATTTAGTCAGGTGGGGTACTAAAGTAGTGGCAAATGTTTTATAATATTCACCAGAGAGGCCATCGACACCTGGTGCCTTATTAATTGGGATGTGTTTAATGGCCTTTAATATTTCCTGTTCTGTAATCGGCTTATTTAGATTATCAAGGGTAGCAGCATCAATCTTGGGGAGATTATCATTATTAAGAAATTTTGTTATGTCCTCTGATGAAGGTTGGGGAGTATTCTTGTCCTCCTTAAGATTATAGAGGAGACTGTAATAATCTGAGAAGTTGTCCGCTATATCTTGGGGATTGTAAATGACCCTTCCATTGTTGTGATGGACCATTGTGTGGATTTTACCTTTGTTTTGTTGTTTTCGAAGTTGGGAGGCTATCAACTTCCCTGCTCTGTTACCTTGTGAATAATAGTTAAGTTTTAGCTTCTTGAAATATTTATCGTGATTAGTTACTAGAGTAGCTCTTAATTAGTTTCTACAGTTATTAAGTTGGTGTAATAATTGTGGATCATTAGGTCGCTTTTTATGATCTTTTTCTAGGGTTTTAATGTCCATCATTAGTTTATCTATAGTGGTAGCTTTCCTCTTTTTCTCCCTAGAGGCTAGTTGAATTAGCATCCCTCTAATGTAGGCTTTGTGGGCACACCAAAGAGTAGTGTTCGACACAGATTCATTGTCATTTACCATAAAGAACTCCTATAGCTTTTCTTTCATCACAGACATGTGCTTCTCTTGTGATAAAATATAAGTATTATTTCTCCATAGAAATGTGTTGTTGCATTGCTGGTCCGCCTGTATTTCTAATGTAATTGGTGCATGGTCAGACCAAGTAATGTTATGAATTTTAGCATCTACTGTTTTTTGTAAGAGATTTTTGTCTGTGATGAAAAAATCAATTCTAGAGTAGGTTTTATGTGCATTGGAAAAGAATGTATAATCCATTTCGGTGGAGTGAAGACATCTCCAGGTGTCATACAGGTCTTCTTGAAAAAAAAGATCACTTAGTCCCAATCTGGTGGTGTGGTTCTTCTTGGTCATGTCAATATTTGGTTCCATAGGGGCATTAAAGTCACCACAGATTATAATACAACACCTTAAATTTGTTGTCTTCCTCAAACCATTCTTGACTCATCAGACCAGACCACCTTTTTTCGTTGCTCTCCAGTTCTGATGCTCATATGCCCAATGTAGGTGCTTTTGGCTGTGAACAGGGATCAGCATGAACACCCTGATCAATTTGTGTCTACACAACCCCATACACAACAAATTGCACTTTGTATTTTGACACCTTTCTATCAAAGTCAGCATTAACTTGTTTTTTTAGCAATTTGACCTACAGTCACTCTTCTATTGGATTGAACTACACAGGCCAGCCTTCGTTGGCTCGGCCGCCCATGGCCCTGTTGCTGGTTTACTGGTCTTTCTTCCTTGGACCACTTTTGGTAGGTCCTGACCACTGCGGCCTGGGAACATCCCACAAGAGCTGCCCTGACCTAGTCGTCTAGCCATTACAAGTTGGTCCTTGTCAAAGTTGCTCAGATCCTTACACATTTTTTCTGCTTTCACATCAACTTCAGGGACAACATGTTCAGTTATTAGCGGCTATATTAAAAGTGACACACAGACTTTAGAGATGTGTGCAGAACAGATGTTCAGTTATTAGCGGCTATATTAAAAGTGACACACAGACTTTACAGATGTGTGCAGAGCAGATGTTCAGTTATTAGCGGCTATATTTAAAGTGACACACAGACTTTACAGATGTGTGCAGAACAGATGTTCAGTTATTCCCCGTTATATTTAAAGTGACACACACAGTTTCCAGATGTTTGCAGAACAGTGATATGGGTTCTCCCGGCTTATTTATACTTTTTTGACACAGTTTGAAGATGATTTTAGAACAGTTATATGGCTTCTACCGTTAATTAATACTTTTCAGACCCAGTTTGAAGATGATCCACATTCACCTCCATTTTTGCTTTTTTTATGTTTTTATTTTTTTAAAAATGCTTTTAGTTATTTCCCTGTCCCCATTTCTTTGTAGGGCACTTGTGCCACCCTTACCCCATTTTCCTTCCTTTTGCAGACCTCTAGGACTTTCCTGGACTTTTTTACAGCAATTTTAAGAACTTTCATTAAAATTACCAGAACCCCGGACCCGAACCCGGACTTTTTTTGAAAAGTCCGGGTTCGGGTCTGGGTCCCGGACACCCCAAAGTTTGGTACGGACCCGAACTTTACAGTCCGGGTTCGCTCAACTCTAGTCTTTAATTATTGGTCCTAATTGGACATTTACATGGCTGTTTGATTTATTTAGGCTCCATTCACACTAGTGCGTTTTTTTATGCATTTTGCAGTTTGCAGAAATGCAGGGAATTTTTTAAACATGGGTTCTTATGGAACATGTTCACATCAATGCTTTTTTGTGCCTCTGCATTTTTGGGAAGGGTCAGGGACTTTTTTTCATGCAAAAAGCAGCGTTTTGCATGTAATAGACTTTAATGGGCAAGCAAGAAAAAAGCAAGAGCTAAGTTTTCACCCCATTTTTACCGCAATTTTGCCGCGTTTAAATCTTCCTAGCAACAACATTTTCCCCAAAAAAAAATTGCAGTAAAAAATGTGGAAAGCACAGCAAAAAGCAGTGAAAAAATGCTGAAAAGCAAAATGCATTGATGTGAATCGAGCCTTAGTGCAAGAGATATTGATCTGGCAATTAGTGTTTTGTTTGCTTTGGGTTTATATGTGAAATGTACATGCATTTACTTATAATTCAGTGTATAGATGTTTCTTTCCAAACTTTGCATTTACACACGTAAAGGACTGATACACACCTAGGCATTCTTAAAATGCTTTTTGCATTACAGAACATCTTCCATAGGAAACCATGTTAAATGGACTGCAGTGCAAATCTGCAAAATGAATAAAAGCACTAAAAATGCATAGGGGTGAATCAGACCTTAGTAATATTCTGAGTATCTAATCTGCCCCTGGATATACAGTATATGCACACATTGCTACTTAGTCTAAACAAATTGCTCCTGAAAGCAAGTAAATGCACTATGTGTATTATACCATTTAAAATCTGTACATGCATATACATAACTACCAGAAATGTCTTACAAATGCATATAAAGTGGTACCTCGGATTGCGAGCAATGCGGTTAACGAGCGTTTCGCAATACGAGCAGTTTTTTAAAAAAAAATCCCAACTCGGTTTGCGATCGCTGTCTCGCAAAACAAGCAGGATTAAGCCTCTGTGTGTGCAATACTGCATGTGGCCAGAGGTGCGGGGGCGCTGGTGAGCCTCAGAGATGCTCGGAAGCATTTGGAAATACTCGGAAATACCAAAAGTGTAAACAGTTCCCGAACGTTTCCGAGCGTCTCCGAGCCTCACCAGTGCCCCCCCGCACCTCTGGCCACATACAGTACTGCATTGACAAGCAGTCACTGTGGAACGAATTATCTTAGTTTCCATTGTTTCCTATTGCTTTGATATACGAGTGATTTGGATTGCAATCATTCTCCTGGATCATGCTTGTAATCCAAGGTTCCACTGTGATCGCATCTATTGTATTGCCTGTGTGCTTTAGGCTCCATTCACACCTGAGCGCAGCAATTTACTGGTGATTTTCAGGCATTTTTTTTGCAGCTTTTTACAAGCATTTTTAAAGCATTTTAGAAGTGTATTACAAGCGTTTTACAGTTTCAGGTGTTTTTGTTTAGCCAAAAGAAAGCACTATAGGAGGAGGAGAGGGAGAAGAAATTAGGAGTGGAGAGCTGCTGTTTTGAGCAGAAAACGCTCATAAAACGCTCAAGTCAGGTGTTTCCATTGAAGTTTATGGAAAAAAAAATCAGCCAAAAAGAAGCTCATGTACTTTCTTGAGCAACAGGCGTTTTGCTTCAGGAGACAGAATGCTCAGATGTGAACAGGGGCCTTTGAAATGAATGGGATTCGGCTTATTGAGCATTTTAGAGCTACAAGCTTCAAGCATAAAATCGCTGAGGTGTGAATGGGGCTTAGTGTCATAGGATGCAGTATAGTGTGGGGGCATGGAGAGTAGCATGCCTAGACCTTTGCTGTGGGAGCATTGATAGCAAGCTGCTGAACCACTTTCAAGGTCCGAGAGGGAAAGCTTGTTGGGTTTTTATTTAATGTTTACCCGCTGCCTAAACGTGTCAGTCCAGCCAGTCCTGGTATTTAGCTGAACTATTCAATGCCATGTTTTTGCTCCTTAGGGAGTCTGGAGGCCAGATCTGCGTCAAATCAGATTAAAGTGACACTAAACAAGGGACGCCGCCCAGGGCCGTCTTAATAGCATCATGGGCCCCTGGGAAAAGTAATGCACTGGGGGCCCTACCAGGCTGCCCCAAATGTATGCACATAATCTCAAAAATTAAAGTATAAATAGTTCATAGAATTGAACATATATTTATTAGTACTTTAAATAAAATACATTTTAAACAATAAACAACATGCCATAAATAAAAGACTAAAACAACACAAAGGGCACAGTATAGGAAAAGGGGGATCAGGAGGGCAAATTACAGGTTCCGGGACACTGGCAATCCTGGGAAAGCTTAGTAAAAAGAGTGACTATCCCAGCAGATCCGGGACAGTTGGCAAGTATGATGTAATGTAAGATTATCAAGGGGCCCCCATGCACCTGGGGCCCCTGGGCAGTGCCCAAGGGTGCCCTTGCATTAAGACAGCCCTGACCCCGCCACATCCACCGTGGACACCACCACTGACTGTGCTTTATAACATTCTCTGGCTGCAGATCCGTCTGATTAGGTGTCCATCTAATAATTGGACATTTCACCCAGCCCTGATGAAGGGGGATTGTGTGTCCCCCAAAACATGCTGGTTATGTTTTACCCTGCTTGTTGTAACCAGTTGAGCAATAAAGACTTTGGGCTCCTAAGTATTTTTTATTTGGTGTCTCTTTGACCTATTGCACTTAGAATGAGTTCTGTGTCTGGGTTATTACATCAAGACCCCATGCACACCTCAGTGTTTTGTAGCTTGAAACTCAAAGCTACAAAACGATGGGGGAGGAAAAAATGATTCTCTATGGAGTTGGTTCACATCTCCACTCCAAGTCACCTGAAGCCAAACACCTAACCCCTAACTCTAATAGTAACCCCTAATCCTAACCCTAATATTAACCCCTAATAATAACCCCTAACCCTAATAGTAACCCCAAATTCTAGCCCTAATAATAACCCCTAACCCTAATAGTAGCCCCTAATCCTGGCCCTAATATTAACCCCTTAATAATAACCCCTAACCCTATTAGTAACCTATAATCATAACCCTAATTTTAACCCCTAATTATAACCCCTAATTATAATAGTAACCTCTAATCCGAACCCTAATATTAACCCCTAATAATAACCCCTAACCCTAATAGTAACCCCAAATCCTAACCCAAATATTAACCCCTAATAATAACCCCTAACTCTAATATTAACTCCTAATCCTAACCCTAATATTAACCCCTTAATAATAACCCCTAACCCTAAAAGTAACCCCTAATCCTAGCCCTAATATTAACCCCTTAATAATAACCCCTAACTCTAATAGTAACCCCTAATCCTAGCCCTAATATTAACCCCTAATATAAACCCCTAACCCTAATAGTAACCCCAAATTCTAGCCCTAATAATAACCCCTAATAATAACCCCTAACCCTAATAGTAGCCCCTAATCCTAGCCCTAATATTAACCCCTTAATAATAACCCCTAACCCTATTAGTAACCCATAATCCTAACCCTAATATTAACCCCTAATAATAACCCCTAATTCTAATAGTAACCTCTAATCCGAACCCTAATATTAACCCCTAATAATAACCCCTAACCCTAATAGTAACCCCAAATCCTAACCCGAATATTAACCCCTAATAATAACCCCTAACCCTAATATTAACCCCTAATCCTACACCTAATATTAACCCCTAACCCTAATATTAACCCCTAATCCTAACCCTAATATTAACCCATAATAATAACCCCTAACCCTAATATTAACCCCTAATCCTAACCCTAATATTAACCCCTAATAGTAACCCCTAATCCTAACCCTAATATTAACCCCTAATCCTAAACCCTAATCATATTATTAACCCCTAATCCTAACCTAACAAAATAAATCAATAATGATAAGTAAATAAATGTTAATAAATAACTTAACCCCTAACCATATTTTTTAACCCCTAACACTTTACAAAAAAAAACGTTAAAAATGAATAAATAAATTGTAATAAGTAATGAATAAAAGTGGATGACAAGCTGAAAAACATTGCAACAAATAATGAAACAGATAATGTTTTTCTCTATTATCTAATAAAAATCTAATTATATAATTAAATTATCTAATAAAATAAAAAGCTCAAAAATGCATTAAAAACGCTGTAGAAAATGCTCCAAAATGCCCAAAATCCAAAAAACCTCTCAGAAACGCGACGCTCAGGTGTGAACGCAGCCTTAGGAGTAGCATCTTCTCTCTCTGTGCCGCTTTCTCCCAGAATGTGGTGCCTGGCTTATTGTGGGCAGTGCAGCCCTATTCACACAATGAGGCTGATTTACTAAAGGAGTTGAGAATCTACATTTAATAAATTGAGTGACGATTAGAAGAAGTACACATTGTTCTGTGATTCCATTTCTATTCTAGGTCTCATTGTAATTTGTGATCTGTTTCTGTACGCAGTGCAGTCCTTTGTCTGGACAATTCATATTTCAGTAATAGAATAAAGTGTATTGTAAACCTCGGCACCGAGTTAGGAGTTTCTCAACCAAAATCAGCACAGATGTTCTGTTTTCCCACTGTGATATCAGATGTGCTCCAGCCTGTAATGCAATTGTCAAAGTGTAAATTATAACAAACTTTGGAGGAAGAATATTATCTTGGGCCATAAAATGGAACAGTCTTTCATCACATTTTATTAGAATAATAGAGGATTTCAAAGAAACTATGTATTTTATCAACTTTCAGAGTATTTTATCAGCTTTCAGAGTATGTTCTCAGCATAATTTGATTATAGAATTTTTATTTTTAGGCTGTAAGGTATGGGCATTATTAAAGTGGCCTTAAACCCAAAAGCAATTGTTTATTATATTGATTATATTGCAGCTTACCAATTCTTAGATGCAATGGCTGTATTAGTTTTCTTTTTTAGGCGTTCTTTCTTTTATTTTCATCTGCTGATCCAGCCAGTAAATCTGTTGTTTTTCAACAGAACAAGCTGTCCTGCAAATGTATCAGTTAAAGAGGAGCTCCAGCCCTCACAGCAAAAAGGTAAAAGTCAGCAGCTACAAATACTGTAGCTGCTGACTTTTAATATAAGGAAACTTGTCCAGAGATCCAGTGATGTCAGCCACCCCGGGTGCTGCCGCCAAGATTCCTTATAAGGGAAACCAGAAGTGAAGCCTTGCAGCTTCACAGCTGGTTCCCTACTGTGCATGCGCAAATCGCTCTGCGATTTCTGAATGGCCTGGTGGCAGTGGAAGGAGAGGGGGTCGAACTTCTGGGGGGCTGAACTCCTGGGGGACCTTGCAATGGTGAGGGTGGGTACCTATCAAAAACAGATACCCACTCCCTCTCCCCCCCAAAAAGGTGCCAAATGTGGCAGCAGAGGGGAGGGGGAGGAAGCCTTTTGGGTAGAGCTCCGCTTTTAGAGTGTTGAGACAAACTATTTACCACTGACAGAGGTGCTTACAATGATCAGCTTTTATTTAGTTATATAAAACCTTTGTTCCAAAAAAGAACAAAACTGTTGCTTTAATTGCTTGTGTAACTGCAGCGTCAGTTGGAGTTTTCCTTCAATTCGCTATTATATCTAAATCTGCTAGTACATCTAGCACTCCCCTCCCCCAGACTGACAATGCTGATGTCTGGTGTGCCCCCTGTGGTCTTGCACCCATGGGTACACTGTAATACAGGGGTTATGTTACTGGCCAGATCAATAGGTGAAAACTAAGGGGAAAAACCTTAAAAGAGGAAACTAAACTAAAAAAAAAAAAAGAAAACAAATGCATCTACCACATCCAATTATTATCATTATTATTAGTGTTGAGCGAACCCGGACTGTAACGTTCGGGTCCGTACCGAACTTTAGGGTGTCCGTGGCACGGACCCGGACCCGGACATTTCAAAAATCGTTCGGGTTCGGTCCGGGGTTCTGCTATTTTACTCCACGTGTTGAGAAGCTGCAGGGCAGCCAATCAACAAGCGTTTCACTGGTTTGCCCTTAGAAGCCATCACAGCCATGCCTACTAATGGCATGGCTGTGATTGGCCGGTGCATCATGTGACCCAGCCTCTTTATAAGCTGGAGTCACAGTGCTGCAGTCACATGCTCCTTGGGTTAGTATAGGGAAAGGTAGCTGACGGCGTGAGGGACAGATTTTAGCCATTTTAAGACCTGATCCTGCATCCTGAGATAGATTACTTTACTACTGCTGTCTGTGCTGTTGCTCTGAGGACAGATAGCAGAAATTAGAGATTTCACATACCGCTGCTTT
>BLSH010448921.1:247288-260489 GCA_018402905.1 Glandirana rugosa | reverse complement strand
TTTTTTTTAGCGTTAGTCGCATATAACTAACCAAACGCCTTTTCAATAGTTCAGATGTTAGATACCCTTAACTAAATACCGTAAAAATAATAAATAAATAAAAAATTATCATTACCGCCGCTAGACGCTAAAAATAGTCCTAACGCTATAACCCCGCCTGTACAGCCTGGGGGCCCGGTACCCAACCCGTAGGGAAGACATGCAGGACCTGTCCCTCGTCGACGTCGGTATTAGGACTATATAAAAAAAAAAAAAATCTCTATCGTTAGTCGAAAGTTCATTTACACTAGGCCGGCTAGTGAAAATGTCCCGAGTCTTCCCGGGAGGAAGTCTACTGGGAGAGTCCAGGAACCTCTGAAGGAGGGCCCTTCTGAGCCCTGTAAAAGTGATCGGCCGGATCACATTTACTTGAAAGCTGATTGCTATCTCTAAAAAAAAAAAAAATATATCAGGATTATGGCTGCAGCTGCTCCCTGTCCAGGACGTACAGAAGGGATGCCCAACCCATGGCCCGGGGGTCCGACATGTCCGCCCCAATATCGCAATCCTGATAAAAATCGCAGATCGCCGCCATTACTATTAAAAAATAAATAAATAATAAAAATGCCATAAATCAATTCCCATAGATTGTAGACTTGATAACTTTTCCGCAAACCAATCAATATACGCTGATTGCGATTTTTTTTTTATACCAAAAATATGTAGAAGAATACATATTGGCCAAAACTGATGAATAATTTTTTGGATATTTATTATAGCAAAAAGTAAAAAATATTGTTCTTTTTTCAAAATCATCGCTCTTTGTTTGTTTATAGCGGCGATCAGAAATGACGCAGAGGTGATCAAATACCACCACCAAAAGAAAACTCTATTTGTGGGGAAAAAATGATATAAATTTAGTTTTGGTACAACGTCGCACGAACGCGCAATTCTCATTCACAATGTGACAGCGCTGAAAGCCAAAAATTGGTCTGGGCAGGAGGGGGGTTTAAGTGCACAGTAAGCTAGTGGTAAAAGGTACGTTTATTACTAGAATCACAGTGTATATTTGGGCATATCTCTTCTGCAGTGGTTACTGGGCTGCTTCCAAAATGATCTACAGGTGCAGTGCAAAACACCTGCGGGTTACCTGAACTGAGCCATAGACTTCTGTTATTACCTGTGGGTTTGGTGAGCTTTCAGAAAATGCACCACACCTGCAGCATATAATAGAAGTCTATGGCAGGAAAAGCCACAGCTGCACTGCGCTGTACCCATGGTGTGGGTAAACCGCAGCACATCCGTGTGAAAGCAACCTTAGACCACTTTCACACAATCAGTCTGATCCTCCATTCACCTCTATGGAGTGGCAGATGTAAACTGACTTGTGTCCATTTACACCCGCCTACCTCCAATCTGATCTGTTAAAAAAGCTTAAGAGGACTGCCAAAAGGTGTATCCTAACAAATTGGACCTCTACCACACCACCCACCTTTCTGACTGGGTTAGATGCCTTAAACAGACAGCTAAAATGGAAGAACTGATGAACATAGCTAGAGATACCCCTTCCAAATTCATTCAAACTTGGGCATGCTGGATTCACTACATGGGCCCGTTTTAAGATACCATATCCCTGATTGCATAAATTACATTATCATAAAAGTCCCTCTCGTTGAGACTCCTGAGAGGAGGAGGAACCTTCCCCCCACCTCCTCTCCATTCCCTTTACTTTTCCTATTCCCCTTCTTGTATCCTCAATCCTTGTTTTCCGGATCTATTATCCCACTAGGCTCCCACAATTTATAGACCAAAACCCACCAAGACAAGCTAAGAAACACATCTACCATTAGGTGGAGACTGGCGCCTCGTGGGTGGCACGGACATGTGGTGCCCTTCCCCCCTGAGCACAGCTAGTACCCATTGGGGGTGCTGGGGGTTAGGCTGCAGGGGTCCAGGTGCCGTGGCACAGCGGGGTTCCTGTCCCACCAAACATATGTCTAGCTGATATTAAACACTTATGTTAGTATTCTTTTTTTCTTTGTTTTCCCCGTGTTATGTGGACTAAACAGTCCTGATGTTTTTACCTCTGTTAAGAAAGCATCTATAAGGTCCATAACATGATGTTCAGAATGTTCTGATATCTTCTGTATCTCTTCTGAAAACTCAATAAAAATTATTGGATAAAAAAAACATAGAAAAGTGACGGGGAAAAAAAAACAAAAAAACTTAAGGGGATCCATCCCCTTCCATCTGATTAGATCGGAGACCCATACAGTAGAGTGGGCTGTGTCCGTGCCTGCTCTACATATGCAGAGTGGACATGGACCTATCATCCACCCGCTCCACTCATTGTGGCCCACGACTGGTCACCAAGTTGCTTAAATGACCCTCAGTCTTCAAAAGGTTGGGCACCCTTGACGTACAGTATATGTAGTATATGGATGAGAAGTGGTTAGAAGCTGACTGGCATTAGAAGAAACTGTAACATTTTTATTTTCATTTTTAAAAAGGAAAGCTTTCAGTTCCCTTCTTACCTATCTCAGCCAAAGTTTCTAACTAGGGATACCGATACCAAGCATATGCACGAGTATCTGTACTCGCCCAAATGCTCCCGATACTGAAACCGATACTTTGTGGTGCGATTTGCGTCCATACAAAATGAATGGGCACAAATCGCACTGCAAAGAGTCACATGCAATTTGAAGAGGTATGGGTGCAATTCCCCCCACTGCTCCTGTGCATGTGTATAGAAGGGATAAAAGCGCCATCTAGTGGGCAGTTTAAAAAAAAGTTAGAACTCACAGTACATAGAGCCTGCATGCACAGGCTGCAGGAGGTGCTCACAGGGCTGGATGGAAGAGAGGTAGAGGCGATTCACCCTCAAGCTGACATCACTTTCACCCTATACTCACGGGGTCCCAGAACTTCTCCTCCAGCCCTGTGAGCACCTCCAGTGGCCCTGTTTTGCAATCATTGACCGACCCGGACACCACGTACTATGAGTTCTAACATTTTTTGAACCGCCCCCAAGATGGCAATTTTCCCTTTTAATACGCACACGCAGTTACATTGGGGGAAATTGCATGTGATTCGGACAGGAATCACACTGCATTCCTGTTCAAATTGCATGTGTTTCTTTGCAGTGTGATTTGCGTCAATTTATTTTGTATTCGCCCCGCAAAGTATCGTTACTCGGTATCAGCGAGTACTTGACCGAAAGTATCAGCATTCGTACTCGCTGATAAAAAGCCGGTATCGGTGCATCCCTACTTCTAACCGGGTTTGAAGCCTGCCCCTGTCTCTTCAGCGGGGAGTATCTCTATGGCCAGAACATCACCGTGCATTACCAGGAACCTGCCAGAATAAACAACAGGAGCTTATTTATGAGGATGTAGAGTTCAGGGCCGCCGTCATTATCCGTTCAGTACATGGGGGGTCACTGACCAGGTTCATACATGTGCAGCGTCCAGTATCCAGTGTGAGGATATCCTCTGTGCACATCCTTTTTCTGGGTCAGTGACTAATAGAAAGACAACCCCATGACTCTTCATAGACAAAGCTCCTGTATTCTCCTCCTGACACATTCCCTCTGACCTGCAGCTAGCACCTGACAATGGCAGCCTCAGGGATCTTAGTGGAGAAAGCTAAGGCTGGCCATACACCAGCAGAATTTAGTCTGAACATTTGTACAAAAATTCTGAAAAATCTTTCATCACAACATTTATTTGATCTTGCCATCATCGAGTCAATTAATTTTGTTCGAAAGCCCTTAGAAATTTCATCCAGACCTGCTACATGAATGCAATCCCAGATGTACTCAACAGGTTTCTCTTGTGCCTAGAAATTCTGCTAGTGTATGGCCAGCTTTAGTGAAAGATTTCTTTTGAGCAATGTTGGAAAACTATTTGGGCCTTTCTAGTGTCTGTGAATGATCAGACCCTGTAATGAAGCTCTATCATCCATTCTGTATGTGCATTGCCAACTTAGATGAACAGCCATCCACAGCTAACTAAGAACAATCACTGATGCAGAAAAATCATAGCCAATTATTATTTCTTCGGATGCTTGAGGACTTTGGTTATTTGATGTCATCAAGTGACCCGCATACTGTGTGTATACAAAGGCCATAGTTGCCTTAATATCTTGTTTTGTCCATTTTGATGCCACAGTACTCAGTACTCATTTGCCCCAACAGAAGAAGCTCAGACCTCAGGCAGAGAAGACTGACTCTATCTGCAGCCAAGGAGAGTTACTTTTGTTACTACCAGGCTTTAACCTCAGAAGTCGGGTGGCGTTAAAGAGAAAGTAAACCCTGATTACCCTGCAATGTAGAAGCATAATAGGCCAGTATGCATCGCATACTAGCTCATTACATGCCACTTACTCGACGCCCACGCTGTCCCCGCAGTAGGAAACGTCTGTTTTCGCTCTTATTCCTTCCGGGGCAAGCCCTGTTACTGGCCGGAGTCACGTGACGTCACTCCCACGCATTCGCGTGGGAGCCGCCAATCGCGGCACGCTGTCAGCGAAGAAACAGCACGGAGGCCGTTTTTTCACTGTACATGTGCCGAATGACATTGGCACATGCCAGTATAGTGTATATCTCCTAAACCGTACAGGTTTAGGAGATGTACAGGAAGCTACAGGTAAGCCTGATTACAGGCTTACCCTTAGTTTAAAGTGGTTATCAAGAGTTGACAACCACTTTAATGGCATAGCTATTGAAACCCAGGTTTTAAATGATAGGGCCTCTGCAAATTGGTGATTCCCATGACGTCTAAAGCAAGGAAGCCCACTTCCCACAATGTCTACTATCAGATGTGGAGGACATATTATTCTTGGTCACAAGCAACCAAACGTTCATCCCAGAAAATACTCAATGGGACAAATCCTGACCTTTTTGCAGTCAGGCCTGGCTCCGCATTTTATTGGCGTTAATGGAGTTTAAGGACAAAGGTCTCAACCCTCTGTAACTAAGCTTTTGCTCTTGGTTTTGCTTTTTTACAAAACGAAATCACACTTGGGAGTTGGAGGGGTTTTACTGGGCTGATCACTGTATTTTTGGTTTGTTGAAATCCAACTTTGGGCATCAGTATAACCCAATAGTCTCTGAATTCTGTGGCCCTCAATAAATTCCAGAAATAGATTTTAAAGCAAGCACAAAATCCAGTTGTTATCTGTCTTTATTCTGACAGCTGTAAACTTGAAAGTGGAAATGTTCTCTGAGTTTCTTTTATCACAGCTCTTTGCATTACTTTATTAAGCGGACCTAATTCTTTTACACTAAAACCACTGGTATGTTAAAGCTCGAGGCTGATGCTTTCTGTAAATAGAGAGCAGCACTGATTTTTGTATTAATCTGATTTTAAAATTTTACGTGTTTCTAAAATAAATAGGGCATGATGTGCGTATTTAAAATGTGTTGAATTCGGTTTCCTCTGTTCCATTAATTTATGTCCTAAATATATATACATTTTAAGTCTGAGGAAATCCCTTTACAGATCTCTGCAAACCGAAGTCAACAAACGTACTCAGATGAGACTTGCATTCTAGACAGATGATGTCACTGGGCTCAGTTTAGAATTCAAAGAAGTAGCTACGGTAATGTGCAGTAATAAAACAGCTAGCAAGACCCTCTCATCCTCATATGAAATGCCAATATTATTTTAAATATATATATTTAAATACATATAAGCATTCCCTCATTTTTCTAATTCTAATAATTCTTGCTATCTCACTATTTGACCCTTCCCATTACTCCTGAGACCACATCACCATTTTTAAACTGAATTAAATGTTAAACGTTATTCAAATAATTACCGATATTTATTTATTTTTTGTCTGATAGCTATCAATCTTTCTCTAGCTAATTGTAATGAGACCACTTCTAGAGTGCTCAGCCAATTATCCCTTATGTTTATACATTCATCTGGGATGTTCTTTTTGTAAATCTTTATTTACTGCCTTAAAGTGGTTGTCAACCTGTGACAACCACTTTATCGTACAGGTAAGACTAGAATAAGGCTTACCTGTAGGCGCCCTGCATATCTCCTAAACCTGTACGGTTCAGGAGATATGCAGTGTTCTGCATGTGCCGACGTCATTTTGGCACATGCGCAGTGAAGGAACGGCCTCCGTGCCATCTCTCCACTGACACTGTGCCGTGACTGGCGGCTCCCGCGCAGTGACGTCACGCGACTCCGGCCAGTCACAGAGCCGGAGTCGCGGCCCCGGAAGGAAGAGGGGCTGAAGATGGACGCCGCCAGCACAGGGGACAGCGCTGGACTCGTTTGCAGTTAAGTGGCAGATAATGGGTTACTATGTGATGCATAGTAGCCCATTATGCTTCTAATTTACAGGTGTATGTAGAGGAAGTAAACGCAGTCTGGGTTTACTTCCTCTGTATCCCATAGGGAGTGAGTTGGGGGGATCTTGGATATCCATCTCTGCGCAATAAGTTCTGGCGCTATAAACAGGCGAATAATCGTCATGCAAACCTGCGATGGGTAGAACTCTCTATCCTGCCACCTCAAAACACATATCTTGGGATCCCTCGGTATACTAATCCTGAATACCTTATCAATTGTGTCTAAAAACAGTGTCCAATACCTAACCAGTTTAGGGCACCTCCACACCATATGTATTAATGTACCCATTTTCATGTAGACTGTGTTTGAATTGCATGCCTGAGCTGCAAAGTATTTGCCTGAGCTCCAAATACTCACATGCCTGTAAAGTATGAAAATCCTTCAGTAGCTGGCCATAATATAACTGCAGAATATATATGTGTGAGTATAATTAGTATACCCTTTGTAATTACAATAAGATTTAATCCTATTCAATAACATATCTATCATATGTAACGTAGGGTAATGCCTAACTTTTTTAAATTCACCGGCTTCCAATTGGTCAACTTTTTACCTCTCAATACACCTGATTTTATTTTTCAAGTGGGATCAGTACTCAAATCTTCTTTCCATCCTGTTAAATACTGGAGCTGTGCCGCCAAATAATATAGGAAAAGGTGTACGTTTCACTTTCATTTTTGTCGCTTTAACGTAGAACTATAGGCACATTTTTTTTTTCATTTTGGATAGCGTAAGGGGGGTTATAACTCCCACTAGGTTTTTTTTATTTGCCATTTGTGTCCCATTGGGGAGATTTACTTGCACTTCCTGTCCCATAGCCAGAACAGGAAGAGAGAGGAAATCCCTGCAAATGAATAAATGCCTTAGGGCCTCCCAGGTCACCAGAACGAGTGTCCCTTTGAGAAGAATTCCCTCTATTGCTTTAAACTCTTTTACTTTTCTGGGGTCAGCCCAGAATTTGTTTTTTTTTTTTTACTTTCACTTTGAATGATAACAGTAAGCAGGACAAATAGAGAGTGTGAATTTCGGGAACAGCAATAAAAATTGACAGATGTGCTAATACCTCTTTACTCTTTCCAAAACAAAAAAAAGTTTTCCCTTTAGTTATAGTTTGAATGCCTACTGTCATGTAGACTACATAATGCAATTAATTTTCAAATAGTAGCTTAACCCTAACAATTAACTTCTCTTATTTGCAGCTATTTGGTCTGTTTAGGGTATTTTGTTATAGTTGCTCCAGGTTGCCATAAAGCATTTTTACACACTCCGATGCTGGGACATTTTTTTCTCCCACTGGCCAGAGCCTGGTACCCAAAACAGTCTGATTGACAGTTGTACCCGGGGGCATGGGTTGCCACTCTACTCACCATTCCAGGACATCTAGATGTGCGACTTTTAGAGGCCGTCCCAGGACGGGTTCCATCCCCTGTCACCACTCTAGCAGCGGTTGCAGAAGCATTGACTACATACCCCTTACCACCGAGCCTGAACAGCTCACACACACATTTCCTAGGTGACAGTTGTGCCCAATGGTTGAAAAGCTTGGGGAGCCCTGGTCTAGAGTACTAATTTAAGTAAATGTGCAATGTAATAGGTTCTCTTATAATACACTGCTACGTGTTTATGTAGTGGAATAGTATGGAATATATACTGTACTCTGATCAGCCATAACATTATGACCAATGACAGGTAAAGTGAATAGCATTGATTACCTTGTTACAATGGCATCTGAAAGTGGGTGGTATTTGAGAGACTTTGCCAAAGTGTAATGGCTAGACGGCTGGGTCAGAGCAGCTCCAAAACGGCAGCTCTTGTGACATGTTTTCGGTCTGCAGTAGTCACTACCTACCAAAAGTATTCCAAAGGAGAAAAACTGGTGATCCAGTAACAGGGCCATGGGCCAAGGCTCATTGATGCATGTGGTCCATGTAGTCCGATACAATAGAAGAGCTACTGTAGCTCACATTGCTGAAAAAGTTAAGGCTGGTTCCATTAGCAGATGTCAGAGCGCAGAGTGCATCGCAGTTTGTTGAGTATGAGCTGCACAACCCGGTCAGGGCGCCCATTCTGACCTGTGTCCTCAGCCAAAAGGGCCTACAATGGGCACAAGAGCATCAGAACTGGACCACAGAGCAATGGAAGAAGGTGGCCTGGTCTGATGAATCATGTTTTGTTTTACATCATGTGGATGGCTGTGTGAATGTGCGTTGCTTACCTGGAGAAGAGTTGGTAGTGATCTGCTATTGAGGACTTGGTGTCAGATACCAGAGAATGTCTTCAGAGGTCTAGTGGCATTCATGCCTCAACAGGTCAGGGCTGTTTTGTTGGCAAAAGGAAGACATAATAGGTGGGTGGTCATGTTAAGGTGGGTGGTCATAATGTTATGGCTAATCAGTGTAACGTACAACACATGGTTTCCAGCTGAAAACCGTGGAGTATATAACATATAGTACAGTGAATACAACTGATCAGTGGGAAGTACATAAAGTACACTGCACTCCCAAGCAGTGTGAAATATGTAACAGAAGAGAGTGCAATGAGCGGAGCAGTGTGGAGTATATAATGTACAGAACAGTGTATAAATCTAATGGTATAGAGCATATAACGTGCAGAATAATGTATACAGCTGAGAAGTGTGGAGTGTATAACCTGTAGCACAGTGTTGTATAGTTAATTAGGTTGAAAAAAGTCACTGGTCCATCCAGTTCAACCAACATAAAAGACATCAGACAATGTCTACACTACACTACAGACTATATATAGCTTACAAATCAGTTTATATGGAGGAGCAGTGTGGAGTATATAATATACAGCTAGGCAGTGTAGACTGGGTGCTTTGTTTGTAGACACTTCTTGTATAGTTAGGCTGGCCATCGATTTTTTTCGAGGTGGACAGAGGAATCCTCCCATCAGAGACATTGTATTCTGACAGCTGGACTCTCCAGTTGGCTGCAGCCGCTGATCAAGAAAAAATTTCCAACATTCCCGTTTGATGGAGGTCAATCATTAAATTCACTTCTGTCGAGTGGGAAAGGCCACACATGGATTGAAATTCAGCCGGTCCCTACTGAACCCGCCAAACTTCGATCCATCTATAGCCACCTTTAGCAGATTACCAACAGGGCATATACATCAACCACAGATGCTTCTTCATAAATACCAAGGGATAATAATGTAGAATTTTATGAATATCAAAATACAGCTTTAATACATCTATGGAAAAATTTTGTTTTTAATGTCACATATAGTAGGGAAGGGATGGAAGCCCTGTCAAGGTTGTTTTCCTGTCTGTGGCCCCACTTGGGGAGATTCACTCCCACTATTTTTCTTGGTGACCATTATTTCTGGGACAAAAAGGGGTGGGAAATCCTTAATTTTGCAGTTGTTAACAGAACTATCTTTGGGCAGATTTCCTCTCGCTTCCTGTTTTGTAATGGTATGGGAAGCCACCAGGTCCAATGATTGCTCTGCATGGTTGTATAACGGCCAGAAGATTGATGTTCCTATTACTTGGGTTTTGTTTTTTAAACCACATTTTTTTTTGTATTATGGAATTTTAAATAAATCTTGAAATAATAATAAATATATTTGGGTCGGGTTACCTGAGTAGTATTTTGCTTTCCATTTCATTTCCCACATATATTTTGGGACGTTTTCTGACTTTTTTTTAAACAATTATTCTCATCATAACCTAAAAACGTTTATTAACATAGAATTGAGCTCATGCATTTATGTCTCGTGGAAAGATCCTGCAGCCACAATGGGTTTTAAAGTTATTCCCCTGTTTGTTTCGGACCATTTCATTCCTGTCCCACATCTGATGCTGTGTTTAGAGGAATTTATACAGCAGTTATTAAAATGAAAGATTGAATTTTACGGTTCTGATTGTTTTCCAAAACTTGAATTTTTCCACTGAAAGCTCCAGAGGAATTTTAGGAAACGTGTTCAACATACAAAGAAACTTTTAGCTCCCTTTTAGATGGACTCTAAGGGATGTCAATTAAGCCAAGGAAATGGAAACAGTGTGCAAATAATACCTGGATTTATCTTTCTTCATCCTCCATTTTGTTAAACATCATCTGCTGTCTTCTAACATTTATTCAATGCCAGATGTCTATTTAAGTAATGTATTACTAAATCCAACCTTAACTTCTCTTGATCTTTATTAATAAAAAGTAGAGCTCAGAGAAGGTATCTTTGTCAAAGTCACTAACATTCCACTCCAGGGATTATAGGGCAGCGGTGGAGAATCCAGAGTCTGGAATAACCCAAGACAGCAGAACTCCAGGTCCCTATTCTTAGTGGCCATCCGCCAATGTGAATCGTTCTTAGGGATGTTCTCTAACTCAGATTAAAGTCCTTCTAAAGCCTCTAGTTTTTCCCCTTAGAATGATAAACAGGCATCTTCAAGGCTAGTTGGTATGTTAAATGTTTTAGATAATATGCAATTTACCTGGTTTACTGGTAAATCCAGGTGGGAATTTGAATTTACGCTATGCCATGACAGTGCCAGAGGAGGTGGGAAGGGCAGAGCAGGGCTTTTTATGTCTTTTCTCTAAGCTCCTGCAGATTGAGTAATGTGCTGTTCATTTAAAGGGAAGTGTGCAGAGCTAGTCAAGGCTGTTCACTAATAGGACTATCAATGGTGCCAACATCTAAGCAGTAGAGCTGCACGATTCTGGCCAAAATGAGAATCACGATTTTTTTGCTTAGAATAAAGATCACGATTCTCTCACGATTCTCGCGGCGTAATATATTAAATATATAAAAAAATTGGGTTAAGAGCACTGTTTAGGATTTTGAAAGGGGTAATTTTTCCAAAAAAATTGTGTTTAAAAGTCTGCTGCGCAAACAGCATGTGGCATAAAATATTGCAACAACCGCCATCTTATTCTCTAGGGTCTCTGCTAAAAAAAAATATATAATGTTTGGGAGTTCTAAGTCATTTTCTAGCACAAAATAATGGATTTTTATTTGTAAACAGCAAGTGTCAGGAAAAATTGAGTCTTTAAATGGTTAAACCAAAGAACTATACAAGGGGAGTATACTCAGCGTTCAATGCCTTTGATGTATCTCTTGTATCAATGATGACTCAGAAGTTGGCTGTCTGCCCAGACTTGGCTGTTCCCCTGAGACTCAAGTCGCTCCGACTTCAAAAGGCTTCAGGCACTTTTTTACTGTCAAATCGCGCTGATTCGCCCCCCAAGTCGGATCCCATTAAAAGCACTGAAAATCGCGGTAATGCCCAATGGAGATCGCAGGGGGGGGGGTAGATCGAGATCGCGATCTTAATACGATTAATCGTGCAGCTCTACTAAGCAGCTACAGCAGCAGCAAGCGTGGCCACAATGCAGTGAGTTTAACGCTAAAGAAAAAGCAGTGTCACCTTCTCAAAGAAAGTCCAATGGATCAGCAGGTATTTACAGAGAGTTTCAAAGGGAACAAGTGTTTAGTCTTACCGGAATTGACAGTCCACAACTCATATGTGATTTTATAGTTTGTCTATATTTCTACTTGGAGACTATATGGCTTGAGTATTATTGCAATCACATAAGTTTGGTACCTTATATTTGAGGTACATTAGAAAGAGGAATATAAGAGTCAGCAGGAAGAACTTTCCTTTATGGAATGCTCTCCTTGTGTAGTATGTTCGTGCTTAGGTCTATAAAGATGACGTTTAATATAAATGCCTGTAAAGAGGAAGGGCCTAAAACCCTGAACTCCCAGAGGCACAAGGCTCCTGACAGAGGCAAGGCACTCTAACCTGAAGTCAGATGGACCCAGCTCCTTAGGGACCTGCTGAAGCCAGTCCTCCGAGTACTTGGCTGGAGGCACTTCCTAAGAATGAATGATTCCCCGGCTTGGGGAGAAGAAAAAGCCCCGAAGGCCACATATACTACCTCTGACATCAGGGAAGGCCCCAATAACCTGCAACAACAAACTCTACAGGAGACTTTTCAGAGGGGTTGTATCTCCATGTTGTACAAATCCTTTTTTTCACCCTCGTCCTAACTTCCTTATCAAATAGCTTGGGAGAGGGATCTGGGCATTGTCCCTGCGGTGGAGGACTGGCAATCCTGGACTGCATGCATTCATAAGGGTATAATGAATGTTGCCCTGATCGAAGCAGGATATAAGGTGTTTGTTCGATGGTACCTTGTGCCAGAACGCCTCTCTAAAATGTATCCGGATTCATCCCCCTCCTGCTTTAGGGGCTGTGGTCAGGTTGGCTTTGCCCTTCATATATGGTGGACTTGTCCTAAGGTCCGTTGTTTCTGGATACGGGTTCATTCCTTAATTCATTCAGTCACCATGGTTAACATTACTAAAAATCCTCAAATAGCCGTGCTTAACAAACCTGTGGAGAATATTCCAAGGTCCACACAGACCCTAATTTATTATAGAAAAAGGATTTTGGGGGATAGCCCCCGAAAGAACTCGTGTTGGGCCACACGGTCAATGATACAAAAGGATTTTATTGGTAACAGTTAACACAAATCGGATTTATAAAATACAAAAATCAAAAACAAAAGGAAAGCACCACCACAAGATAGCAAAAATGTAAAAAAGACAACGTTGTCTATGTTAAAAAACCCCCCATACACACTGGCCAGCCGTGGTCATACACACCACATACACCTCAACCGGATAGTGACTCTTGTCAAAATGGCTATGAAGTAATAAAGTACCGCAATTAAGCTGTTGATAGATTTATATAGCCATATCACAAGGGTCATACCGAGTTGACACAATGGAGCAAGATCTCCTGGATATCAGTGGTGGACATGGGGAGACTATAGAATATCATAGTGGCAGTCCTGAAATGGTGATAAGATGACCCCTTAATGGGAACA
>BLSH010448921.1:219766-232572 GCA_018402905.1 Glandirana rugosa | reverse complement strand
ATAGGTGGAATGCCTCGACTGTATGCTTAAATAGATAGCGTGTGTAAAGGTATTTACGTTTCTATATGTAGTGTGTCTATCGTGTATTGTAGCAGGATAGAGAGGGTACCCGGGTTGTGAGACAGGTACTGATCTAGAAAACCCCGTTCGGGGCCGTGACGATCGGTTCCAGGGGTTTCAGAAATTTTAAAAACCCCCAATGGGGATACAACCATATAATGAAAGAGGTAAGCGTAACATAACGGATGGCGTAGGTGGGTAAGGAATTGGCTACCCCCCCAAAGCCTAAAGGTCACTCAGTAATAGTTAAATGTCCGGTCTTTTTCGTGATGTACCAGGTGCAGGCGGGACCATGGGAGTCTGATCCACATGCTTTGGCGTTGTCCGAAGTTGCACTTATATTGGGGGGGTGTGGTAGATACCCTGAACCGGGTGTTCGGGTGTCTATCGCACTAGACCCCAAGCTTTGTGTCCTGAATCTTCTTGAGGAGTTGGAGTAGGAGAGGCACACTACTGAAGTAATCACCCGAGTGCTTTTTCTGGCCTGTAAATTGATAATGACTCACTGGAAATCCGAAACCCCCCCATCGGTTAAGGAATGGGTGGATGCGGTAGGCAATACAATGCGAATGGAGAAAGTAATATACCAACATAGGGGTAACCCCCAAAAATTTTAAAGACTTTGGGGACCTTGGCTAGCAGTGCCGGGGCTTGCCCCAAAAGATCTAGTCATGGACAGAGTGTTGGGCCCATGGGAGAGATAGGACGATGTTATGTGCTATCTGTGTGATGTATATCTTTGCATTTATGGAAATGTGTGCGATAGATAAATTCGTATGTCAGCTCCGTAAGGTGGATAGGAAACTTGCAATGTAACTATTTCTTTTTGCATGATTGATGCTTTTTTGACACTTGGACTGTTATTGCTATGATCTGGTATGTGACAATGCTCAATAAAAACTTTTCTGGATTAAAAAAAAAAAAAAAGAGTCCCATTCCTTTCCTTGAAACATATTGTTAAATGATAATCTTCACAGAAAGCTCAGAAAATGTGGCTATATTTTGCCTTCAATGTCCGTGGATATGACCAATCATTGAGTAGGGAAGCCCAACTAAATGAAAAAAATGACTGCCAAAGTGGACTTGCCACCAAAGGGGTCCAGGGTATCTACTACCCAAATTGCAACCCCTCTATAGAAGTCCAATGTTGATGCACTGGCTTAATAACAAAGATGATAAGGAGGGGTGATCTAGGTGGGGGAAGGGTATTTTCTACCCAGATTATGAATTTATCCAATTAGGTGACAATCACCCGGGTATCTCTACCCATTGTGTGCCAGCATCCCCTGAATCTAATAAGTGAAACCAACTAATGATACCCCCTATTTATGGGCCTTTCAGGACACAGTAAACAATATTGAACATATAAAAGTATTACAATTTATTGAAAGTACAAAAAACTGATTAAAATAACCATACAGACAGTATAGCTGCAAATGACATAAAAGAATTGTATAGGGTTGTTGGAGGCATGAATGGTCTTGCTGTTTGTAGGTACTTCATGTCAATGGCCCGACATGTTTCAGGATAAATAATTCCCTTCTTCAGGGGCAATCAATAATTAACGCAAAGTACATGCTGCAAAAAATAATAAATGGCATCATTAACTTCACCCTATTGTAGAAAAGTCGTCCAAAAGCATACATAGCACATTTTCAAACATTCTACATACAAAAGAATTTACCTTGTTAAGCCATGTTCCAAACCTGCCTCCGGTCCGTGACAACCCCTCAATGCTAGTGCGCCTGCAGATGGTACTGAGGCAACTCCCCCCCCTTTAGGTCGGAGGAGGTCCCTAGGTGGTAATCAACTGACCCAGGGAGGCGGTGTAGATTGAGAAAAGGAGAGGTCCAGGAACAGAACCTTGGGGGACACCGACAAAGAAAGGAAGAGGAGAGGAGGAAGTAGAGTTGTAAGTGACACTGAAGGAGCAGTGGGATAGGTAGGAGGAGAACCAATGAAGAGTACAGTCACCAAGACCAAAGAAGTGGAGTTTTGTGAGGAGGAGGGGGTGGTCCACTGTGTCGAAGGCAGCAGAGAGGTCCAGGAGTAGTAGTACAGAATAGTCTCCGTTGGTTTTAGAAGTTAGTAGGTCATTTGTGAGTTTAAGGAGAGCAGTTTCTGTGGAATGTTGATGGCGAAATCCAGACTGAAGGGGATCAAGAAGCTTGTTTATGGTCAGATGGTCACTTAGTCGGTTGTAGACCAGTCTTTCGAGGAGTTTGGAGGAGAAGGGGTGTAAGGAGATAGGGCGCGGTTGTTAAGATTGGTGGAGTCCAGTGAGGGCTTTTTAAGGATAGGGGTGACTAGTGCATGTTTTAGAGAGTATATTATTGTCGCTCTTCTTTTGTTTATAGCGGCGATCAGAAATGACGCAGCGGTGATCAAATACCACCAAAAGAAAGCTCTATTTGTGGGAAAAAAAGGACACAAATTTTGTTTGGGTACAACGTCGCATGACCGCGCAATTGTCAATTAAAGCGACGCAGCGCCGAATCGCAAAAAGGGCTCCGGTCCTAAAGTGTGAAATCCTTCCGGGGCTGAAGTGGTTAAGAGAGTGCTTCTAATCTCAGCTTGTTATTGTTATTCTGTCTCTCACTGTTAAAATAAACCTACTATTAAAATTATAGACTGATCATTTCTTTGTCAGTGGGCAAACGTACAAAATCAGCAGGGGATCAAATACTTTTTTCCGTCTCTGTACTACTCAAATGTATGTCCTACTATCCTGTTAGGATGATGACAGATAAAACCGTGTTACTTTCCACCACTTCCTGTCAGTTTGGAGGCTAGGACAGAGCTGATGCAGCTGCCCTGTCAGAGCCGGTTCACACTGAGGCGGCACGACTTGCAGGGCAAAGCAAGTCGCGCCGTTCGAGGCTACCTCAGCGCGGCTTGTAAGGAGACTTCTTTACATAGAAGTCAATGCAAGTCGCGCTGAGGTCGCCCCGAAATAGTGCAGGAACCTTTTTCTAAGTCGGAGCGACCTAAGTCGCTCCTATTAGAACGGTTCCATTGCACTGCATGGGGACGACTTGTCAGGCGACTTGAGTCGCCTGACAAGTCGCCTCAGTGTGAACCGGCTCTCACTCTCTACAGCAATAGATCACTGCTATGGTGACCTACTGCTGGCTCCTGGCCGATTTCAGCCAGCAATAAATCACTAAGCGATGATGCTCAGGGCTGCAGGGCTGCATAGGGCGCAACATAAAAAAAAAAAAGAGTATACACTGCTGGCAACCTGTAAAACTCCAAGAGAGGCTGAAAGCTGCTGTGGTTGGATTGTGCACTGAGTGGTACTAACGTGGCAGTGGGGTCTCATGCAGCCAGGTTAAATGGCCAGTGTACATAAGGCCTAAATGAAAGTAATAGCAATTTTACTGTTCATAAACCCGTGAAGATGTTACTATTCTGCTAATATTATGTTCTCACCAACTTAACTTGACTTTATCTTAAAGGAGTTGTAAAGGCAAAAGGTTTTTTTTATCTTAATGCATTCTGTGCATTAAGATAACAAACCTTTTGTGTGTAGCAGCCTCCCCAGCACCCCCATAATTACTTACCTGAGCCCCATCTCTCTCCAGCGATGTCCACGAATGTCTAAGCTGTCCGGGACACTCCTCCTGATTGGCTGAGACACAGCAGCGGCACCATTGGCTCTCACGGCCATCAATCAAAGTCAGTCAGCCAACCAGACGAGAGAGGGGGCTGGGGGGGCTGGGTCGGGGCTCTTTATTTGAATAGATACACGGAGCCCTGACTCTGTGAAAGCTGCTGGCTGAAGAGGTGCTCGATAGGAGGGAGGGGCCAGGAGCAGCAAAGAGGGACCCGAGAAGAGGAGGATGTGGGCTGCTCTGTGCAAACCCAACTGCACAGGGCAGGTAAGTATAACATGTTTGTTTTTTAAGAAAAAAAAAATAGACTTTACTATCAGTTTAATGTTATGCTAACAATTATGCACACCGATTTTTTGTTCCTTGTGTGTAAAAAAGTAGTGCTGAAAGGAACACTTTTTTAAGGGAAAATGCATATGTTCTATTGAGCTTTACCAACCAAGTAAAGTATATGTGAACACTTACCTTATAAAAAAAAAACAATATTTATATTTATATATATGTACCTTTTTCTCTTTTCTCAGCTGCATAAGGGGCTTAGAGAGGTGAGGGTGGAGAAACAGCAGAACACTGATCTTCCCAGTCAAGAGCTGTGCAAAGGGGCTTGTCAGCACAAGTCTGACAATTGGAGTCTAGGCAAGCTGTGCTCCCAGCACAGCCAGAAAACTGACCACATTAGTCAGAATCTGCTGTCATGCTTAACCTGGTCAGTTAGAAGTAGATAAGCAGGGGGACTGGCATGGTCCCCAGGTATATCACACAAAGAGACATATCAGGAATTAGAAATGTTGGGGTAACATATTCTTTAACTACATTAGATAAAAATAATACTTATGCGGTATTCTTTAAATCAGAAGCTTTTGTAAGTTATATTTTGGTGTAACTATCTGGGTCTTTGCACATTATGTAAATATTGCATAGTGAAAAATTACAGAAAATGCATATTTTTTCTAATCGTTCACCATATTTTACTTAATAAAACCCAGAAAACAAAAATATATGCATCAAATGTGCATGTATGCATCAAATTCATCAAACAAACTACAGCTGAACTCCAGGCAAATGTAGATGAAACGCAGCTCTATATTCAATAACACATCCTGATGCAAGCAGTCTAAATACCTGAGTTTAATCTCAAAAACCTCTTGCAGTCCTTGTAAAACAGCGCTCAGACTGGGGAACGGAAAAAGTAGACTAAACTGCGTTGAAATAAAAATAATAATTTTAGCAGCAACAAAGGAAGCAGTATGTTTAATAATACTGTTTAGGAAACTAACACCACTTCCTTTAGTTCATGTTTTGGTATACTTTCCCTCTCCGCTACATATATAAAAAAAGGGCTTGCTTTCCTCTGTCATCAAAAAATACCATCTCAAAAGCATGTAAGATAAAGAAATATAAATACAATTTCTTCTGCTATTTAGCCATAATTTGTCTGGTATTTACTTAAACTCACCACACATGTTACAATCTGATTGGACATCCACCTTTAGATCTATCCAACAACTATGTAGGACAAGAGCCTGACTGATTGGTTACAAATTGATTGGATAAAATAGGGGCATCCTCCTTATATCACATAGTTATGGTAAATGTACAGTTGATAGTACAACATAGGTGTGCACAGCCTATTGCATTAGGGTGTGTACACTGAAGATCAAACACAAATGCATGTATACAGTATATATATATATATATATATATATATATATATATATATATATATGTAGCCAATGCCACCCTGGGGGTTGCTGAAAGTTGTGGTTCACCTGCTCACACTGCCCTCAATCACACTCCTCGCTTGCATCTGGAGTCAGGAAACAGGCTAGCTCTTTGCTTGTTTGTTTTATTAGGGGGTTAAACTTGGATAGGGTAAGGGATGATTATGGGATGCCCAGAGATCAACAGTTCTTTACATGGACCTCTATACACTCAGTATATACACTTATTTTTCTTCCTCAAGCACAACATTTGCTTCTCCTCTTTCCTCTCTCCTGCACAACACTTGCTTCCAGCCTAATTAGCACATGGTGAGGCCTGCTCTGGCTTTGACAAGGCCTAGTAACCGCATTTGCAGGCAGAGACCGTGGGCCCCTATAGTGTAGAGAAAGTTTGTGGATGTGTTAACTTACCTGATGGACTACTGCTGCCAGCCCATCCTCTTCCAGGTCTCTACAGTCCTCCTGACTGTAAGCACCTGCACACTGACCAGTGACACCAAAGTTCCAGTCTCTTCCTGAACCTCACCTAGGCTGTCTCTCTCCCAATCTGCTGCAGAGTGCATCACCACTTCCCTGGGCTGTGTCACTCACTGACACCCGGTGAACTCCTCCTGGAGACCCTGCTGGTAGTACTCTCTTCCCGCTAGCCTCTCCTGCTCCTCCTTGAGCCTCGCCTCCAGGATCTCACCCCTCCTGGATGCACCCTGAGCCCCGGGGCAGAGGTCACCCCCCGCAGACTGGGGACTCCCTCAAGGCCCACAGACAGCCTCAGTGCTCCGTGTCCATTCTCCAACTTCCACCCAAACTCTCCTGCCAGACTGGGCTGCCCTAGGCTATCTGAGAAAGCTTGCCCCTTGTCAATACAGCTTCCTCTTCTGCCTCACTCCCCTTGTCCAGAACTTTCTGAAAAAGCCAGGTGTCACCTACCTACAGTCACCAGCCACTCCCTGGACCACCCCCATGCCCAGAACAAAAATAATCAGGCCTGACTAAATTTGCCTACTCTAACACAAAAATCTCTGACTATTACCTACCTAATGTAGAGGGCGCTACACACACACACACATTTATATATATATATATATATATATATATATATATATATATATATATAAATATATATATCTATATATATATAGATATAGATATATATATTTATATACACAGTATCTCACAAAAGTGAGTACACCTCTCACATTTTTGTTACTATTTTATTATATCTTTTCATGTGACAACACTAAAGAAATGACACTTTGCTACAATGTAAAGTAGTGAGTGTACAGCTTGTATAACAGTATAAATTTGCTGTCCCCTCAAAATAACTCAACTCACAGCCATTAATGTCCAAACTGCTGGCAACAAAAGTGAGTACACCCCTAATGAAAATGTCCAAATTGGGCCCAAAGTGTTAATATTTTGTGTGGCCACCATTATTTTCCAGCACTGCCTTAACCCTCTATTTCCCAAAGACAACCTCTGGATATGACGCTGAGCACGTGCACTCAACTTCATTGGTCGACCATGGCGAGGCTGTATGGTCTTGGCCACCATGCTGCAGCTCAGTTTCAGGATCTTGGCAATCTTCTTATAGCCTAGGCCACCTTTATGTAGAGCAACAATTCTTTTTTTTCAGATCCTCAGAGAGTTCTTTGCCATGAGGTGCCATGTTGAACTTCCAGTGACCAGTATGAGAGAGCGAGAGCGATAACAACAAATTTAACACACCTGCTCCCCATTCACACCTGAGACCTTGTAACACTAACAAATCACATGGCACTGGGAAGGGAAAATGGCTAATTGGGCCCAATTTGGACATTTTCATTAGGGGTGTACTCACTTTTGTTGTCAGCGGTTTAGACATTAATGGCTGTGTGTTGACTTATTTTGAGGGGACAGCAAATTTACACTGTTATACAAGCTGTACACTCACTACTTTACATTGTAGCAAAGTGTAATTTCTTCAGTGTTGTCACATGAAAAGATATAATAAAATATTTACAAAAATGTGAGGCGTGTATTCACTTTTGAGTACACTTTGATAAATTGGCCAGACGTCTTTCTCCCCTAACAACTGAACACAAACTGCAGCATTGTATATCCCACATACAATCCTATCACATATGAGTTCATCTGTTAGCACACCAAAATCACATTTTTTAGCCAGCAATCTCAGTGTGGCTACATAGGATTATATTCCTTCATCAGGTTTCTGAGCCATCATGTTAAATGCATGTCTATCTATTATCACATTACACTGTGGTAAGCATATCTCATCAAATGTCTTGATTAAGATATCAGGGTTTTCTTTATCCTCTGTAGCTTGAAAAGTAAATGACTCAAATTTATCCAATGCATCTGAACTAGCAAAATTGAGAAGAGTGTAAGCTTGTACCTTTTTTTGACTTGTCTGAGAGTCCCGCTTTGCTGTACACATCCCATTTCTCGAATTTCAGCCAGTTGTTAGCAATGTCATTATCAAAGATTAGAGGTTGTATGCCACGTAGATTCTGAGCCGTGATGTTTCAGAGAATCCACTTCTGCCTCCATGTAGATTTTGTTGAAGTAATGATGAGTAGTCAGATAGTTCTTCTGAGGAGCTTGTTTATTCCAGTAAGGGAGAGGCCCATGTAAGACAGTTTCTTCTAGTTTCACTTCAATAAGTGCAAGGCTGTCATCACAGAAGGGGTGTACTCACTTTTGTTGCCAGCGGTTTAGACATTAATGGCTGTGTGTTGAGTTATTTTGAGGAGACAGCAAATTTACACTGTTATACAAGCTGTACACTCACTACTTTACATTGTAGTAAAGTGTAATTTCTTCAGTGTTGTCACATGAAAAGATATAATAAAATATTTACAAAAATGTGAGGGGTGTACTCACTTTTGTGAGATACTATATATATACATATATATATATACACTCTTTCTTGTGGCACTCTGCCCTGCCAGCACATTATCTCCTTGCCTGCAGATCCAGAGTGAATTAGAAATGCTTTCACACCCGTCTCATAAGCAGAGCTGCTTAGTGGGAGATCTTTCTCATCTCCCCACCGGCACGCAGAGCTATAATGTTAATGCAACGGGGAGGCTAGGGTGTGCCCAGGCACATCCAGCACACCCTGCGTGCACGCCAATGTTGTACAAAGATTGTTAAAGTTAGAAATGCACAGTAAAATAATGAGAATGATAAACATTTTTAACAGAAAATCGCTATAGTGATACGTTTGTGCATAATTCTGAATTTGATAGTTAAACTAGACTTTTGTCTTTTTATTTTCAGGATTTCTCCTCAGCAGAGCTTAACTAACACGTGTTAATGAGACAGTGGGAAGGATCGGACCAGACCATGGCAAACAGTTATGTAACAGTTTCTGATGCATACTGTCTTGCTGAGCCGCTGCCTTACTATGGTGAGTCAAAACCAGAGGCAATTGTCACGCTGCCAAATATGATCAATTACTTCTTCTACAATTTAATCTTCTGGTCAAATTAACGGCCTAAAACAGAGATTTAGTTACACAGTGTTTTACGTTAATCTTGCTGGCTCTGCTATCTAACCAATTTTTTTTCTGGTTCTATATACAGTATATATATATATACATATATTATATATGTGTGTGTATAGTTTGTTTATCTGTGGCTCTAAACTCACCCGGTCTCCATTCTCACCTAGGCCTAGGCCAGTGAAACATGTCTGACTTATGTAGCCTCCTGGAATATGCCCTTCACATAGCCCAGGAGGCTGCAGGAGCCCATTCACAGAGTGGCAGGTTGGCAGAGCTGGCATGTGTCCTTGGGGTGTTTTCCGATTAGAGCCCAGCATCACAGGTAAAGGAGAGAAAAGTAGAGGGGGAGTGAAGTTCCTCTTTAAGTTCTGATTGAAATGATGGTGTATGTGGATGCTGCAGTCCTGTTCATGTTATCTCCACAAGTAGGCCTTCCTTTGCTCTGGATAGCACTTATGGTTATGGGTGTTAAATATTTGCTACATCCAGTATCTGTACAACCCTCACTATACAACACATGCAACAAGGATTCTAGGGAGAAACCGTTACATAATGACAAGTCACATTTGATGTGTTCAAATGATTGCCTGTTGTGCCAAAGTGGTGCAGCTTTACACAGCATCTGATCATTAACAAATAAAAATATTTTAGATCAATTCTTCTTATTGTGTGTGCAGTGACTGCCCCAACACCCAACATACCAGGCCCAGATGTGGATATGAAGAATAAAATATAAAGGCTTGCATGTTTATAGTCTGGCCAAGACCAAGAAGCATCTCATCCTCCCTCTGTGGCCATCTTTATCATCTTTACATGCATGCTGATAGGATATGACTATGCATGTTACTGTATGTGTCACTCGGAATAAAAAAAAGATTATCACATTTGGTTGCCACATTTGGGTAAAACTGGAGAGTTCAAAATCTAGTGCAGCTCTGCATAGAAACCAATCAGCTTAATTGAACAAATTAAAGTTAGAAGCTGATTGGCTACTATGCAGAGCTGCACCAGATTTTCCACTCTCTGGTTTTAGTAAATCAACCCCATTGTTTGCAAGAGTCAGACAGAAATTTTCTGTCTATATATTTTCTAATGCACCTACCATCAAGTAGTTCTTTTGTCTGCCCAGCATAAAATGGGAAACCTGGTGCAATAAGAAAAATGCATATATCAGAAGGCTTATTCCCAGGCAATGTGACTTTCAAAATAAAGGACCATCATAGCTTCCAAAATATTGTGGGGTTGATTTGGATATTTTACTATGTTTTATTTATAAATACTAAGGCTACTTTAAGGCTGCTTTACATAGCAGGGTGCCGGATTATGGATTTCAATGGGGGGAGTGTTTTTTTGAAGCACGTGATTAGAGCCAAAAAAGGGTGCACTTGGGGCGTAGAGCACTGCTCCCTGATCCCACCCAGTTGTGTGACACTAGCGAATAAATATTCGCTATGGCCACACTGATCCTCCTCCCGGCCAAGCAGGAAGTGGGTCTGAGACCCATCACCCGATTGGCTGAAAGGACAGGCGATCCTATTGGACGCCTAGGAGAAGGAGAAAGGAGCCACATGGCGGAAGGCGCCGTTACATAGAAGATACAGGAGCCCGCCCACCGCCCGTAGGAGCCCGCTATCCACAACCCGCCCGCTGCCACCCCAACCTGCCCGTCGAAGTCTACAACCCACCGAAGCCCGCAACATGCCAGACGGAGCCCGCCAGCAGCTGATGGGGTAAGTGCCAGGGGGTGCTGCCGACCAACCAACGGGGGGTTGTTTGCCACCCCCCAAAAAAAACACCTGCCGCCACTGAATTTAAGCCCTGCTAAACAACTAGGAGCGGGGGTGTGGTCTAGTAAAATTAATTTATTCATTTAGGAAGAAATGAACAATAAAGTTGCCCTGGGCCCCCCTGTTTAGATGATGAGGCCTGAGTCCAGTACAACAGGACCAGTTGTACTGCCTGATCAGGGGCTCTGGCTGAGATTATATAGTATATACCAAATCCTCCTAAGATGGTCAGCTAACACAAATAATTACATATTTTTTCATCAGTAATACTATGGACTGAATTTAGCTTCATAAAAAATGTAATATTGTAATGTATTTCATAATGTGACAATACTGTGTGCATGTGTGATAATGTGGCAAAAAGTGGCAGCTAAAGCAGAACTAATCCGTTTTATCCTTTACAGTGAAGGAAACTGCCATCTTAGCCTCTGTTTGATTTGCAGATGCCATGATTCTGCACATGTGATCAGCTCTGACACCAGCCATTTGATGGTGTGACAGTTCGGTGGAGAACTGACATAAGCACACTAGTAACTGTAACAGTTATCATTCAAAGCTTGCCTTAAATGTAACTGCTTTGGAAACAGTTAAAGTGGTTGTCAACCTGTGACAACCACTTTAACCTACAGGTAAGCCTAGAATAAGGCTTACCTGTAGGTGCACTGCATATCTCCCAAACCTGTACGATTCAGGAGCTATGCAGTGTTATGCATATGCCGACGTCATGTGCCGACGTGCCGTTTCTCCACTGACCCTGTGCCGTGACTGGTGCACACGCTGGAGTGACGTCACGCGACTCTGGCCAGTCATAGAGCTGGAATCGTGGCCCCTGGAAGGAAGAGGGGCAGAAGAAGGACGCGGCCTGGAGCGGGGACATCGCTGGACGCCGCAGGCTTCGTTTCTAGGTAAGTGGTACATAATGGGCTACTATGCGATGCATAGTAGCCCATTATGCTTCTACTTTACAGGGTTATATTGAGGAAGTAAACCCAATCTGGGTTTACTTCCTCTTTAAATTGATGGGTTTAGTTCTGCTTTAAAGATTTGCACTGATAGGATGGTTACAATTGGCAGCTTTTATTAATTTATGCAAAATTTTTATAACAAAAGGAGAACGAATGAATGAGCCACTCAATGTGTTTAATGTAACAAGCTTCATTTCAAGCTGCTTATATTTTGGAGCATTTGCTTCTTGCTTTGGAATGTGGGTATTTATGCGTTATCCATTTCAAACTGAAAATGCATTTTTTAAGACAGATTTAAAAAAAAACATGCTTCTGCGGTCTGGAAGAAATCATGTTCCAAGTATAAAGTTCATGGTGCAGTAAAAAGCATTATGGTTTCATGAGAAATATTTCCTTGAAATTATATAGCAACACGGCTGCCTATGGCTCAAAATAAAAAAAAAAGTTGCCCTACTAAAATTCATTATATAATATAAAAATATGTATACTTTTTTGTATACCATATAGTAGTATTTATTAGCTCAAGCTGCAATATAGATGTTTATATTCGATGAGCTCAAATACATTTTTAAACTTAAATAGACAACATAGTCATGTATGTCATAATCTATTGAACACACAGCCATAATCTGCTGAGATGCAGCCAGCACACATCCTGTTCAACTTTGTAGTTAAAATTTGGGATCCTTGGTAACACTCAACAAATATGGGACTGCACATTTGAGCTATGTAATGTATATAGGAAGACTGCGCTAACCCTGACAATCACTGCACTCCTTTTAACACAGCTGCAACAATAAAGTGTGATTTCTACACCCAAAAGCATAAAGTCATAAAAAAGGCTGCGCTTGTGTATAGGACATAAATCAAATGCAACATAAAGGTGAATTTCACAGAAATCAAAGAGTGTAGGTATCAAATAATAAAAACAGTGAATAAGCTCATGAATCTCCAATCCCGTATGAGTCCATATAAAGGTGAATAAATAAGTCCAGTGTGATAAGTGACGAAAATTAGAAAAGTCCTTAATCAAATCTTATGGAAGAGTAACCAGGCATGCACCACAGTGTCTCAAAAAGTGAAAAAACACCTCCACCACGGATGGTTATGCCCTTACCGGATCTCTTGGACCTCTTATTACAGGAGGTCTAAGG
>BLSH010448921.1:200701-216095 GCA_018402905.1 Glandirana rugosa | reverse complement strand
CTCGGGTGGGAAAAAATTCGGTTAATCTCGGAGTCCGAGATTAGTACACGAAGTTTTTTTTTGGATAACTTTAGGTACGCAGACCGTGGGACGTACATCTAATCCCCGACCCACGTACCTAATCCCCCAGCCACGGGAACGCGTGGATTACCTCTCCGGCGACGACGGGTTTTGTTTCTACCGTCAGTCCTCTAGATTGGAGTAAGACTGACTGGTACGAGACCCAGTCAGTCACTCTTTTATTATTTAGGAATCCATCGGTCCGTTGATTGAAAAACCCAGTCATCCCCATCGAGAGTGTAAAGACAATTATGTCTAAAGGAAATTCTTATTCACTGTTTTTATTATTTGATACCTACACTCTTTGATTTCTGTGAAATTCACCTTTATGTTGCATTTGATTTATGTCCTATACACAAGCGCAGCCTTTTTTATGACATTTGAGCTATGCAATTAAAGGAAATCTGTATTAACAGAAATGTGAGAGCTACCCCTACTGACCCAAAAAGTTAGTTGCCTGGCTACCTAAGGATTTATTATTTTCTCACTGACTGACCCAGAGCATGGTCAGTCAGAATGAGGTTAGATCTCCTGACTGCCATCTTTGTTTTGGGCAGCAGCGGCCTCTCCATTAGGTGCGCAAGGGCACCGACCCCCTAATCCATGCACCCAGCCCCTAATCTACATGCAGGGTGCCAGACGCATGGATTTCAATAGGTTTTTTTTTGAAGCACATGATTAGAGCCTGAGGCTCTAATTGGCTTAAAAAAGGGTGGGCTCAGGCGCAGAGCACTGTGCCCTGTGGCCACCCAGTTGTGTGACATTAGCGAATTAATGTTCGCTAATGTCTTCCTGTTTCTCCCACCGGCCAATTAGGAAGTGGGTCCTGAGACCCGATTGGCCAGGGAGTCTCAGGAGCCACTTCACGTTTGGAGGGAGAAGCAAGGGACCCGGCTCTTCCCTTCTCAAGCTGGAGTGAGGAGCAGCATCGGCCTCCTAAGGTAAGGGCACTAATCTTGCCATCCATCTCCCGCTGGGGTTGGGGCCAAAGATTGCCACCACCTTTCTTCCGCCCAAAATATTGAGCACCAGCCGCCACTGGTTTTGGGGCAATATCTCAAACAATTGAAGCCACTGGATTACTTTAACAAGCACCATAATTTTTAGACAGAGGACGCTACATGCTTTATTTACTACAGATTTTTGTTATTCCATTCCCAATGGCCGCACTGTAAGGGCTCTTTCACACATGCGGGTCCGTTTTGATGGACTCCGCTTCTCAGCAGGGATCGATCCGTTTATCTCCGCTGAGCCAGGGATGACAGGTCCGCCTCTGCTCATTGTGCAGGGACGAACCTGTCAGAACCCCGCTCTCCTCTATGGGGGATCGGATGAAAATGGATCAGCCTTTTCATCCGTTCCGGTCCGCCAGACAGAGGGAAAATAGGGTGTGCATCCATCAGAATTTAGTGGATCGGAGCAGATAGGATGTCAACGGACATGTCACCATCACCGCTGACATCCGTCGCTTCATAGAGGTACATGGAGTGTCCGTTCAGGTCCACCTGAAAAACTGACAGATGGACCTTAATGGTCCGTATGTATGAAAGAACCCTAAATGTCCAACAGGGCAGGTCTCTGCCTACAAGCCAATCACTGGCAGTCACTGAGCACTGTGCAGCCAATCAGCCTATGTATGTGCGCTGTTCATCGCACATACATAGAGTTTTCGGACCATCCACAGAGGGTTCAGGCTCCCGCAGATGAGATGCGATGGGCACTGACTCAAGCATAATCCGAGGGGGTCCTTTTTTAGCACAAAAATATGTGCTGAAAAACTCGGCTTATACTCAAGTATATACGGTACATTATATGTTAAACAAATGGAATCTGCAATTTTCCCTATTTTTTCAATATTTGTCTTGTTATAAATAATATAGAATTGGTATTTTTAAAAACAAATGGCCGAATACTGTAGGTGCTATACAATACAGTGCGAAAATCCTTCTTCTATGTTAAAGTCATTATAAAAGTTATTGTTATTGTATGTGTTCATTCATTAAGAATTCGCCTGGGCAAAAAGGAGGCTTTAGTACTTCATTTTGGTTTGTATTTAGACCTACATTTAAACTTTTTTGTTAGTTGCATGTGTGTTGTGTTATATGGCAAACTTTCACACTTTGCATTCATATATGGCATTTTTTTGTATTGAATTGTATGTTGGATTTGATATCATGCTGAAATTTTCTTCTTCAAGCTATCATGTAATGGAAAGTGTAATATGTGAATCTTTTTTTGCTAAAACCAATAAAAATTCATTTAAAATAAAAGTTATTGCTAGGTTAATTAACATATGTTAAAACTTCAACATTTGGTCTAGTTTTGAAAGATGTGATCCCACTATTATCTTAAAGCCAAATTCAAGCCAAATATAAAAGACACTGTTTGAAGCTTATAACTCTATAACACTCAATAAGCCAAAGCCCGTTCATTTCAATGGCCCCTGTTCACATCTGAGCATTCTGTCGCCTGAAGCAAAATGCATGAAGCTCAAAAAAGTAAAGCGTTTTTGACCCCATAGACTTCAATAGAAATGCCTGACATGAGCATTTTACGAGAGTTTTGTCACTCGTTTTTTGCTCAAACAGCAGCTCTCCACCTCTTATTTCTTCTCCTCCTCCCCCTAGTGCTTTCTATTGGCTAAACAAAAATGCTTGAAGCTGTAAAATGCTTGTAATAATACGCTTCTAAAATGCTTTAAAAAAGCTTGTAAAAAGCTTAAGAAAAGACCAAAAAACGCCAGTAAATCAATACGCTCAGGTGTGAAAGGAGTCTAAATGCAAGCAATGTGAGTACCTAAATTTGACTTGGTATCTGCCTCTTGCAAGTCCTTCTACAGCAGAGCTAAGCTGGTAGATAGAGTCAGTTGCAGTGCTGTTCTAATGTGCTAACAAGGAACATAGATGAGTTCATCAGTCTGTTGCTTTTTCGCTGGGTTCACACCTATCCAAACTGAATGCGGCTTACACCACATCCAATTCGCAGGACACTTCAAAACAAGTTGTTTTCAGTGTGTCCTGTTCACATCTGTGCAGTGCATTCGCACTCCACATTCCACAGAAAACACGTGCATTGTCTGTGCAGTGCGGTGCGAATTCCAGCCCCATTTTGTTCAATGGGAATGCATCTAATTCTAATGTGTTCCGCATTGAACGGGGACCTTTCCCCCTCGTCACTGCACCTCCCCCCTCCCCTGTCAGCCGATGCGCTGTGAGATTGGACAGGAGACGCTGAACAGCAGCCCCTGTCCTTCCCACAGGCATAAGAGCTGGAATTCGCACTGGACTGGTGTGAATCCAGACTTACTGTCCAGTCACAGGTTGGGGTTACTTAAAGTCTAATTATTTTTTAGATAAAAAAAGGGGGTTATACTTACCTGCTCTGTGTAATGATACTGCACAGAAAGCACCCTCTTATGCTTCTGGCAGGATAAGGTGATTTCTGTGCACACAGTGCTGTTAAACCATTCAGTTGCTCCTGAAGTGAAGTTAGGGGAATGGAGGTGGAGCTGGAGACATGGCTGGTGTTTGAATTGACAGGAGCCAGGCAGATGGGTCTAGAACAGATAGTAGGGCATTTTTTTACCTTAATGCAGAATTGCTTGATAGAGGGGGCTCTGTCTGACTCAATGAGCCATGCTCACATAGTTCTGATTTATAAATCACCAAAGGATCCATCCTCTACTTTAAAAGGGATGCTTCATTCTAATTGTTCGGAGAAGCCCACTTCTAGATTATATTCCCACTTTATCTCAGTTTCCCTTCCAGATTTGGAGAGTCTCAGAGCTAGATGGCTGCGGGACATACCAGATCTCGACAATGATGACTGAGATGATGTGTGGGACTTCCCCTTTAACTCTCTTGTATCTTTGAGAGACTGTTTATCAAATTTAAACTGGTGGACGAAGCTTATTTTATGCCACATCGACTATACAAGATAAATCCTATGTGCTCTCCTGAATGTTGGCAGTGTGGTGTGGCACTGGGGGATTACCCACATATCTTCTGGACTTGTCCATATATAGCTGGCTTTTGGGCGGAGATGGTGGCTGTGTTAAATTTCATCATCTCTGCCCCGTACCAGTCTCAATGTTGGGTTTGGTGAGGGGTTTTCTTCCCATTGAGACAGAGCAAATGTTTGCCAATATTACATTATTCTATGCAAGGAAAGCTATTGCTCTACACTGGAGGAAATCTTTCCCTCCAGCCTTTTTATACTGGAAAGAATTGGTTAACAAAAACATACCATTGTACAAAGATACCTATATGAACAGGGGTTGTCCCCACAAATATGATAAAATCTGGCCAACACTATCTCTTAAGTAGGATGTTTATTACATCTGATATCATATGGACTTGACTGGATTATATGGTACTGCCGTGGATTAGAGCGGTTAAAGTTGCAGTTTTGTTTTACTTCAGGTTGGTTTTAACTGCAGGTAACTGGCAGGGTTTATACTTTAGGCTTCATGCACACAGGACTTTAAAAAAAGTCCAAAAAACGTCAGTAGCTTATCAGTGATTTTTTCAGCTTTCACCAGCGTTAAATTAAACTCACGAACAAGGAAGGAATGGCGCTGTCTAATAAAAATACCTACAACTTTTCCAAAGATTATAAATATATATAAAACACCAATCAGTGCAAAAGAATAACTGAAGGAATATATAAATAAGAAATGAAAAATAAAAAATAAATAATAAGGAATGTGAATGTGTGCAAAACTTCTAATAAATAGTTATATATAAACCATAAAGTGTCTAGTGTTCATCAATTGTAAAACCAAGTTCATAAAGACCAAAATCTCTAGAGAGTGGCAACAGTAAGTGTTTTCCAAAATATCACCGAAAACGAAGTAGCAGCAAAAAGGTGGTGAAAAAAAACGTGACCAACAGTAAAAGAAACATTGTGTGTTGTATATAAAAAAATGTTGAAATGTCCTAGTTGGATATCCACAGGATTATATAAACCACATCTTCAGAAAATAAAAAAGATAAGTGTATGTAAAAAATTAAGTAGCAGCAAACAGGTGGTGAAGATTCACAATGAGGAACAGAAAATATAAAAGGTGACTTCAGTGCCTCTTCTGTATTTTGTGGTATCACACGTGCTCCCCCTTTTGGGTCCCCACTTACCAGATCTCCACACCCCTGCAGGGGTAGCCCACATGTGGTAAATGGGGTCTTTGGTTGTATTGGGTCCAGCTCCGTGTTAGTGTCACCAGGCTCCAATCCTCCACCGGCCAGGTGTTCACCAACAGATTTTGTCCTGTTTCTGTGTATTTGTCAAAGTCGAGCACCCTGGAAGAACTTGGGATGCAATCTCTACCTAGGCTCTGTTTCTCTTGTTTCTGTTTTTGTAATGCGCATTCTTGGAGTCATACACACATGGGTGTATATGCACTAGTGCAGTAAAGGTTTCTGCTTCAGAAAAATAAGAATGTTTAACCTTGATGGATGACTTGATGAAAAGAAATACAAATTCCTTGGGCAAACAAATCAGCTACCATACATGTATTGTATATCTTCAATATATCTAGTTGTTTGACTAGATCAGCTTTTTTTTTTTAAACAGATATTTTTTTTTATTGTTATACAAAACTTTTGTACAACATATGATACAAACACTCCCTAACATAGACTGGCTGGGGTGCATAAACCATCAAAGAAGGAAAAGAGAAAATTACATGGTTTTATTTATGTATATTGACAAGAATAGATAATTTTGTTAGTTTGAAATTCAACTTTAGGAATGTTTAGAGACTAGACCTGCCTTTGTATAAATCCAAAGGGTGAATCAAGCCTGCCTTTTAGTTACGCAAAGCCACAAGTTTCCATTGTGCTCCATTACAACCTTCTAACCACTGGTGTCCTAACAACCAATGACATCACCGGTTGATAAAAAGGATGCTGTGTGCCTGTACAGCATCCTTTTCTTTGCCCCTCCGAGCCTCTCTCTGTTAGCCCTGGGGTCACATTAGCTGAGTGAAAGAAAGAAACTGAGGGAGAAGAGAAATATTGAAATACTAGTCAGTATCAGTGTGCAAAGGTGTGCTTGCTTTGCAAGAATACATCACCTCATATTTGGGTGTCTTACATGTGCGTATGTTGCTTGGTTATGCAAAACTATTAGTTGAGTTTTTACAATTTAGAATCTGGTGCCTCAAGATCGTTCAGAAATTTAAAGGGTGCCTTGACTGAAAAAAGATTGAGAAACACTGGTCTAGACCATCATAGAGTATTTTATTTCCACTAATATTAAGAATGTTAGGTAAATAAATGTTAGGACTTGTTACTAATGGAGCTGCAATGTTTTAGAGATTGGAGATGATTTCAGTCCTTGACTGGCAGTGTAAGAAGAATTAAAGCGGAGTTCCGCCCCCCACCCCCAGCAAAAAAATTCAAAGTCAGCAGCTACACATACTGTAGCTGCTGGCTTTAAATATTAGGACACTTACCTGTCCTGGAATCCAGCAATGTCGGCACCCCAGCTGATGTTTCCATTGGCTCTCGGGTGTTGCCGCCGCTATTGCCTGTAAGGGAAACCAGCAGTGCTCCCTACTGAGCTTTCTGAATGGGAAGGAGGGGGCCGAACTTCTGAGTGATCTTGCCGTGGCGAGATCTCTTGGAAGTGGGTATGGGTACCTGTCAAAAACAGGTACCTGCTCCCCCCCGAAAGGTGCCAAATGTGGCACCAGAGGGGGGGGGGGCAGACAAGTGGAGCTTCGACTTTTGGGTGAAATTCCGCTTTGACTATAATGTTGTTGCACACACTCACTATAATACAGGTGTATCAACATGATAAGTTCAGACCATTATTTTACCAACAAAGGTTCAGTATTTGGTTGTGTGCAGGTTATTTCTCTGCCCTAAGTTACTTGTAGTGCTATTTAACCATCATGGCTAGATTGGATAGCATTGGCTAAAAGTAAAATCTTGAAGACAAACATAAAATTTCCTTGCAGTGAATGACAGAAAGTTGTGCACTGGAATTTCATTTAAGCTATGCCGAGGCTGATCAGCAACAAAAGTATTGCATTGTCAAGCTTCTCTATGTTTATTTTCACAGATGTTCTGCCAGAGCACATTAATTATCAACTCCCGGATTCAGACTACCAGGCGACTCCATATTGTCAGTATACAAATATGCCTTATTCACCTGTGTTGCAATCCCCATCTTCTCAGTGCCATTACAGTACATACAGTCTAGAAAATACGTATGGGGATGGCCAATATGTCCTAAGCACCTGTGATTATAGTAAACCTCCAGCCATCATGACTCATAGCGTAGAAGATATGTACTCTACAATGAAGAGGCCCAGGATTAGTCATTCTACTATCCGGATGAAAGGGCATGAAGAACTTTGTGTGGTATGTGGAGATAAGGCATCGGGTTATCACTACAATGCACTTACCTGTGAAGGATGTAAAGGTAAGCAAATGGTTGTTCATTGGCAAGTAAAAATGAAAGAAATGAATTGGTAGTAAAAATGACATATATGATGTAGTCTATCACCAGCAATAACACTACAGATTTTTATAAGATCAACCTATACCAAAATGTTATATTACACATTGATTCTGGTAGTAGATCTGTTATTTTTCCCCTTCCTATAATAGGCCAAACTGTGCAGCAAAAGTGTGTTACAGCGCTAGGTCAATCCATATTACACTGTTGATGTGATTACAAAGATCAGCATTTATTTCATCCTTTTATCCAAATGAAAAAAATGCTTTAATTGCTTAAAAATGTTAGCTAAATTTGGACTTTTATTATATCTTTTACATAAATCAACATTTTTAAAACTACTGTGAGGGAAAAAAGTATTTGATCCCCTGCTGATTTTGTATGTTTGCCCACTGGCAAAGAAATGATCAGTCTATAATTTTAATGATAGGTTAATTTTAACAGCGAGAGACTGAATAACAACAACAAAAAAAAAATCCAGTAAAAAACACATTTCAAAAAAGTTATAAATTGATTTGCATTTTAATGAGTGAAATAAGTATTTGACCCCTTCGCAAAACATGACTTAGTACTTTGTGGCAAAACCCTTGTTGGCAATCACAGAGGTTAGACGTTTCTTGTAGTTGGCCACCAGGTTTGCACACATCTCAGGAGGGATTTTGTCCCACTCCTCTTTGCAGATCCTCTCCAAGGTCCTCTTCATTAAGGTTTCAAGGCTGATGTCTGGTAATTCGAACCTTCAGCTCCCTCCACATATTTTCTATGGGATTATAGTCTGGAGACTAGCTAGGCCACTCCAGGACCTTAATGTGCTTCTTCTTGTGCCACTCCTTTGTTGCCTTGGCTGTGTGTTTTGGGTCATTGTGATGCTGGAATACCCATCCACGACCTATTTTCAATGCCCTGGCTGAGGGAAGGAGGTTCTCACCCAAGATTTCATGGCACATGGCCCCATCCATCATCCCTTTGATGCAGTGAAGTTGTTCTGTCCTCTTAGCAGAAAAACACCCCAAAAGCATAATGTTTCTAATGTTTCCACCTCCATGTTTGATGATGGTTATGGTGTTCTTAGGGTCATAGGCAGCATTCCTCCTTCTCCTCCAAACACAGTGAGTTGAGTTGATCCCAAAGAGCTTGATTTTGGCCTCATCTGACCACAACACCTTCACCCAGTTCTCCTCTGAATCATTCAGTTGTTCATTAACTTCATACGGGTCTGTACAAGTGCTTTCTTGAGCAGGGGAACCTTGCAGATGCTGCAAGATTTCAGTCCTTCATGGCGTAGTGTGTTACCAATTGTTTTCTTGGAGACTATGGTCCCAGCTGCCTTGAGATCCTTGACAAGATTCTCCGCTGTAGTTCTGGGTTGATTCCCCACCATTCTCATGATCATTGAAACTGCACGAAGTGAGATCTTGCATGGATCTCCAGACCGAAGGAGATTGACAGTTATTTTGTGTTTCTTCCATTTGTGAATAATCGCACCAACTGTTGTCACCCTCTCACCAAGCTGTTTGCCAATGGTCTTGTAGCCTATTCCAGCCTTGTGTAGGTCTACAATGTTGTCATTGACATCTTTGGACAGCTCTTTGATCTTGGCCATGGTTGAGAGATTGGAATCTGAATGATTGCTCCTGTGGACAAGTATCTTTTATACAGGTAACAAGCTGAGATTAGGAGTGCTCCTAATCTCAGCTCATTACCTGCATAGAAGACATTTGGGAGCCAGAAATTGACTGATAGGGGATCAGATACTTATTTAATTGATTAAATTGCAAATCAATTTATAACTTTTTTGAAATGCGTATTTCTGGATATTTTTGTTATAATTCTGTCTCTCACTGTTAAAATAAACCTACCAATAAAATGATACTGCTCATTTGTCAGTGGGCAAACGTACAAAATCAGCATGGGTTCAAATACTTTTATCCCTCACTATATATGATAATCTAAGACTATTCTGTCCATAAGGTGATTTCATTTGAAAAGTGATTTAATTTCACTTTGAAAGCAACCATGGTATCATCCTATAATGCAACGAGAAAAAATATGACAAACCTACAGGCAGAATCAACTGCTAATAAAACTATGATATGGGAAGGACTCTGCTCTTTTAATACAATTTGAAATAATTATTTTTTTTATATAAATTCTGCATGAGCATTGTCTGTATCTCCTGAGTCCTTCTGCATGAACAAAATAGGGCCCCTACCATCTGTACCATTAATTACCTGAAGCAATAATGTTGTTTATGCTGTTAATAGGTTTGGGACACAAAACTCTGTTTGAATGTAGTATTTATTAAAATAACTTTTTGTTTACAAGTTTAAATTAGTATTTTTGCTAGAAATTTACTTAGCGCCCCCAAACATTATATATATATATTTTTTTAGCAGAGACCCTAGAGAATCAAATGGCAATCGTTGCAATACTTTATGTAAAACAGTATTTGCACAGCGATCTTTCAAATGCTAATTAAAAAAAAAAATGTATTCAATTAAAAAAAAAACACAATAGTTACCCCATTTTTTGTATAGTGTGAAAGACGATGTCATGCTAAGTAAATAGATACCTAACATGTCATGCTTTAACCACTTCAGCCCCGGAAGGATTTCCCCCTTTATGACCAGAGCACTTTTTGCGATTCAGCACTGCATCGATTTAACTGACAATTGCGTGATCGTGCAACGTTGTACCCAAACAAAATTGACGTCCTTTTTTCCCCACAAATAGAGCTTTCTTTTGGTGTTATTTGAGTACCTCTGTGTCACTTCTGATCACCACTATAAACAAAAAAAGAGCGACAATTTGGAAAAAAAACAATATTTCTTGCTTTTTGCTAAAAGACATATCCAAAAAAAATATAAAAAACACATTTATTAATCAGTTTAGGCCGATATATATTCTTCCTCATATTTTTGGTTCATTTGCGCAAAAGTTGCCGCATTTACAAACAATGAGAATTAATTTAGGGAGTTTTTATTTTATTTTTTACCAGTAATGATGGCGATCTGCGATTTTTAGTGGGACTACAACATTGCATCGGACATGTCGGACACTTTGAAACTTTTTTTGGGACCAATGGCATGTATACAGAGATCAGTGTTATGAAAATGCACTGATTACTGTGTAAATGTCAATGGCAGGGAAGGGGTTAACACTAGGGGGCGATCAGAGGGTTAACTGTGTTCCCTGCTTTGTGTTTCCAGCTGTTTGGGGGCTGGACTGACTGGGGGAGGAGAGTGATTGTTGCTCCCATATACAGGAAGCAGACTATTACACTCCTTCCCCCTGTCAGAATGGAGATCCCATTCCCATTCTGTCACTGCGGGGAGCGATCGTGGGTAGCCGCCGGACATCGAGTCCGCCCTACCCGCTCCTTGGCTCCCCGCTACACAGTGAGCATACAAACGCGCCTCTGGCAGCGCATGCTCACAATCCGCGATCTCGCAGCCGCCGTCAGGTGATATGAGATATCAAGCCAAGTTGTCACCAGCAGGTGGTCGGTAACTGGTTAAATTTGTGCACGCTTGTAGAATGGCGACAAACTAGGGTACTTAAAAATCTCCATAGGTGACGCTTTAAAAAATGTTACAGGTTACCTGTTTAGAGTTACAGAGAAGGGCTTGTGCTAGAATTATTGCTCTCCCTCTAACGATTGCAACGATACCTCACACTTCTGCACACAAGCACGGAGGGATGGGGCGCTTTAAAAATTTTTTATCTTATTTATTTTACTTTTTACTTTTTATATTTATTTTTTTTATCACTTTTATTCCTTTTACAAGGAATGTAAACATTCATTTTTATTGAGAGATCTGGGGTCAAAAAGACCCCAGATCTCTCATTTACCTTGCTGCATTTTGCCTTTAAAAAAAAAAAATTTGCTTTGGCACAAGAACTGGAAGTGATGTCAGATGTCACTCTGGTCCTCCAAGGGCATAGAGACAAGTGGTGGGCATCCTGCCTCGATGGGTCCGGTAAGCCCGTTAATGACCAGGAAGCGGTGGGAGGGGGGTACTGCCGCTTCTAAAAGTGATCCCGCTGCGAACCCGCTCACAGGACCACTTTTATCTGATGCAGAACTGGTCATAGTAAAAACTGATTCTGGGGTTATGGCAGCTAGCTGCTGCCATAACACCAGTATTAAACATGAAAGTAATGACTTATTTTTACTATGGGCCGGTCGGCAAGAGGTTAAAACATTTCAATATCACAAACATTTGTTGTTGAAATTGTTTTGAGAAGATAGAGTTTTAAACAATGTTTGCAATTTATGTTTTACTGTTGCAGGTGAAAAACTGAAATCTGTCCCACCCAGATTAAATGTAGTGAGCTGGTCCAACAATGGCAGACATACAGTAGATTGCAGGGTTTTGCAATATTTCCCATACATGGCCCCCTGCATAAGCTAGCGCTCTCCAATGTGCTTTAGTTACCACAGCTCATTATTCACTACGCTGTTCGCTCTAGTTCTACCAAGTGCCATTACCTGTGGCATTGATAAAATGATCCTCATGTGACTTTCCTTCAGCCCCTGAATTCCTTTGTCTCTTTGGTGACCTATGAAGGAGCATAGACTAGACAAGCCATAAGGGCCAACTAATCAGATGTTACTTTTATGACTGTCAAAGGTTTAATTATCTGAATAGATTTGTATATTTTCCGCTGGCAGTGGAAATGTTTACTTTGAGGTTCTGGCTATTGGTCTCTTGAGTGCCAAATCTGTGGTATTACACAGGTTAAGCACTTGAAGGGTCATTTCTTACCATGTGGACTTGGTAATTCTCCTCTTCAGTGCTCTCATGACCAGAATCCTTATTGTATGGGCAAGATCTTCACGTTCCAAACACCTCAGTTGAGGCTGGAGAAGTAAGGGAATCCTAGCTAAGAAATTGTTTTAAGGGAACAAGGAACTCAAGAGAGGTGTCTTCCTGAGGTATCCTGTAATACTGCTGGCGTTAGCTGACATTTGATGAAACAAAATACATTGGCATGGGAATACGAATACCAGTACTCATCCTTTATGTGCTGAGCTGGTAGCATCACTAACCTGGAGAAGGTCCTTTTGAACTTTTAAAATATTAATTAAGTCAACCTGTCAAACACTGAAGCTATAAAGGCAAGTGTTATGTACTATAAATATGGGGTCTTCACAGGGGATTCCCTTTTGGCAAAGGTCCACTACTTCAGCCTGGTGTAAGTGCAAAACAAAATCTCTAGTTAATATGTGGTAAATGTACAATGAATGTAATGTTTGCTGGATTATGGATGTGGCACAAAAATCACCCTTTTGCATGCTGGCAAATTTTACTTAAAGCGGAGTTCCTGGCATTTTGCCCCCCAGTGTCTCTCTTGAATGTACAGTGAGCCCAGGTTCACACTGACAACGGGAATGAAATCATGCGAATTCAGCTGAACTCGCACTATTTCATTCCCGCATGTCAGTCCCGACTTAGGGGGCAATTTCAGAGACATCTGTGCGGGTTGCTGCACAGATGTCTATGGAAATCGCACCACGAAGTCGCTAAAAGTAGTACAGAAACTACTTTTGGGAATCGGTGCGGCGCTGCAAATGCAGCGTCGCATCTATTCAGATGGTGACATTGCCGGCAATTGCTGCCGATTTGGCATGCAATTTGACATGCCATATCGCATGCCAAATCGCTCCAACGCGAACCTAGGCTGAATGTATTTTAATTTAGGAAAAATACATTTAAAATAATAATGAATTGTAAAAGTTTGATAACATAAAATGACAAAACCAAATATGAAGAACATTCAAACTGAATGCCAGTGACTTTGTTATTCCACTTGCAGTCTGTTTTAGTCTGTTGACTAAAGGAATTCAAATTTCTTTCAGACTGAACTACATAGAACCTCCAAATTATGAAGTGTATTCATCAATATAGTTTTTACTGGCAGTGATAAAAGAAGGCTGTAAAGGCACAGAGAAAACCAAGTTGTTCAATCTTCCTTTATGTAGCCCTTTTTACTTCCTAGGGGTGTTTTGTCTATGTTGCCATTATATATATACTCTTACTATGCATTGTGAAAACACGATTTTGGTATTTTTTAAACACTAATAAAATATTTCACTATTTTAGGTTTTTTCCGCCGTAGCATTACCAAAAATGCTGTATATCGATGTAAGAATGGTGGACACTGTGAAATGGACATGTACATGAGGAGAAAATGTCAAGAGTGTCGTTTGAAGAAGTGCAAGGCAGTTGGTATGCTTGCAGAATGTGAGTTAAACACAACAATTAAATTAATTGATGCTAATATTAATTCTGCTGATACAAATGTAGGCAGAAAAGTAGCACCCAATTTAAAGCACAACTTCACCTAAAATGGGAACTTCTGCTTTTCTGCCCCCTCCCCTCATCCTCTACAAGTTTTGGCACATTCCTTTTTTTAGGGGGAACGGGTACCTAAAACATATACCATAATTAGTGTAGCACAGCCCATATAAATTGCAATCACAATTATTGAAATAACAATAAAAACAAAGACCCAATGTTGTGTATAATATCCACTGCAGTGCACGTAAAGGTGACAGTTCAAAATAATATTCAGAAAATTGTGCTCCGATGATTTTGGTGACCCCCACCTATGACTAGAATGCCTGCTCACCTCCAGATAATGACCCCACTACAGAGTCACCATCACCTGTTACGAATGTCTCACAGGATGCTACGGGGGTGTTTCTCCACAGAGTGTCTCTAAACCTCGCTGTCCTCCACTTAGGATCTCAGTCATTCAAGTGCGGCCATAAAATAATAAGGGAAAACCATAGTGCTATCTGCTTTGAATATTTATTGTATAAAACGTAACATAAGGAATAAAAATACTCACAAAAGTATGTGAAAACCATACAGCTCAACACACTGACACAAACAGACAAATGTCCAGAGAAACAGCTCCTCCCACTTGTACGCATTATGCCCTCTGCTGGGCTTCTTCAGCAGGTGGGGAGCTGTCAGCAACTCCGAGATTATATAGGTGTGCCCTCTATTCCCTAATTATCCTATTAGTGTGGACACCTGTATACCAGACCGGGAGAGTGCGGATCGTTATGGGTGACTCAGAATCTTGTGTCACCATACTTAATTTCCACTTCTTCCCTTAATCTGTGATGTTACTTCCAGCTGCCTTTTAGTCCAAAATGATAGGCTCATGAGCCAATATGTCACTTCTGGTTTATAGGAATAGGGTGGAAGTGCCCTCAGTTTACACACAGAGTACATAACGGTCCCCACTCTCCCGGTCTAGTATACAGGTGTCCACACTAATAGGATAATTAAGGAGTAGAGGGCACACCTATATAATCTCTGAGTTACTGACGGCTCCCCACTTGCCTCCAGTCACTATCTTCATGGGTTGACCGCCATTTTAGTGACTGGAGGCATATCCACTCAGAAAGCGCTGTCTGATTTGAGGCTATGTGAGTGTGTTTATCCCCTTTTTTAATTAATAAAAATGTATTGGGTTATCTGCACTATCGGTTGTCATATTGTCTTTTCATGAGCAACGAGTGCCACCCATTCAAAGTCCATTTGTCATCTCACGCCGAGAGTGGTGATCACATCTGACCCAGGGATTGAGGAGCTGTATGGAGTTCATATTGGCGTTCCTATAGCGGTGTTACCAGTTCAAAGCGGTCACTGACCCTCCGTAATAGGGGGTCGGTGTTGTCCGGTAAGGGGCTTGTCTCACTGGTGTCTCTGGTGACGGTTCTCCCGGTGGTTGTTCGGTGACAGCACTATTGATCTAGGATTCACGTCTATTTCCTATGGACTTTTTATGGACATTATTGTCATATATAATTTTTTTTTTTTCCCCATATGCGCTGCAGTTTATAAATTAC
>BLSH010448921.1:166702-197662 GCA_018402905.1 Glandirana rugosa | reverse complement strand
TTCACTCTGTGCCCCCCTCCTGAACATACCACCCACTGCCATACATTCAGTACCCTCTCCTGCATATGCCACCCACCGCCATTCACTCCGTGCCCCTCTCCTGCACTTACCACCCACCCCCATTCACTCTGTGCCCCTCTCCTGCACATACTACCCACTGCCATACACTCCACACTGTACATTCCTTTTTAAGATTACCACATTCTGCACCATGTAAGTCATCTCAGACCCTATTTAACCACACCCCCTTTAAGCAGCTTGCACACCAGCCCACTAATTTCATGATACGCCCCTGGCCTGATCTATCCTTCAATCCACTCCCTCCCTTCTCTCTTCTGCCTCCCAGTGAGTTCCTCCATCCCTCTTTCTTTCATTCTTTCTCTCTCTCAACCCTACTTTCTTTCTCTCTAACCCTTTCTTTCTCTCTCTCCCTCTCTCCATCTCTCCCTCCCTGCCTGCCCATTTGCTTGGATTATACTATGGCTATTCCTCTCCAACCTACAGTATTCCCCATCCCTCTCCAGTACCATTGACATCCATCTATTTGTTCCCCCCCCCCCTTCCCTCATGCCAGCACGAATCCTCCTCCCTATACAGACCAGGATCCCCCAGTTTCACTCCAGTTCTCCTCTACCCATCTCTCATCTCCTACCCACTCCCCCCTTTTTACCCCCTCCTCCTTCTCCCCTACCCAAATTGTTCCCAGTCCCATCACCCATCCCCACCCCCACTTTTTCAGGGGCTAAGGAAGGACCCTGAGGCGGAGCATCTTACTAATGCTGCTGCTTATGTGGGTGGGATGTGTACTGCGCCAATCCCTCCTCTCCTATTCATAACATGTGATTGGCACAGTACACATCCCACCCACACAAGCAGCAGTAGTAATAAGATGCTCTTCCTCAGGGGTCCTTCCTTAACCCCTGCAAAGGGTCTGAGTGGGGCCTCATGTCTAAATTTTGCCTAAGGCCTCACAAAGCCTAGAGCCGCCTCTGCCTGGCAGCACATCCGAGGCCATCCACCACTATGCTCGATGTGCAGATCCTAATGGACATGAGCCCGGTCCAGTTGGCGCTGCTCTCTGAGGGCACACAAACCCACATGAGCAGGATACAGGGGGGAAGAGAGTGAGGATGTCACACAGTTGCCATGACAATGCGTTTTGGAGGCTTGGCCAGGGACCTGAGGAAGGAGGCAATGCCTCCGAAACGCATTGTTATGGCAACTGTGTGACATCCTCACTCTCTTCGCAGTGCAAGGGGTTTTCCTTTATTGTCAACTTCAGCTTTAACAAAGAAAAATTAATTGGTATGAAAGTAAAGTACTGTATGCAGATTAAGAATTCATTTTACAGGGTCAAGACATACTACAGATAACATCTACAGAATACTCTGTAAGGGAAATGGGCATAATGTTAGTGGTGCTGAGCTTTACGTTTGTAAATTCAGGAGTATTTCTAAAATAAAATGTTATTTACAAACTCTAATATTATCTATATATGTTCATTTTCACTGGGAATGCACAGATATTTACAAATATTGTACATTCAACAGGTTATACCTCGTTTGGAACTGACTGCTGAGGACTGTAAGCTGATTGATCACATAGTAGCCGCTTACCAAAAATGTGGTATCCCGCTGGATGATCACAAGTTATTTGTAAGTATTTGTTGTGATATTACAGTCAAAAAGTACATGCATCCTCAAAAGTCATTTGTACAATTGGCAATGTATAACTTTTAACTAAAATAGTACTTCATTATTTCAATTAACGGTGCAGATTTAATGCTGGGTTAATTTCTTAATGTGGCTGTAAACCTCTAAAATGAAATATGAACAAAGCATATCCTTCTATAGTGTGTACTATTCTCAGTTCAGAGCACTAAATGTTATTTCTGTCTGCAACCTCTTTCCACTGCTATCTATAGTGTGTTGACAACATTTGTTAAGAGAGCGGAATGTGGATTGGCCGTCCAATGACCAAAACGGGAAGATGTCCAAAGGAGTTGCGACCCTACCCTTTCTCTCCTCGGCAGGAACCTTTGCCTATTGCTAGTACTGTCCCTAACAGACGGAGTACCCATCCCTACTCTACTAACTTGCAAAAAGCATGCAAAGCCTGGGAGCCAATGCCTTAGGTAGGCTCTGCCTGACCCAAGATGGCTGCTGGGATCCTATGGGGCATCAGCATCCAATCAGGTGCTTCCCCAGTGACCCATGAAACCATAGAGGAACTGTGTTTCCCTTGACTTATTCTTCAACTGCAAGGTTGTTGCAGAAGAGCGCCACCTGCAGTGAAGAAAGTAGACTGCATCTGCCTATGCAGGATCTGCCTTAGCAGGAGATTCAAAGCTAGCTTATGTGGTTCATTGTCCCAAAGGACTGAAAGACAGTGTATACACGCACATACTGTACATCTGTGCACACCCATATACCGTATATGTGTGTATTATGGTAAAAAACAGAGAGCAAACAGTTGGAAAATCTATGAAAAATGTCAGTTAAAATAAAAAAGGACTTAGAAAAGAAATATGGGTTTATGTTAAAAAAAATTATACTCACCTAAGTGGATGCAGCATCAATCCAATGCTGCATCTGTCCCACAGTGGCTCTAAGACTGAGAACTGAGCGATCAAACACAGCTGATCACTTCGCTTAGTTCTTGGTCTTCAGGCTGCAGAGATCAGGTCACTGTCAGTCACTGGCTCTCTGCTCTGCCCCTCCAGCACTCATTGGAGCACTGGGCTATGAAAGGGGCGGGAGTGGCTATCTCAGTCTCCCAGCAGCTCACTAAAGCCACTTTCATACTGGGGCGGGTAGGGCGGTAGCTGTAAAGCGCCGCTAGTTTTAGCTGCATTTCACTGCTGTTATAGCGGCGCTTTCAGGTGGCAGCGGGGTGCTTTTAACCCCTAAGGAGGGGTTAAAAAGGGGTTAAAAGCACACACTCACGGCGCTTCGGAAGTGGTGTTCAGCCGCTTTGGAAACTCTGGCCATTCATTACAATGGCAGGGGTGGTGGAGGAGCTGTGTATACACTGCTTCCACACCACCCCAAAGATGTTGTCTGCAGGACTTTTTTTCTCGTCCTGCAAGAGTACAGCCCCAGCGTGAAAGCGTTTTTCAGGCGCTTTACAGGCGATATTTTTAGCGCTAAAGTGCCTGAAAAACGCCCTAGTGTGAAAGGGGTCTAAGAGGCTGAGCCAGCTGCTGGCCCAGACATCTGGGTGGATCTTTTCAGAACCTGGACCGCCTCTGTGACATCAGCCGGCAGTGGGATATAGCCTGCTGTTGGCTGAAAACAGGTCACATGAGTGCAAAATGAACTGCACTCCTGTGATCCATAAGTACAGCCAAAAAAGCTTCTCCTTTAAACCATTACTGCCTACAGTGCAAAATATTCTTTACATTTGCTTCTGCTGTTGATCAATACTGGCCAAAGTTGATGTAGTAAAGTGTAGTGAAAACCCTGCTGCAAATATACAGGTCTCCTTCACCTGTTCAGTGGTTGCCAGCCCTGGTACTCGAGGGAACCCAGGAGAGAAGAGCTCTGATCAGACCCTCTTAAACATTTACTATGTATCATCTCCTTCTGGGCCTCCCCTCTCCTCCCCTCCCCAGGGATTGTTTAAAGTCAGATAAATATTCATTATCTAGTGACTGACCGTCCTCCTACAACTACTACCTACATACTATATCCTGTAGTGATATGGGACGGGTGGGAGAAACCATTGAGAATAATGGGGGAAGCAGGCATCCAACACAATTACCCTACACAATTTTCCTTATTATTATTATTATACAGGATTTATATAGCGCCAACATTTTGCGCAGCGCTTTACAACATGAGGGCAGACAATACAATTACAATACAAATCAATACAGGAGGAATCAGAGAACCCTGCTCCTTAGAGCTCTTATTAGTAGTAGTCTGAATTATTTTATAGTTTGTTCATTTTAAATGTACTTAAACAATTCTGACATCTACTTTTGTTTGTCTTTTTGTTGGTTTTGGCTCAGCTAGAAGAATCAGCAAACCCAGAAGAGATATTTTACCATATCTCAGAAGCAGCAGTGATGCATGTACAAATGCTTGTGGAATTTACAAAAAAATTACCAGGTGTGTTAATTTATGGGACACAGTTGCAATTGGTTGACACATTTTTCGTAATGTATAGGACATTGTTTACTAATGCCCTGAATTCATCTGTTATCTAAAGATTGCTTTTTTTAATTAATTTCTTTAAATACCATTATTTGTTAGAAGCCAAAAACAAGATATTTGGCATTTTTTTTTCAGGGAAATATCAACCATGTCAGGGGATATTTTAAGACAAGCTGGAAAATTTCTATGAGAGATAACAAGCTCTTTCAACGCTATACATGCTAGTTAATTGGGGGTAACCTAAACTAATTGTTGTATTGAGGCAACTGATTGGGGTAGGATCACACGGTCTACCACCTTCCTAAATTGTAATGTAAGCTTTGTGCTTTTTAGTTACTATATATAGAGTTCTCTGCACTGTTGGCAAAGACAGCTCAGCGTTCTAGATCACGCAGCCCATTCAATGGGTGCCTTCCCTTTACAGATCCTTATAATAGGTATTAAGCATTGCCACTAGAGACTTGCAATGTACCTCTAGGTGTGCCTCATAAACAGGAATTGAGCACTGGGAACACAAAGCATAGCCCAACTGAGATCATTGTGTCTGCTATGGAAATGGGAAAGGAGGATAAGCAGTCACCATTTATGGGAAACAATAACAATTGGCGTAGGTTTTTAACCTGCTTTTGTGCCAATTCCCTCTGAGATCTTGGGGTGGAAAACATGAGAATGTAAGATTCATCTGTAGAGAGAAAGTATATGGTTCTGATAAGGAGAACACATTTCGGAGAGCATCCAGAAAATGTAAGTTCCAGACACAGATGTTGAGATGATACAGAAATTCCTCCTCTACTCAAACTTCAGAAAAGTTTTTAGTCAGTAACAGCCATTTCATATCCCACTGATATATGTTGCTGCAAATCAGTAGTAGAGGCCCAGGGGCATATGGCTGCAATGCTTTTATGGATAGAGTCTTTATTCAGGTATGATCTCCATTAATGTGGTACACTTCACTTACAACAGCCACAGTTTGGCTATGCTTTATATGCATGCTGTGCACTTGAATGTCCCCAGGACTTAAAGATGAACTGCAGTCTGCTCACATAATTTGTAATTATCTTTGCCATTCTGAAGCTTCCCTCCAACCACTTTGCATATTATTTTATATATACTGTGATTCTGTACTTGCCAAATATGCTGCAGAAGTCTCCCTCCACTATGTCTGGCTGCAGCCATTTTAATTGTGGGCAGCTGAAGCTGCTGCTTGTTCACTTCCTGGGTTTACAGAGACACGCCTCCAGCTCTGTAGCCCTGCAGCTTTTATTGACCCTCTTATGACTCATCCCCCCTCCCTTCCTGGCAAACGCTCACAAGAGTGAGAGAGAGAGAGAGCTGTGCATGACGTAATAAGCCTAGGCTAATGACCAGACAAGAAAGAGGAAATGGGCTGTATAAGGTATTAACTGGCCAAAAAAAATAGTTTTACTATCCAAAGTTAGGATAGTAAGGGCAGAAGATTTAATAGATGGAAAGATGAAAAAATGACTGAAGAGCCGCTTTAAGCAGCAGATTATCAGACTATAATAGCAGAACTGCCCCCAGTTAAAGCAAGCTAGGGACTGTTTAGTTGTAGAGGTGAGTAGCCAAGGTCAAAGTAGAGGGGTAGCAAAAGCCGAGGGTCTAAAGGCTGGGCAAGGATGTATTCTTTAAAGGTTGATTTCATCTTTCTGACCATGTTACACCCATATTTAGGGTGTAAGATGAAACATAGTTACATTGTGCAGTGCCCTGTCCCCCGTCCCCTTTCCTAGATCACAGGGTTATTTTCCTGGCAGTATTCTGTATTTTTTTTTTATAAATACAGGATTAATGATACACACAGTCACGTCATCCATTCACAGATCCATTTTCATGGAGTCAGAGAGACTTGTAGTTCTCAATGAAGCACAAGTGAGGTTACATCACCCATAGCTCCCAACTGTCCCTGATTTCGAGGGACTGTCCCTGATTTGAAACAAAGTCCCCCTGTCCCTCATTCCTCCTCAGTTGTCCCTCATTTTGGTCTGATCTATATAGTTGTATATAAAATGCACTTTTTATCTTTCAAAAAGTGTTTCCCAGTGCTAAACCTTTCATCCAATTTCTATATTGCTGCATTTGTAAATTTCAAAAGCCAATATAAAAGAATAGTAGTGGTAAAAAAGCACTTGTGGGTTTAAGTAATCATTTTTTTTTTATAAGTCTCCTTCAAAGGGGTGTGGCGGGGGTGTGCCCTATGCCTACATATTTTTGCTAAGAAGTGTCCCTCGTTCCCATCTCAAAAAGTTGGGAGGTATGCATCACCACACTCCATAGTCCATTGATTACCTCCTCCAGCTCCATAACTTAAAGTGGTTGTAAAGCCGCCCCCACCCCCCCAAAAAAAAAAAAAAACCTGCAAAGCAAAAGCATAATGAGCTAGTATGCAGCACATACTAGCTCATTATGAAACACTTACCTTGGAACTAAGCTGTTGCAGCGGTCTCGGCACACCTCTGTGACCGGCGACATCCTTCTTCCGGGTCTGCAGCTCCGTCCAATCACAGCGCGGGCTCCAGCGATGTGATTGGCGAAGCTGCACTGACGTCACTCCGGCGCATGCGCACGGGAGCCATCATTTACGGCACGTCGACATAAGAAATGGCACCCTGGGCTACCCCGGGTGCCGATTCTTCAGTGCGCATGTGCCGATGACGTTGGCACATGCAGATACAGGGGATATCTCCTAAACCGTACAAGTTTAGGAGATATTTCCTGGATCTACAGGTAAGCCTTATTGTAGGCCTACCTGTAGTTTAAAGTGCTTGTCATGACTTGACAACCACTTTAAGTCAGTTTGTTAGCCTGATATATCTGGATGTTTGTTTCTTGCAGGTTTTGAGTTACTGGATCATGATGATCAGATTGCTCTTCTAAAGGGCTCCACAGTTGAAGCAACCTTTTTACGCTCTGCACAAATATATAATCAGCAAGTTGCAGGAGGTTTACTACAAAATAATGATGGTGAGTATTATGAAGGAAAATATAAAACAGGTGGTTTATACCACTGATAATTATTATTTTTTAACAGTGTCTGACTGACTAAATGTACATATTGTGTTCAACTCTCTTTGTATTATAGAAACAGTTTTTTCCCAGTTGAGAGCTAAGTATATTTTACCTAAATATGAGCGTTTACCCCTTATTGTGTCCCATTGTGGAGATTTCACTTCACTTCCTGTCACATTGTAAAACAGGAAATGAGAGGAAATCCCTACAAATCAAGGGAATTCCTTGGGGACGCCAGGTCACCAGAACCAGTGTCCCCATTGGAAGGTTTCCCCTCTATTTTTTTTCTGGGGACAACACAAAATTTGGGGTTTTATTTTACTTTCACTTTCAATAATAATCATAAACAGGACCAATAGAGAAGGTGAATCTTCCTAATAGTGGCATAGACAGCAATAAAAACTGACAGGTGTTCTAATCCATCTCCACTCTATCCATATCTAAAAAAAATGGTTTGCCTTTAGTTATACCTTAAGAGGAAGTCATTTACATACAGTAGGTCCCCTTTTGTTTTTTTTTTTGTCCAGACATACAGTACATAATTTTGACAAAGATAGTCCTCCTAAAAAAATAAAGTATTTTTTTTAGAAAGGGGAGCTGTTTGTAAGTTCAATTTGTTTTTTGTTTTTAGGCCTCATACACACGGGCGTATGTTTTTAAATAAGCAAAACGTCAGGTCCGATGTCAGGGAAAAATCGGTGTTTTGCAACGGCGTCAATGAGCGTTAGGCTGCATTCACACCTGGGCGTCGCGTTTTCAGGCAGAAATACACGCGTTTTTTACCGCGATTTTGCCGCGATTTTTACCGCGATTTTTGCCGCGATTTTGCCGCGATTTTTACCGCGATTTTGTACAGGTCAAAAAGTCACCAATGTAAAAAAATAGAACAACGCCCAAATCAAGCTACAAAAATACTTCCAGAACTAGTTTGAGCTTCAGGCGTTTTCAGGCTTTTGGCTTCAGGCGTTTTTGCGTGGAGATGTGAACCATCTCCATAGAGAATCATTGATTTTTTCCCCTCCAGTGTTTTGTAGCTTCAGGCTTCAAGCTACAAAACGCCCAGGTGTGAATGGGGCCTAAACGCTGGCATCAAAAAACGCCGGTTAACGCTGGTACGGCGTTAGTGGACGTTAGTGAGCGTTTTGCGGCGTCGGCGTCAAAAACGCCAAAACGTTACAGCCTCAGAACGTTCTAGTCCCACGTTCTAGAAACAGCTCACTAACACCGATGCCCTCTACTGCTCAAAAACGTCTGCATTTTTAGAGGGCCATAGAATAACATGGAGAGCTGCAAAAAACGCCCAAAAACGTGGCGTCAAAAAACACCCATGTGTATGAGGCCTTAATACCAGTTAGTCCCATTTCACACTGTATAACTGTGGTTTCTCCGCGGAGCATGTGCAGTGCAGTATACCCGCAGTTTTTGTGCGGGTCACCCATGCTTTGCCATAGACTTCCATTAGATCGGGCGGTAGTGGTGCATTTTTTAAAGCGCACCAGAAGTCCTACATGCAGGACGTGCATTTGTCCTCTCACTACTTTTGTATGAACTCCCATCAAAGTCCCAACAAAAAACATCTCTTGGATGTTTTTTCTTCTTTAGAGATCATTGACTCTTCACTGAATGACCTTATCCCAGCACTGGATATGAGATATTAGTGACATTTATACAGGAATGATAGTGGTGCTACCTTGACCGTTCACAAAGTAAGGTCCAGATCAAACCTACTTGGTATGTTTAATAATAATAATAATGATAATACATATAAAAATGAAATGATAATCACTGAAAACTGAATTTGGGCTATAACACCCAATAGATAATAAAATTGGTATGCAAGTGAACTGACAACAAATGACTGAGTAGTACTGAAAAAAAATCACTAGGTGTCATAAGTGTGTATTAAAAGAGAGGCTAAAACAAAACCAAAAAGTTCCTATGTAGCAATATGGAACATGACAATACAAGAAAAATCATTTCAAATAAAGCATATCAGACTACAAGAGGCACATTTTCAGACATAAACATGTTAAAATATCTTTTTAAGATATACTTTAAGATATACTTAGACCTATCACATTTCCACATTTAAAGTGAAACACCAAGAAAAAAATATTTTTTCACATGTGCTATGTAAAAATGAAATACATTTCACAATGATATCCCTATGCCTTCAAGGATTTTTTTCATGACATGTAATTCTTCTAAGATTATAGTTGATAAAATTATGGACACAACACATATGAAATAAAACATTAAAATTGTGTACATGGCCAGAAACATCAACTGAAAACAATAATAAAAATACCTTAGAAATTATTAGCCCAAAAAAAAACCCCCCCACTAAATAGTACAGATTTATGGCTTTAATAGCATAATGACCATTGGGGCATATTAGTGATTCATGTTGTTCCAAGCACTTCCTAGTCCTTGATCCTCCAGCTACCATCAGGTGCCCGCTCATGAGCATGTCCCTGCTCCACAAAACTGACTGTCAAAAGGGAATAAAATGGGCCACTTGCTGCTGATGTCACCAATGCTAAAAACACCTTACTATAGTAAATAAGGTGTCTGCCCGCCTGTCCTGCTCCAACAAGTTTCGCCCAAGAAATGGCCTAATCATGGAGACCATTGGGGCACATTTATAAAGTATTAGATGTGACATTCACCAAGCATTCATGGCAGGTGAATCAATTGCTGCAGTTTAAAGCACATGCACCAGGAAAATATACCTGGAGAGAATGATTGATGAATTACACATTTACAGTTTTATAAATTAACTTGTTTTCCGCTGAACATTTCCCTGGATATCTGTAAAGAGCACTGCATCTGTGTTGATTCCCCAAAAAAATCATAGTTGCTGAACTCTAGGGAACAACATGTGTGCACATTTGCTACATAAAAAAATAATTTCCTGTAATGATGGGTGTCCCATGTATGAAAACTTCTGAGTTAAAGTGAGACTAAACCCACATCATACAACAACTATCAATAAATGCATTACATGTAATGTTTTACATGCTGTTCATACTCAGTTACTGTGGGATTCAGTTTCTGTATTCTGCAAAAAGTCTGGTGGATCCTGCTGCTCTCTATCTTCACCTTTTGTTTATGTCCCAAATTCAGCTAGGGATTTTGCAGCTCTGGTGTCAACTCTGCACATGCTCAGTTTTTAATGAGTTTTTATCTGAGCAGCCCATGTGACAGTAGAGTAACACATGTGAGTGTATACACAGTGGTAAATGACAGCCCACTCCCTCCCTCCTCCTCCATGCCCACGTGACAGCTGTATATCAATTAGGAAAATGGTACTTATATTTTTTTAAATTAAAATAATTACAGTGCCATGATCCACATACAGAAATAGAAGGGGCAATGTAAATTAAAATGTGTGTGTTTAGCATCTCCTTAAGTTAAACTTAGTTTCACTCATGATATCGGACACTACTGTAAGTGCCAAACTATCAGTTTTGGCTCTAGTAGAGTGGATGACAATTGGTTTCTCACTCTCCAAAATTGTGGCAACAAAAACACCTAAATACAGTAAAGCCTTCAGCAAGGACCGGTCGAGAATCGAACCATGTACTGATTGTACCCAAGTTGATCGATCAATTTTTCATGCAATTATTGCCAACGACTATAGCCGCTATCGATAATCACTGTGTGTTCTCCTGGCAGGAATGGCAGCCCGTGCCCGCTACTGGGAGAACCCAATAGCTCCACAGGAGGGATACCCCAGGAACACTGACTGTGTTGATGAGGGAATTGAGTGACTTTTTTTCCTGCAAAAAATAAATTGCACCATGTATGGCTGGCTTCACTAAACAAAGAGGCACATAAGTGGTTCCGTGGCTAATTACACTACTTACAATATCATCTTCCAAGTCAGGCATTAATAATGAAAATGGGAAACACGGATTGAAATAGGTTTGAATAAATCTGACTTATTTAATATAATTCAAAGATTTCTCCTTAGAACACAAAACAAAGCAAAAATGTCTTGGTGTTTCAGGGTTCAGCCACATTATTGCATTCATCACAAACCATTACCGCTATCCCACCTCATGTTTTATAATTGTTTATCCTGTCAACAGACCCTTAAAATGTAACATATGAAGTAAAAGAAAATGGACATAATTCATCTTTTATAAAATTGGTATATGTATGTGAAGTTTGGAAGGTTGCAAGGTTGCCTTGTAAGAAAGGATAGCGAAAACAGAGGTATGTTACACCAATGTATGGTTCCCGCTCAAACAAGTTTATAGGTGTGTATCCAGAAGCCCAGAAATACTCCTCTGGCATACAGACAATTGTGCCCATTGCCTAACATGGAGGATTCCCTTTAGTGTTCGTTTGTGAAACAAGACTGTGATTGCAATGAGGATAAAGCATTGTGGGATTTGTAGTGTGGTGGGAAGAAACAGTCAGCGGACTCTGGTATGAAGGACTCCATTTCCCATCAGGCTGTGTAGCATTGGAGGCTTCTGGGAGGTGCAATGCTTTGTGGGAGGAACTTATTTAAGTGGAATGAGGAGCCGGCAGCAGTCTCTTGGGACGGTGTGATCGATCAGTGAAGAACCCTGTGTGCCTCTGTAACTGGAGCTAGGCATGCGGCCTACTTACAGCATCCCAGCCGACTGAATTCTCTGCAAGTGACACGGCTAGCTGCAGCACCCCAGCAATACAAATAGTGACCAGCGGAACCAGCATATCCTCATCTGAGTCTGGATTGAAGTAGCTGCAGCAACACTGCAGCAGTCGCATCTGTCGATCCAGGAGAACTGCAAGGAGGGCAGTGGTAGCTGTTTATCTCCCAGGAGCAAGAAGCTAGTGTGAACTAATGGTCACAGCATTACCATCATTCTCATCTGAGTGGCCAGATGGTTTGTCTATATTCAGTCCTTTGGTTTTGGTGAGCGGGCTCAAGCCCACCAATAAGAGTACTTATACTGTTTATTCAGAAACCTTTTAATACATCCTGGATTACAATTAATATACACTGGATTGCCATTTGTGACCAGTTTATTCATTGAGTCAGTGATCACTGAAAGGCTATTTAGCTTAGTGGATTTTAACCTCTTCTGTGCCTCATCTCAAGGATTAGAGAAGGACACAGTGTTTTCACTACCTAACTTTAATAGCCGGCAGAAGATTGATTGAACTCTACAAGACAGGATTGCTGCAAATACATCTACTCATCCTCTCCCCGGTCATATACACAGGGCTATTTACTTGGTATTACTTCGTCTCCTAAAAACTCTCTAAGTTAGAACAGGAGAATTTAAATAGAAATTCATAGTTATCTAGTGTGATTATACAACACTAATTTAACTTCTATCTGGTTATATTTCGTATGTGTATTTTGTAGAACATTATCACTTGAGTTACAATCCATTGAGTGGTACCAATTTACCCTTCAGCTCATCTATTTTTATATAAGGTTTTACCTTATTATTTTTTCTCCTGATTTTCAGTAAATATTACTAAATTACTTTTTTCTCAGTGATCCCTTGGGTATTGTTTAAACTCAATTGGAGGAATTATATTTTGCAACTGTTATTGTGATTGGAGAATACAGGGAGTAGCGGAGGTTATCAAATTAACTGCTCCTTTTGTTCGCCAGAATTATAAGGTTAACTTGTGGATGTGAAGGATTATGATATTTATGGCAACAATTTCTGTTAATCAATAATTCTTGGAGGCGTGGCCTATATTTTGTTACTCAAAGGTTATCATTTCTTGCAGAAAAATTTCAAACTCTAACTGTGGTGTGGTTTTTTATTACTGAAACAGTGTATTTCTCAATGTTACATTGCAATATGAGTGAACCCAGAGTGTTAGGGGTGGTGGAGGACTCTCAGAATGGGGAAATCCAAGGGGGAATTGATTCTTTAAGCAACCCTCAAGAGGGCAGCGCTACAGGTGCTTGACTACAGATTTACTTCTTTAGTGGTTTAGCATCAAGGTGTTGTGCTAAATACATATGTCTAGTTGATAACCATGGCCAAAGTAGGCCCACAGGCTAGATAAGCTACATTGTCAAGGAATGTGGTTATATGCATACTGTATGTGTTTTAAATATGAAAAATGTAGTTTATGTTTCATGCATTTCAAGTTGTCATCATGAACAGAGTTCGATGACTGCAGCTGTTCTCACCACTGAACAGTAGCCTACCTTGGAATGAATCCCCTGCTATGATTATATCTTTAAAGGGCCTGACTTAACTTTCTGCATTCAATGGCTTCATCAAAACCATTAAATTCAATAACACACCAAACCATGTTCATTAATAAAATATGAATACAGTATAATTTTTACATTCACAAAAAAAAGTTCTAAAGAATTGAACACATTTTACCCATTTGAGAGACTAATTATAAGTACAACTTTTCTTTCAGGACTTCTCAGATACCAAAGCCATTCAACAGAATATTACCATATTCAGGATTTCGACAGATGTCCCCTGTATTCTATAGAAACCCCTCCTCACCAAAATATTCCACAGTATAACCCAGGTTTGATATTTGTTATTTTGCTATTTAATTTGATTAAATTTAATGTGTGTGAGTGTGTGTGTTCGTGCAGGTCTACCTTTATACATAAAACTCTATGCGGGTTCCCCCATCCCCCTCTTTAAAACTGAACTCAAGGCATGATATTTATTGCATACTTATATTGGGCCAGCGTGTACTAACGTAAGTATGCATATCTCATACCGTGTCCTTTTGTGAAGTTGACAATTACTGTAGTAGATGGTGCAATTGCATTGATAGTTGCAACCTTCTGGTTCCTGTGCTGAGTGGCTTAGAATACAAGGGGTCACTTGCCCAGTACTACCATTATTCATAGAACATCTTATATTTGTTGAATGAATACAAGGTATTGTCATCCAATCGGAGAATGGCTTGTATTCTTAAAAAAAAATTCAAAGCATTCTGTAAATGGCTGTAGAGCTGAACAGGCAACCCCATTTGGTCAGTGTGCAGGGGAAAGTCTAACCGCCACAGGTCCCAGAAGATAGCAACTATCTATATAACTGTATATTTATATAACCATAGTAGCGCCAACTACTATTATTGAAAAAAAGGGAGGTAAGGTTCTATCTGTCTGTTGGTGGCCAACATCCCTAAATATGAAATAAAAGAGTTTCCCAAAATGGTGGGACTTTCAAGGCACGAAGACATAAAAAGAGTAATATAAAACGTTTTTTATTAGTATCAAAAGATTTTTTAGTAAAATGAGATTAGCATTAAGCATCATAAGTATTAAAATAAGTTTGGAAGCTTTACAACATCAAGAGTTATATACTGCCTGACCAACAACATGGTCTAGTAACAGTATTAATACAATTGTGTATACATCTGCACAATTTGCACAATTCAAGCCAACATGTTTCGGAGAACTTCTACTCCTTCATCAGGGATATGAGTTATGCTGTACAAACACTCTAAACAGATATAAAAATATGTTATCGGATATATCAAATATGTCAAAACATAAAAAGGCTGGTTAGTTGGACAAAAGGAATGATGTGGACCATGGTACTCACAATGTCAGTGACAGCGACAATCAAAATCATTCAGCCCTCAAAGAATAGATAAGAGAAGGAAAACAACAGAATGAAAAATAGCCAGTGGAGCCAGAGCTTAGAGCAGCAGCAGCAACGATTGTGGTCCTCGGGTATTCCACCAGGAGACCGGGAATATATGCACTGAGACCAAAGGATGTGCCCTATAGAGGTGGGAATAAGGAGTATATATCAGTAAGGATAATAATGATAATGTAAGAACAGGAGAAATGGAGCTCCTCCCATAAACAACTGAGTTAAAAAACAATGTGTACCTGTGAGGGGGAGCCTTGTCATTGATCACCAGCCGGTGGGCTGTTTTTAAGCAATGATGTATCTGCCGTCCACACACAATATACAAGTAATAGCAGGTAGCTGGACCTAAATTGGGGGGAAGGAAGAAAGGGAAATCCCTGGGAGGACAATTCCGCCAGAGGTACCCCCTAAAAGCTTCAAAAGTAGGTGCAGTGCCTCCCATAATAAAGGAGTTACAAGAGGTTCTGAACAAGCCCCGATCTGCAATAAAAAACAAAAGGTGGGGGGTAGCATATGTATAGAAGTCAGAATTGTGACCATAAATTTAAGCAGCTTCTTCTCAGTAAGTGCTAACCAGTACGACGGTGCTCTCTGCTAACGCCACAGAGAGACTCCTCGTGCGTCTTGAGCTATGTCGGGTGGAGCCATCTGCTCAAATAAGCAGCCCAGTGTAGCAAGAAGGATCCTCCTCCCATGGGGAGCATGTTGTCATGTCTGTGTTCTACTGCAGGCAATAGGAAATAAATGAAACAGAAACAGTGCCGAGCAAAACCAAAAGCCAGACAGTGTAATGGAGGGACCACAATGCATCTAAGGTCTGATTTTTTGCATGCTACCTAAAGAATGGGGGTGGGGACATATATAGTTTTTCTATGCAGATTTCAGCTGTACTCTATATGGTGCCTACAATATATTGTTACTTGAAAACTCTGCATAGAAATTATGCCACTGTAAAAATATATCTAGCCAGTCCATATGAACTAACAGGCAGAGAAGCAGTATGTATTGTGAATAGTAGAAGATTACAATTTACATACTGTTCAGAACAAAGCAGTACAAACCTGTGTAGAAAACATTCAGTTGCGGGCTCAATTGTGCCACCTGCTGGCCACAGTTTATTTTCAATAGGTTTTTATTAAGGTTTTCAAACATTACAGGTGAAGTGAAATGTATTGTTTAAACAAAACGTACAGAAAAGTATTTCAAGCGATACAGGTGAAATGAAGCGGTTTGTTGATACGTAGCATACAAAAGAGTTTCCAAGCAGTGCAAATGAATTGAGGCGTGTTGTGTATACAGACCTAATACAAAAGCAATGACCATACTTCAGCTAACAATCATTGGATAAAATGAAATATTAGATATTTGGTTGGGGTTGGAATGTCGCCCCACAGGTAAATATCTGTTGTGCCCTCCCCTAATCTCTCTCAATTGGCCAGGGGAGGACCAATTAATATTCTGCCCATAAATTGGGGCGACATTTTTAACCTTCTTTTAGTGTGTTTAAAAAGTGGTGACCATCTTGTGAGAACCATTTTTAAGTTGAACAAGTTGTGTTATGTTCATATTCCCTTTTGGTAGATGTTTGTATACCAGTGGAGCCAGGGTAGTCAGTCTTGATCTGATTTACGTGAGGTGGATGTAGTAAGGACAAACATTTTTTCAAACGTGATATGTGTCTGTATCATAGAAATGATTATGTCTTTTGAGGGGACATTCGGTGTGAGCCAATTTCGTGTTAGTGCCAATTTGGATGCCAGGGTAATGTGTGTGATCGTTTTGCGGTATTGACATGGGTAGTCAGTGATACCTAGATTTAGTAATGCCATTTCAGGGGTAAGGTTGCATGATATGCCAGGGATCGTGTTTATTAGTTGGGAGATTTCTTGCCAGTATGCAAGGGTTACTGGGCATCCCCATGAGATGTGTAGGATAGAACCTCTACCCCCACATTTCCTCCAACATGTATATGAGTGCTTTTGGGAGAAGGGAAAGGGATACTGATTAGCCATGAGAAAAGGTCTTTTTGCGTTACTTGTAGGGATTCTATATCTTTCCATGGACTTCGGATGTGGGGCTAGAACCATATTTTCAGCTAGGATAGTTTCTATGTAGTAGTCTTTGATATCTATAAGTCCAGAGCCACCTGCTTTCCTATGCTTTGTTAATATGGTTCATAAGCATCTGGCTTTTTTCCCCTGCCAAATGTATATATATATGTAATCCTATAATGGATTGTGCTTTTTTAAAGAATGTGTTTGGTACTGGGATAGGGAGTGCCCGGAATAGATAAATTAGTTGGGGCAATTTACTCATTTTGAATAAGGCTACTCTACCCGACCATGAGACGAATATATTGTTGAGTCCTCCTAAGTCTTTCGAGAGCGACAATAACATTGGGATATAATTCTGTTTGCCTAGTTAAGTAGATGCCAAGATATTGTATTGTTTAGTCTGTCCATATATAAGGATATTTGTTTTGCAGCTGTGTTTTAAGGGACAGCTGTATTCCTAGGTCAAGAACTAAGGATTTAGTAGTATTGGCTTTATAATAGGATATCTTGCTAAATTCTGAAAGTAAGGTGTTGACCGAAGCCAGGGAAGGAACCGATATTGTCAGAATTAGGATGACGTCATCAACGAACAAATTTATTTTGTGTTCTCTAGAGCCTATCTGGAGACCAGCTATATCAGGGTTGGATCGCACACTCTCCGCCAATGGCTCCATTATTAAGTTGAAAATCGGCGGGGAAAGAGGACACCCCTATCTTGTTCCATTGGAGATTTGGAATGGTTTAGACAACATGCTCGAACAATACACTTGTGCTGATGGGCAGAAGTATAGAGTCATAATGGTGGAGAGTATGCGCCCCTGGAATCCAAATTTTTGTAGGGCCATCTGTAGATATAACCAATTCACTTTGTCGAATGCTTTCTCCGCATCTAGTTAAAGGAGCAGAGAAGGCAACCAACATTTATCTGAATGGTGGATTAGGTTGATTATTCAACGGGTAGCGTCAGAGGTTTGACGCCCTTTTGTTACCCCGGACTGGTCAGGGTGAATTAGTTTTGGTAGTAGGTCAATTAGTCGATGTGCTAATATTTTGGCATATAGTTTAAATCATGGTTTAGGAGCGAGATTGAGGCAAAAATTTTGAGGGGAAGTGGGCTCCTTCCCTGGCTTCGGCAGTGTCACAATCAATGCCTTTAACATTCCTGCAGGAAGAGATGATGAGGAAGCAGCAGTATTGAAAAACTTTGTTATGGGGAGCAGTAATGTCTGTTTGAAGCGTTTATAATATTCTCCCATGAAGCCATCGGGGCCTGGAGATTTATTGTTTGGGAGAGTATTGATGGCTGAGTTTATTTCCATGCTGCTTATGGGATTATTTAGGGTTTCTAATTCTTTTGGTGTCAGGCTGGGTAGATTAATTTTATCTAAGAAGCATTTAATGTCCCCTGGTGGAGTTTTAGATGCCTAATTTTTGAGGTTATAGAGGAAACTATAATATGTACTAAAAGCATCTGTTATTTCTTGCGGATTAGTAAGCTGCTCTTTAGTATCTGGGTGATGTAGGTATGGGATATGACATGTGAGGGGTTGCCCTTTGGATAGATAAGATAATAGTTTCCCTGCTTTGTTTCTGGATGTATAGGAGGACATTTTTAATCTTTTTAGGTGGGTTTCATATTTGGCCAGCAAGATGGTTCTTAGTTCCAAGCGTAATTTGCCTAATTTGTTTTTGAGGATTAATAGGGGGCTTTCTTTGTTCAGACGATCCGTATTTTGGATTTCTGTAGTGAGTTTTTCAATCTGCTGCTCCCTTTATCTTTTTGCCCTGGCACCTAGTACCCCTCATATATGCCTTATGTGCAAGCCATAGCGTGGCTGGGTCTGGAGCAGAGTCTGTGTTCGTGCCAAGATATTCGTCCAGGTGTTCTTGTAATGATTTGGTGTAGAGGGGAGACCTTAGCAGTTGAGAGTTCAGATGTATGTTGGGTTGGAATTTGAGCAGTCTTCTATCTGGATGCAGATGGCAGCATGGTCCGACCATGTGGAGGTCAGAATCATCGAGGAGGAACTTTTCTGTAACAACCATTTGTTCGTGAGGAAGAGGTCTATTCATGTGTAAGAGATATGACAGGGTGAGAAAAAAGTCCCATCCCGACATGCTGGCAACGTCAGATGTCATAATGCTGGAAGTCCCTTAGAAGTGGGTTTAGGCTGGGTTTACTATGTAGGGGCGAGTATGCTGAGTCCAGTTGTGGGTCTGGTATAATGTTGAAGTCCCCACACCACAGGATTGCTCCTTGTCATAATTTGGTCACTTTGTGGTGTAATTTCTTTAGGAATCTGAGTTGGTGTGCATGTGGTGCATACACGTTCACTATAGTGAAAATTGTGTCGTTCATTTTACAGAAGAGGATATGGTACCCGTCATTCTCATCAGACTTGCAAGATATGGGTTGAAAGGATATAGAATTCTTAATTGCTAGTAGGGCCCCTCATTTTTTTTGCTGGTGTACTGGCTGTAAAGATATGGTGGAATTATTTGTGGGTACATGTAGGTTGTAAGTTTGCGTGGAAGTAAGTTTCCTGAGCACACACAACATCAGATTTTGAAGACAGGGCCAATTTCCAGAGAGAGGCTAGTTTTGCCGGGTGGTTGAGTCCCTAAGTATTTATGGAAAGCAGCTTGATGCCCATAATTTAAGGGTGCAGTTAGGTATGAGGTCTATAGGCTTGAGTGAGTGCATGAAAGGGTTCTTTTATCTGGTTATTTTGTTACTGTTTGGACAGTTAAAATTAATTGATATGCAGTGAAAAGAGTTTGTCCACAACAAGATGGTTAAGGTTCCGTAGAAAGATTGATGGCTGTGTTGAAGGGGTGGTAAGTTCTGTATTGCTTGGTAGGTCATTGAAAATATTTCCTGGGGCACAACAGGTACCAACTTTGTAGGAAGTTAACTTGTGATGGGGTAAAAGGTTGTTTAGCCGAGTGCTATGAACTTCAGGGTGGGCAACATGGTAGGTTGCATCCGCGCACTGCGTTCAGCACGGTCTTGTTTTGTGTTTGTTGCGTAGAGGTAAAGGTTGGCTAGTGGGAAGGCGACTAGCAGATCTCCTTTCTTGGGAGAATGCGTTTTGCTGCGGGGGTTCTGGAATGATTTCCCAAGTGTGCAGGCATTGTAGGCCATCCTAGGCAGATGAGATAATTTGTTTAGTACCCTCGAAGGTGACCATGAGCTTGGCTGGGTTAATCCATTGATATGGAATACTATGGTTACGTAATGCCTTGGTTACTTTATTTAACTGTGTGTTTCTGCAGGGTATACTGCGAGAGATCCGCAAAAGTTTGTAGGTGTGAGAAAGGATCAGGCAGATTCCCTATGGCACGTGTTTTCTGCATTAGTTGGTTCTTGACATGGAAAAAAATGAATGCGTAGAGTATTATATTTATTTATTTATTTATTTCAGGTACTTATATAGTGCCGTCAATTTATGCAGTGCTTTACATATATATTGTACATTCACATCAGTCCCTACTCTCAAGGAGCTTATAATCTAAGGTCCCTAACTCACATTCATACATACATATACTAGGGCCAATTTAAAGAGGGTCTAATTAACCTACCAGCATGTCTTTGGAGTGTGGGAGGAAAACAGAGTATCCAGAGGAAACCCACGCAGGGAGAACATGCAAACTCCATGCAGGTAGTGTTGTGGTCGGGAATCGAACCACCGACCCTTTTGCTGCTAGGCAAAAGTGTTATCCACTACACCACTGTGCCACCTGCTCGAAAGAAAGCTGTGGCATCAGTTGGTCCAATCTCTGTAGCCATTGATGCTTGACATCACTCATTCCAGTTATATAAAGAAGGCATTTACTGGGTACAGTATCCGGTAAGTGTGATGGTTTAGGGAGCCTGTGTATGCGGTCAATGACCAGCTCCATGTTTTTAAGCTCAGGGAGTAATGCTTTGATTAGGCTGCGGACGTACGGGGACAGGCCCTGGGGCTGAATTTCTTCAGATATACCTCTGATTTTTATGTTATTCCTTCTGGACCTGTCCTCAAGATCCGCTAGCTTATCTCTGATCCAATCATGTTCTGAGTTATGTTCAGCTTGCAGATCAATCATATCATTCAATGTGGTAGCACATACGGCTACATCCTGCTTAAACTGCTGCATAAGGGTTAACATGTCAGCATGCATGGAATTTCTCAAGGGAATCATCATATCCTTGAGCATAGTATCCATTACTGGTCGGTTGGTGGTGGGGTATGATGCTATGGCATCTGTTTGTGCATATAGGGGCCCAGGAGGAAGGGATGGCTGGTTCACCTCAGATACTGCAGGCACTGGAGAATCCAGTCTTATCTGCGCTTTGGCTGAGCTGCTCGTGGTCGGAGTACCAGGATGAGGCTCGTTGGGGTGTGTAGAAGCTTTTCCCATCTCCATTTGTTATGTATCTGACACAGATGAGGCTTTCTGTGGAGATGAAAGGAGGTGATTCCCGCTGGATGGTAAGGCTGCGGCACCGGCGCTATCTTGTCCTCTCCGTTCCGCCGGCTTATACATGCAGGCCGTACGTTTTTGGGGTAGTCTGTACTCTTTTCTTTTAGTGGTCATGCCTCCGCTGCTCTCCGGGGGTCTTTTGGTATTCTTCCCGATGGGTAAAAGTTGCGGAGGTTGCTGTATGTCGCTCGTGCCCGGTCCCTTCATTCAGAGCTTCAGAGTGTCATGTCCATCTTGGGCGCCAGCCGGCCATGACCCCCTGCTGGCTACAGTTTAATATACATTGCAACACTATTAGCCGACTTTAGAACTATTAAGGCCTGGTTCACACCTATGCAGTTTTTAGTGTGTTTTCACTTTTGCAGAAACATACTACAGTCCATTTAACATGGTTTCCTATGGATCATGTTCACATCTGTTTATGTTATGTAAAGGGCCAGGGACTTTTTTCTGGTTTTTGGTTCCATAGACTTCAATGGATCAAAAATATGTATTGAAAAACGCAAAATGTGCCTGGAATATGCAAACTGCAACCTGCATAGCTGTGAACCAGACCTTAAGGATAAGTCCACTGTAATAGTGAGAGTCCCTGTCCTTATGGGATTAGATTAAAAATGGACACAGTCTGTATATCAAAGGACTGCAGAGCTACAGAGTATAGATTTGATACAGAGAAAACTGCTTTCTCCGGATTTAGCTATGTTCGGATGGGGCTCTGTAGGTTGGAGATCTCTAAGCGTCTTGGGTGGGACGGGATCTCCAACCTTATGTCTGGGTCTTGTGGACAGCCAGCAGGGTGTGTGCCCAGGTGGATGCAACCAATATAACAAGGGGTTGGTGAGAGCAGAGTGTGGAGGAAGGTGGAGTGTGAGCAGCTTGCTGCTGCTTCTTCAAGACAGACCCCTGTCAGGAAGACTGTCTGCCCTGTGGGAGACTGCAGCCTGAGTAAGGGGGATTCTATGCCCAGGGACTGGGAAAGGCTGGCCAGCTTTGAGAGTCGGGGAGACTAAAGAAGCCAGTGAGTCCAACGGGCTGGAAGAAATCAAGTCTTTTGGTAGCAAGAAGAGGAACTGCTTATGGGAGCCAGGTGGCTCGGTATGTTTTCGTTATGCATGAGTGCTAACTGAAGTTTAAACCCCTGTGTGGGAATCCTGAACAGGGATAGGCACGGACCAAGGCTGTGGCGGACATTTTCCAAAGTACTGACCTTAGTGAAGGACACCAACATACATTTCAAATTAAAACCTTCACAAAACACGGTCTACTCTACTGGCCTAGTTCTAAAAGTACGATTACATTTAAAATAACATTTATATAAAGACATCATCATCATTGGTATCAGTGGGAGGAATAGTGCCCCATCATTGGTGTCAGTGGGAGGAATAGTGCCCCATCATTGGTGTCAGTGGGGAAGTGGCTGGGCCCTGGGACGGTCTGCAAGTTAGAAATCAGTATACATATATTTTTTGAAGCCGATCCAACCCGATCCCACACTGAGCTTTAAGCCACGGCTTTGCTGTGTAAGCGGGGGCAAAGGACACAGCCAACAACAGAAGCCCCATAGTAAGTCTACGGGTGATGTCACTTCCCATTTATTTCACAGCTGTTGTCGGCCGTGTCCCCTTCAGAGCTTCCATCCGCGGCTGGAGACCGGATCGGCTTCAAAAAAGGTATGTATACTGATTTCTTCTTTACAGGGCTAGATAGGTTAGTGTTATATCTTGGATGTCTGGGGATGTAGAGATTTTAGTGTTAGGATGGAGCTATCCTTTACGTATAGACACACAGGTATTGATTTACTAAATTCAAATAGACTGTGCATGTTTGCAAGTGCAATTGCACTCTGCAAGGGCAGTTACTCCAGAGCATAGTAAATGAGGTAAAGCTTCACGTTCACCCAATCACATGCAAGGAAAAAAAACGCATTTTTGCTTAAACATGATTGGAGGTTTAAAGTCAGAGTTCTCCCTGATTTACTAAGCTCTGGCGCAACTGCACTTGCAAAGTGCACAGTCTTTTTCCTTTTGTAAATCAACCCAATAGGACCAGAAAACGTTAACCGATGCACACCCATTGGACAATATTTTTTACCACTAACCCACTGGATATCTGAAAGAGGGCTTAGAAAAGTGCTGTGCCATGTTAACACCAAGGCAGGAATTTTATAAGTTAAGTGGTATCACTTATTGGCTTAGTTAGGCTTTTCCCAATACCTCCAATCAAATGTATGTGATGGTCACAAAGACATTCACTTTAGCCAGCCCAACTCTGAGGTGAGAGGTAAGACTTCCTATTTCCAAAATGGAGAGGTATGCCAAGACTTCCTATTTCCAAAACGTGTCAATTTTCCCCAATGTCACAACTAAGCCCTGAGATCATTATAAATAGATCTTAGAATTTTACTACAGCTATTGCTAAGAATGTGTGTATTTCACTGTTCTATGAATAAATATATACTTTTCAGACCCGATTTGTATAAAGCCTAAAAAAAAAAAAAAAACCTAACATGTTTTGAGAGCTTGCATCCTTAAGTATAACTATACGCAAAACGTTTTCCTTAGTTTTGGATAGAGTGGAAAGGGATCCGAACCCCTGTCAATATTTATTGCTGTCTGTGCCCCAATACATTTACTGTGGCAAAGTGGCTCCGATGTGCAAATCGGAGTATATAAACGGCGATTTGTGTAGCTGCAGTTGTGGGCGCAATCGCCTACTACAGAGCCAGAACGGGGAACCGCCGATGTAAACACAGCGGTTTCCCTTTCTGACAGGGGACATGACAGTGATCTACTGATCACTGTAATCGGGATCAGTTAGGTCTGTCATGTCCATGCCAGCCCAGCCCCCACACAGTTAGAACACACTGAGAGAACACAGTTAACCCCTAGATCGCACCCTAGAGGTTAACCCCTTCCCTGCCAATAACATTTGTACAGTAATCAGTGGCTATTTTCTAGCTCTGATCGCTGTATGGTCCCAAAAAAGTGTCAAAAGTGTCTGATCTGTCTGCCGCAATATCACAGTCACAATAAAAATCGCAGATCACCACCATTACGAGTAAAAATAAGTAGTTTGTAGACACAATAACTTTATCGCAAACCAATCAATAAACACTTTTTGTGATTTTATTTACCAAAAATATGTAGAAGAATACATTTTGGCCTAAACTGATGAATACATTTAGTTTTTTTATATATATATATTTTTAGATATGTGTTATAGCAAAAATTTTTTTTTTTTTTTAAATTGTCGCTATTTGTTTGTTTATAGCGCAAAAAATAAAAACCGCAGAGGTGATCAAATACCACAAAAAGAAAGCTCTATTTGTGGGGAAAAAAGGACGTCAATTTTGCTTGGGTACAATGTCGCATGGCCGCACAATTGTCAGTTAAAGCGACGCAGTGCCAAATCGCAAAAAGTGCTCTCGTCAGGAAGGGGGTAAATCCTTCCGGGACTGAAGTGGTTAAGGAGATTCACCCTCTCTATGTGTCCTGCTTACCATTACCACTGACAGTGAAAGTAATAGAAAATCACAAATGTTGGGTTCTCCCCAAAAAAGTAATAGGGGGAAATCTTCCCATGGGAGCACTGATGGTCTGTGGGTCCCCAAGGGATTCCCTTAATTTGCAGGGATTTCCTCTCACTTCGTGTTTTGGCTATAGGACAGGAAGTAAACTTAAACAAGTGTACATATTCGCCAGCACACCATGGATCACCGTCCAAAGGGTTTCTTTATTGTAGAAAGATCACATCACAAAAAAGTGCAACGTCAGGCGCGGCTCCAAAACATTGCACTTTTTTGTGATGTGATCTTTCTATAATAAAGAAACCTTTTGGACGGTGATCCATGGTGTGCTGGCGAATATGTACACTTGCCTGACATTTTCAGGATCCAGCTGGTAATCGCTGTAGCACCCACCCTTGAATGAGCCTTGTTTGCCAGGAAGGCGTGCCCATAGGAATATAGACATAGGCGTGCGCACAGCGTGTGCCAGGTGTGCCTAGGCACACCCTAATCACACTGTGCAGTGCAGATTCCCCCTACTGCCTGACTGCAGAGAAAGGGACTGGGAATCTCTGTTCTCAGTCCCTTTCTCTGTTTCAGAGGTCAGACATCAGGTGTCTGTTTAGGCTACTGATATTTCTCCAATGCCCCCAATGGGGCTCCTAAAAAATTGTAAACATTTTAATTATTGTAAAAAAAAAATTGTAAAAAAAGTAAAAATAAAAAAAATAATACAAATAAACTACGGTCACCAATCTTTGCCCTATTGGCACTGACCACTGCTTGAGATATGGGTTGCACACCCTAATGTAATAGTCTGCGCACACCTATGAATATAGACAAGGTTGTAAAGTTAAGTCTCCCCAATGGGGCACAGATGGCAAAAAATTAAGCAACAGGGGTTATAGCCCACCCACTCTATCCAAAATGAAAAAGTTCTACTTTTATTTAGCCAATACATTATAACATTGAAATTCCTAACTATCCAAAGTAAGGAGGTCAGAAAGGATGTTTGAGCTGAGAATGAGAATTCTTGCTTGACTAAAACGAAACTGTGTGGCTAATTTTATGACCTTGTGTGTGTTTTTTTTCACTCTTCCTATTTCAAAGTTTATTCAATTGGTAAAAGTTTTTGTTTCATGTTCAATTGCTGTGTATCAATACCACTCTAACCAAATGAAAAGAGGGAATTTCACATTAGTAAAATAAAAACTTCTTCCAGAGCAAAATAAGGAAGATAAGTAATAATAGTAAAATTACAATTTTACCACATTTATAATATATGTAAATAGTTTATTCCTAGCTAAGCTTTGTTAATCTGTGTCATAATGTTTTTGTTTATTTTCCAGATATTACAGATGAATTTATTACTCCATTGTTTAATTTTTTCAGAAGCATGGGCTCTCTTAACGTGACTGAAACGGAATATGCTTTACTTTTTGCAATAACAGTGTTCTTTTCAGGTACACAAAAAAATCCTTATTTTATACGGCGCACAAAATTAAATACATGTGTACCAAATAAATAAGTGTGTGTGTGTATACCATCGCCCCTAAATATTAAAGCCAAGCAGATCAATTTACTAAGACAAGAGCAGCCTGAATCTGGAGCAGTTGTACATGGCAACAAATTCATTTCTAACATTCATCTTAAAAGCTTAAAGCGGCATTAAACCCCAAACCAAAAATGTAATATAGTGCAGCTTACCAATCCTTAGATGTGGTGGCTAAATTTGCAATTTTAGGCATTTTTCCCTCTGTTTTCACCTGGTGATCTGGACAGCAACACACCCCCTGTATTAGAGTGCTCCCACTCTGGATGAAGAGGCACAGGGGGCACATTTGGACAGCAGCATTGTCAGTCTGGGGGCAGGAGAGTGCCAGATGTGCTAGCAGATTTAGATAGACTAACAAGCTGAAGCCAAACTCCAGCTCAGACTGCAGTTACACAAGCAGTTTTTTTTTTTTTGAGATAAAGGTTTTACATGAAAAAATAAAAGCTGAACATTGTAAGCAACCCTTTCAATGGTAAATGAATTGTCTCGGAACTGCTACTGTGTTCTGAGAACATGTTCTGTTGAAGAACAACAGACTTGCTGGCAGGATCACCAGGTGAAAATAAAAGAAAACCAATGCGGCTATCACATCTAAGATTTGGTAAGCTGTAATATAATACATGTTTACGTTTGAGTCTAATCACTTTAATGCACCAACCTGATGCTAGAAGGTTACTATGCCCAGCTGCTCCAGGTTCTGTCAGCCCCAATTTTAGTAAATTCCCATTTTTCTTTAATTAGCACAGTGCAAGTATTTTTAATTATTAGTCTCTTATGCTGCTCATTGTAATTTGATCTGAAATCATCAGTCCTCTGGCAACCCCCTCCCCTATTACATAATATTCCAGTGCTGAGGGGGTTAATATGAGCTGAGGGACCTTTCATATGCACTCATCAAAAGTCCTGACTTTGTCCGCCTTTTCTACACCTCCCCCATTTATAGAAACGATCCTCAAGCTAACATGAACGAAAAACAATCTATGAATGGAGGACCTTTTATTCATCTGCTTGTCCTTAAAGTAGAACTACAGTGGTACCTTGGTTCACAAATGCTTCTGTTCACAAACAACTCGTTTCACAAACAGAAGAGTTCACAAAAATTTGCTTTGGTTCACAAACACGATTTGTGGCCATTTTCCCTGCTTTTCCCTGCTCATGTGAGATTGCGGGTCATTGAGAGACATTGAAAGTGTACAGTACTCTGAAGACACTTACAGTACAGTATTAAAGCTTCTTGGTGTGCTTTAGCACATACATACTGTACATCCAGTATTGCTCCAAAGAAAATGCATGGTAGCAAGAAGAAAGTGCGGAGCAGTAATGCAGGTGACAAGAATGTGCAAGGTTAGTGTTCCCTCTCTTCATACTGTACTGTACTTTTTTCATAGCCTTGTGGTGGCAAAAGCAAAAAAAGCGGATTAACCTGATTTAGATTGAACCCTATGGGAAAATTTGTCTCGGTTCACGACCAGAGTCAGGTCACAAATTAAGTTCTTGAACCGAGATACCACTGTATAGGCAAAACTTTTTCTTCTCATTCTGGACAGAGTAAGGGAGGGTTATAACCCCTGTCAGATTTTTTTTTTCACCATCGGTGTCCCATTGTAGAGATTTCCCTTCACTTCCTGTTACATAGCCAAACAGGAAGTGATAATAAATCCCCACAAATTAAGGGAATTCATTGGGGACCCCCAGGTCACCAGGACTAGTGTCCCCATTGGAAGATTTCCTATCTATTAGTTTTCTGGGGACAACCCAAAATTTGGGATTTTCTTTTACTTTCACTTTCAATGATAATGGTAAACAGGACAAATAGAGAGTGGGGAACTGCTAAAAGTGGAGGCGCAACTCCACTTTAAGCCGGCCATAGATGGTTCAGCAGGGATTGGCCAAGATTCAAAGCATCTATAGGCAAGTTGAATGTACCATTGATCAACTTGGGTACAACCAGCATGTCAGATTTTAACTTGCGATTATTGTCAGTGGCTATAGCCGCTAGCAATAATCACTGTGTCTCCACTGCGCCCCCCACCAGGTAGAATAAAATAGCTCTGTGGGAAGGATTCCCCTATCAACACTGACTGCATTGATGGGGGAATCCAGCAATTTTCTTTCCTGCAAATATCGCATCATCTATGGCTTGCCTTAGACTTTAAAATTAACTCCTAAAATGGACTCTTACTGCTCTACCCACCTGCTTAAGATTATGCCAAAATGTGTCCATGCAGGGCAAAGTAACAGGTTAACTGAAATAATATTTCAATCTACCGCAGCTCTATTCACCTGCTGGCATGAAGTGAGCATGTTACTCTCTGCCTTTTTTTTTCCACAGTACAATCTAATCCTAAAATTAGTACTGTCAAAGAGAAGAACCGAAGGGACAGGACTTTAAATAAAATGCATAAAGGGTCCCACTATGAATAGAATTATATAATTATATATCTATATTAACAAATGAGCTAAACCACAGCTTCACATATTGCTTTTTTTCTGGGGAATTAATTCATATTCAATGAAAGTCATCAAAATTATTTTATAAATACCTGCATATTCTAAGGTTCTAAGACATTCCTGATATTAAAGAGCATTAGAATATGATAAATTAGAAACTTTATTTCACATATCAATATATAATTCATAAATGATTGGTAAATCTTTAAAACATATGATCAACAATGGGTCTTCTCACAGAACAATTCATATACATTTCTTAGTACATGATTCAGAGACTTCGCAGTGAATTATCGAATGGATGAGACATTATTGGATGAAAAAAACACGACATCTGTTAGCTCAACACCTTTCATGACTTATCGTCACTCGTCAGGAGTAAGCGTGTACATAGTTTCTGCAATGACAATGTAAATTCATAAATAATAAGATCTGGTAGGTAATAGTAAAACCAACATGGGGGAATACCCCGTGTGTTACTTACAGGGAATCTGTGAAGATGATATGGTGTTGGAGAAAATGGGCCCCTCCGTGTATGGGCACATCTCCCCCAGGTAGCTGAGATGGCATTGTCTGCAACAGACACCCCACACAGGCATATCCAGGACGGTTCAGCAAAGGGTTGTGATTGATGAACAGACTCATATGGAGCCTTGTCCAAGTGAAAATCTGTGAAAAATTATGTGTGTGGGTAACCAATTGTTGAATGCTGTCCCATGAATGGGATGTGGGAGAGGTGAAGAGGAAAAATTATTACGAAATGTAGGGTGAGATTGAAAAAGTGAGGAAACGGAAAGGACATAGACGTGAGGAGAAAGAGAGGAGGCGAGTGTATGGATCCCAAACAAAACCCAGAAAACCGAATGTGAAGGAAAAGTAAAGAGGTAGCAAAAACAGTGGCGTGGGAGTGTTACCTGCCAATTTGTTAATATAGATATATAATTATATAATTCTATCCATAGTGTGACCCTTCGTGCATTTCATTTAGAGTCCCGCCCCTTCGGTTCTCCTCTTTTACATACAATAGGGATGGAGGTATATGCCATAGTAATTTCCTCATCTAAAGTCCCACCGATCTCTTCCCCCTTCTGAAAATTAATACTGGGTTATTATTACTGGGTCATAACAGCTAAACCTTAGTTTCACCTTAAAGTGGAACTGAACCCTACTATCCTTTACAGCCAAGGAACCTGCCATCTTAGCCTGTTTTTGCATTGCAGTTGCCTTGGTGCTGCACGTGATCAGTTATGACACCAACTTGATTGCTTGACAGTTCAGTTAAGAGCACAAGCAACTGTGATAGTTATTACTGAGAGTATGCCTTGAACGTTGTGTTTAGTTACACTTTAAAGCGGAGTTCCACTCAAAAGTGGAACTTCCGCTTATCCGTCTCCTTCCACATTTGGCAACTTTCAGGGGGGAAGGGGTACCTGTTTTTGCCTCGGCCCTCTCCTCCTTCCTCTGCCACCGTACCAATTGGCAAGCGCTGCGCGCTTCGCACATGTGCAGTAGGGAACTGGCTGTGAAGCCGAAAGGCTTCACTGCCGGGTTTCCTTATCAGGAATGCTGATGGCTGCACCCGACAGCCAATCTGAAGGTCAGCTGGGGTGCCGACATTGTGGGCTCCCTGGACAGATAAAGGCCCGTACACATGGTACAATTATCGGCCAACAACAGTCGTACGACAGCCTTTTGTGTGATAATCCGACTGTTAGTACGCACCATTCGGCAGCCAATTTTCAATTATCATCCAACAGAGGTTGTATGTGAAGACTAGAATACGTTTGTTTGCCAACAAGGCATCGTCCAATTTTCAGCTCGTGTGTAAAGTTGGCCAAAGAAAAGTTGTAAGTATAAACATGCATGCTCGGAATCCAGGAAGTGTTCAGTTGTGTAAACCTGCGTCCACAATTCACAATTCACATTCACCTGAACTTCCTCTTTATACGCTCGTAGCACGTCTCTATGTTCGCATTTGTCGGACGATAACGTGACTCACGTCAGTAAGCTAGACAAAGTCACGTACGGACAATTTTGAGAAAAGTTGGACATGCGCTCGTGCTATCAACATGCTCGCGTACAGGTTGAAAAGAGTTTTAACAGGCATGCACTGAAACAGATCGAATGACTGCACTCAGTG
>BLSH010448921.1:145049-155970 GCA_018402905.1 Glandirana rugosa | reverse complement strand
GCGGAACCCATCAGTGACCACCACCAGTCACCCATCAGTGACCGCGACCAGTCACCCATCAGTGACCACCGCCAGACACCCGTCACCCATCAGTGACCACCACCAGTCACCCATTATCCATCAGTGACCGTGACCAATCACCCAGCAGTGACCACCGCCAGACACCTGTCACCCATCAGTGACCACCGCCAGACACGCGGCATCCATCAGTGACCACCGCCAGTCACCCATCAGTGACCACCACCAGTCACCCATCAGTGACCACCACCAGACACCCACCATCCATCAGTGACCACCACCAGAAACCCAGCACCCATCAGTGACCACCGCCAGTCACCCATCACCCATCAGTGACCTCCACCAGTCACCCATCAGTGACCACCACCAGACACCCATCACTCATCAGTGACCACCACCAGACACCCGGCACCCATCAGTGACCACCGCCAGTTACCCATCAGTGACCTCCACCAGTCACCCGTCACCCATCAGTGACCACCACCAGTCACCCATAAGTGACCACCACCAGACACCCGTCACCATCAGTGACCACCACCAGTCACCCATCAGTGACCGTGGCTTGTCACTCGACACCCATCAGTGACTGTGGCGTGTCACCCGTCACCCATCAGTTACCGTGGTGCGTCTACTGCCACACATCAGTGGCCTGTCACCCAACACTGACCTTGGCCTGTCACTCATCACTGACCATGGCCTGTCACCCATCAGTGACCACCGCCAGTCACCCATGGCCTGTCACCCATCAGTGACCACCGCCAGTCACCCATCATCCATCAGTGACCGTGACCAGTCACCCATCAGTGACCACTGCCAGACACCCGTCACCCATCAGTGACCAGCACCAGACACGCGGAACCCATCAGTGCCCACCGCCAGTCACCCATCAGTGACCACCACCAGTCACCCATCAGTGACCACCACCAGACACCCATAAGTGACCACCACCAGACACCCGCCACCCATCAGTAAACACCGCCAGTCACCCGTCACCCATCAGTGACCTCCACCAGTCACCTGTCACCCATCAGTGACCACCACCAAACACCCATCACCCATCAGTGACCACCACCAGACACCCAGCACCCATCAGTGACCACCGCCAGTTACCCATCAGTGACCTCCACCAGTCACCCATCAGTGACCACCACCAGTCACCCATCAGTGACCACCACCAGTCACCCATCAGTGACCACCGCCAGTCACCCATTACTCATCAGTGACCGTGACCAATCACCCATCAGTGACCAACCAGACACCTGTCACCCATCAGTGACCACCGCCAGACACGCGGCACCCATCAGTGACCACCGCCAGTCACCCATCAGTGACCACCACCAGTCACCCATCAGTGACCACCACCAGACACCCATCACCCATCAGTGACCACCACCAGAAACCCAGAACCCATCAGTGACCACCGCCAGTCACCCATCACTCATCAGTGACCTCCACCAGTCACCCGTCACCCATCAGTGACCACCACCAGACACCCATCACCCATCAGTGACCACCACCAGTTACCCATCAGTGACCTCCACCAGTCACCCGTCACCCATCAGTGACCACCACCAGTCACCCATAAGTGACAACCACCAGACACCCGTCACCCATCAGTGACCACCATCACACACCCGTTACCCATTAGTGACCACCGCCAGTCACCCATCACCTATCAGTGACCACTGCCAGTCACCCATCACCCATCAGTGACCACTGCCAGTCACCTATCACCCATCAGTGACCACCGCCAGACACCCGTCACCCATCAGTGACCACCGCCAGACACCCGCCACCCATCAGTGACCACCGCCAGTTACCCGTCACCTATCAGTGACCACCGCCAGTCACCCATCAGTGACCATCGCCAGTCACCTGTCAGTGACCATCACACCCATGAGTAAACATCACCTGTAAAAGCCTCACACATTTGGCATCGCCATACTCAGGAGGAGTAGCAGAATCTATTTTGGGGTGCCATTTTTGCTATGTACATGCTATGTGTCGGAAATATCATATAAATGGACAACTTTTTGTAAAAATAAAAGTGTTTTCATTTTTTTCCCACATTTTCCAAAAATTACTGGAAAAAATGACATGTTCAAAAGACTCATTATGCCTGATAGATTATATGTTGTGGTGTTTGCTTCCCAAAATTGGGTCATTTTGTGGGCAATTCCATTGTCCTGGTGCTCCAGGACCTTCAAAAGTGTGATAGGTAGGTAGTTGAGAAATGAGATGTGTAATTTGTGCTCGTAGAACACCTGAAGGTGCTAGTTCAATGTTAGGCCTCTGTATGTGGCCAGACTGTGTAAAAGTCTTACACATGTGGTATCGCCATACTCGGGGGGAGTAGTAGAATTTATTTTGGGGTGTAAGTTTTGCTATGTACATGCTATGTGTTGGAAATATCATATAAATGGATAATTCTGTGTAAAAAAAAATGCGTTTTCATTTTTTTCCCCACATTTTCCAAAAACGACTGGAAAAACATGACGTGTTCAAAAGACTTATTATGCGTCATAGATTATACTTTGGCGTTTTTGCTTTCCAAAATTGGGTCATTTTGTGGGCAATTCCATTGTCCTAGTGCTCCAGGACCTTCAAAAGTGTAATAGGGGGTTGAGAAATGAGATGTGTAATTTATGCTTGTAGAACGCGTGAAGGTGCTAGTTCAATGTTGGGCCTCTGTATGTGGTCAGGCTATGTAAAAGTCTCACACACGTGGTATCGCCAAACTCAGGAGGAATAGCAGAATGTATTTTGGGGTGTCATTTTTGCTATGTACATGCTATGTGTTGCAAATATCTTATAAATGTACAACTTTGTGTAAAAAAAATAAAATGCGTTTTCATTTTTTTCCCACATTTTCCAAAAACTACTGGAAAAAAAATGAACCGTTCAAAAGACTCATTATGCCTTATATTATTCGTTGATTAATTGTTGAGAACACCACCTAGGGGAGTAAGCCCTGTTGCCGTCATCCCTATTATACAAATTGTTGAATGGGACCCCCTCACTTGGGTTTGGGATTTTTATAGGCAAACTGAATAGTAAATCGTTTTATATAAAAATTATAAAGGTTTAATGATATACATTAAAATATACAATACAATAAATGTATTACATAGCATTTAAAACAACATATGGGTACATGTGTTTGACAATACGTCTGGTAACTGTAGTTTGTGGACACTCCTAGGCCCGACGCGTTTCAGGAGATTCCCTTCTTCAGGGGCCGTTATTGGGAGATTCACAATTCTATAATACAATGGCATGTGTTTAGATTGACTTCAATACAACAGCAAATTTGAACAAGGAACCTTTACAAATCATCAGTGTTTATACCTTAAAAAATCGCCATACAAGCCTATGTGGCCATATCCTTGTATGGTGTAGTTGGAAAATGTATATGCATATATACCCAGACCACTGACACAGCACTATGTAACCGTGTGGTTTCTCACAGGCTGCCACTGGCACACCACCCCCGCATAGTCACCACTGAGCCTCCATGGTCACCGCGCAGACGCATCCACGTCCTTCACTTAAGGGGAGCAACAGTTGCTACAGGCGATAATGCATCTGACGTGACACCTAAGAATTTAGGAAAAGAGAGAGTTGTGGTGATAGTAGTAATGAAAAAGTGTATGTTTTATAAGAAAGGTGATGTACACTTCATTCACCGCATTCTTAAATTTGGTTAATTAGCATATGTATGCTGCATTGATTTATAGCAGCTCTTAATTTTCCCCTATGAAAGACTGACCAATAAACGGGAGAGGAAAAGTACTGTCCTAAGAAAAAGGGGGAGGCCTGCCACCCTAAACTAGGGCCAGAGGGTTTCCCCAAATAGATAAGGGTCATGCCTCTATCCTATGGTTTGAATGTCGAAAAATAAACGGGGAAGAGAGTTTCATGTAGCATGGAAAACTACAGTGCGTGTACTACACATCTACATCAAGTTGCCCCAATTCCAGAAACCACCCATCCATAGGGAACAATCATCACAGTACCAAAGCAATATTCAATGATGCTTTGGAAGGTGGCAATCAGAAAAAAAGAGTTCCACATACCTTGAAGATTTGGAGGTTAGTTATGGCGTGGTGTGCGTGTGTCTCTGCTGCTCAGTGCAGTGAGACACGCCGCACATCCATTTAAATAACGCCGGCGCATGCGCAGTAAGGGTGAGCGTCCTCACCTCGTGTTACTGCCCGCGTTGGCGTAGTGCGCGTCACGTTTACACGTGACGATGATGGATCTAGGAGGGAACTGGATACTAGGGGAGGGACGTGGGCGGTACGGCCCGGATGACACGGCGAGGCTCCCGAGGCGTGAGTGCGCGGCTCCCCCGTGTGCTAACACAAAGGGGAGTCCCGCACCCACGCCCCACCGACGCAGCAGCTCCAATGTCCACGGGGGGGGGAGGGGCCAGCGGGAGGAGACGAAAGGAGGAGAGACCAAAGGCAGTCCCATCCCTCGATCCCCCCCCGCACATTACACCAGCACCCCCAGACATGGAGATCGAAAAGCCCCCCATGATCCATAGGACCGGGGGGCTTTGTGCGCCGGGTGGGGGCCACAGGGGGGAGGAGACATGGACCAGTGCAACCCAGAAAACGGACGGTCCCAGTGGTGTTATCTGGAAACAGCATAAAGATTTCAATCACAACATTGCATAGAACATCTGAATTTCGACATTGTATATCTACAAGGTCACTCTACTTGAAAAAAAGGGGGGGGGGGAAAGGGAGAAAAAAAAATACAAGGGAGAAACACAAAGGGAATGCAGAATTAATTATAAATGCAATTCTAAAGGCACCAATGGGAGACTGGACACCTAGTGCATCAGAACAGGCGGAGACATATCTGTACACATGGACATATGGCCTAACATTCTGAGTGATAGGTCTAACAAATACGCCTTTCATAGCCCAGAGGTAGTTATGTTAATATCATCGGAGATCTTTCCTTGGAATTCTCCCATCTCTCTGAATGGGGTCTATATTGGGAAAGGAAATGGCATATCTGATCTTTTAGATTTGCTCTTTTTCGCACCCCCCGGAGACAAACCCTTCTAAGAAGGGACGAAAACTTAATTGGCTATTCAAACCTGGGGGGTTAGTGGCCCCCAGTTTTTCAATCCACCATGATTCTTTTTGAAGTAGTAATTTGTTCCAGTCTCCTCCTCTTGGATTGGGATGTATCCGATCCAAGATGAGGAACTTGATTCTGGGGCTACGGCCAGCATGTTGGATTTTAACATGTCTGCCAAGTGGAAGGTCTGGATTGGCAGTTAGCATGCTTTGTATGTGGCGATAAGCTCTTTTATAAAACTCTAACTTAGTTTTGCCAATATAGAAGCTTCCACATTGGCATGTTAACAGATAGACCACTCCAGGCGTTCTGCAATTGGCATAATGTCTGGGGGTGTATCTATTTCCATTAGGTAGATAAATTTCTTTGCGGGTATCCATCAAAGCACAATACTGGCATCCACCGCACGTGAATGTGCCGTGGCGCATGCAAGGGTCACCTCTGAAGGTACCTGTGAACTCGCTGGAGACTAAATTGTCTCTAAGGGATTTGGCCCGTCTGTATGTGATTGCTGGAGTCGATGAAAGACAAGGTCTTAGATATGGATCGACTAGTAAGAGGTGCCAGTGTTTGGTCATGATTTTCTTTATTTTTTCATGCTGGTCGTTATAGCGTGTAACGATCCGTACCGTTTGTTGGTCAGTTATTCTTTTATGTTTCTTAAAGAGTAAATCATGCCGTGACTGATCACGTGCTCTCTTAAAAGCTCGTTTAAGGCATTTGTGAGAGTAGCCACGTCTTAGTAGTCGATCTCTAAGAGCCCAAGCTTCGGTTTTAAAGGAGCTATCGTCAGAGCAGTTTCTCCGTAGCCTAAGATATTGGCCGTAGGGGATGGAGTTAACTAGAGACGCAGGATGGGCGCTCGTAGCATGCAATATTGTATTGCCAGCCGTTGCCTTTCTGTAAAGGTCGGTGGACAGAGCCCCGTCTTGGTCCTTTATGATCTGTCTGCGCGGTGACCATGGAGGCTCAGTGGTGACTATGCGGGGGTGGTGTGCCAGTGGCAGCCTGTGAGAAACCACACGGTTACATAGTGCTGTGTCAGTGGTCTGGGTATATATGCATATACATTTTCCAACTACACCATACAAGGATATGGCCACATAGGCTTGTATGGCGATTTTTTAAGGTATAAACACTGATGATTTGTAAAGGTTCCTTGTTCAAATTTGCTGTTGTATTGAAGTCAATCTAAACACATGCCATTGTATTATAGAATTGTGAATCTCCCAATAACGGCCCCTGAAGAAGGGAATCTCCTGAAACGCGTCGGGCCTAGGAGTGTCCACAAACTACAGTTACCAGACGTATTGTCAAACACATGTACCCATATGTTGTTTTAAATGCTATGTAATACATTTATTGTATTGTATATTTTAATGTATATCATTAAACCTTTATAATTTTTATATAAAACGATTTACTATTCAGTTTGCCTATAAAAATCCCAAACCCAAGTGAGGGGGTCCCATTCAACAATTTATATTATTCGTTGGGATGTTTGCTTTCCAGAATGGGGTCATTTTGTGGGCAATTCCATTCTCCTGGTGCTCCAGGGCCTTCAAAAATGCGATAGGTCCTCATGACATTAGATGTGTAATTTATGTCCCTAGAATACCTGACGGCGCTCCCTGCATGTTGGGCCTCTGTATGTGGCCAGGCTGTGAAAAAGTCTCAGACATGTGATATCGCCATACTCAGGAGGAGTAGTAGAATGTGTTTTGGGGTGTAATTTGTGGTATGCATATGCTGTGTGTGAGAAAAAAACCTCTTACAATGACCATTTTGTGAAGAATTGTGGGAAAAAATTACAACTTCAAAAAATTCACCATGCCTCTTACTAAATACCTTGGAATGACTATTTTCCAAATAGGGGTAATTTGGGGGTATTTGTACTTTCCTGGCTTGTTACGGCCCATTCACATCTAGGCGACTTGACAAGTTGCCTCAATGCTGTGCAATGGAACCGTTCTAATAGGAGCGAATCGCTTCGCTCCGACTTAGAAAAATAGTTCCTGCACTATTTTCAGGGCGATCTCAGCGCAGCTTGCATTGACTTCTATGATAGAAGTCTCCTTACAAGCCGCATTGAGATCGCCTCGAGTGGGGCGACTTGCTTCGCCCTGACAAGTTGCGCCGCTCAAGTGTGAACCGGCCCTTAGGGTCTCAAGAAATGAGATAGGCCGTCAGTATATCAGGTGTGATCAGGTGTGATCAATTTTCAATGATTGGCATCATAGCTTGTAGACTCTATAACTTACACAAGGACCAAATAATATACACTTATTTGGGTTATTTTTTTACCAAAGATAGGTAGCAGTATAAATTTTGGCCAAAATTTACAAAGAAAAATTACTAATTTGCAAAATTTTATGACAGAAACAAAGAAAAAGGCATTTTTTCACAAAATTTTCAATCTTTTTTTATTTATAGCACAAAAAATAAAAAAACCCTAGTGATTAAATACCACCAAAAGAAAGCTATATTTGTGTGGAAAAAAAAGGACGCAAATTTCATATGGGTACAGTGTTACATGACTAATTGTCATTTAACTGTGATAGCGCTGAAAGCTGAAAAATGGCCTGGACAGGAAGGGGGGTTTCGTGCCCAGTACTGATTAAAATCATGTACTTTTTTTTTCACATTGTATTTAAATTTTTTTACCATGCAACACACGCAACTATGAAGGACGGATACACTCCGGTGACAGTGACCTTCCACCCTAGTTCCCTATAGAGAGAGTGATATCAACTTTATATAGAAACTGTATATTTTTTCTTATTTATTATTATATAATAATGTTTTTCTGGTATTATTGTTCTATTTATTCCAGTGGTTGTCTTATGGCTCCTGCATGGAATTGTTTGACCATTTCACATGTATTTATATGTAAGCATGATTGTATATCATTATGAATTTCTTTATTATAGCAGGTTTTTAGATTTAGGTTTAGAGTAGTGGTGTGTATAAGATAGTTTTGCTGGTTTCTGTTGTTCCTCTGGATAGCGTCTGTTCACAGTATTACATAGATTCCCCAGAGCCGTTTCCGCCCACACCAGTCCATAGACATGCATATAAAAAAAAAAGTTTCCCTGGAGTGCTGGAAGCACTGGACAGCACTAGTGCAGCCATGTTCTCAGCGATAGGACGCCCCCCTGTGAGCATCTCACCCAAATACAGCGGATGACCCTGTTGAGATCCCATGCGTTTTAACTATGTTCCTTTGTGAGTGCATTGTTATGTGGTTTTACCATTACATTCTTTTAAATACTACACTTAGCAGGTGCTTTTTTTTCTTCCTATTTTTTACTCCAGAGTTCCTCCTAGCTCTTCTTCAGCCGGCAGCCACTAAGGATAGTTGCATCCCTGTTACACTGCCCCCTATTGCACATTGTTTGGAATGAGGACTGTGATACATCCTAGCCTATGTATGGCTTTTATGTTTACGCAAACAGCCTTATTTGGAGAGCGTTGTGTGAATTTTCTCATTGTTCCACACTAGGTCTGTGCCTCTTTCGCGTTTAGGGCTAAAACAACTAATCAACATAATCTATTATAATCGATTATGAAAATAGTTATCAAGAGGAGCATGGGGGCTGCTCTGTGCAAAACCATTACACAAAGCAGGTAAATATGACAAGTTTGTTGTTAAAAAAATCCAATGTTTACAATCACTTTAAGTTCAGCGAAAATCAGCATCTGAACCCAGAGAAGCTGGAGGCTGATAGACTGGAGGCAATATGAGGCATTACAATTAAACGTAAGGTAAGAGTTTACCAGTTTTGTGCAATATATTTAACTGATTACCGCCCGCTGTATAGTCAAATGATCGTTCTAGTTCTGGGAGGACGTCATATGACGTCCCCCCATTCTTGCCGCGCATGCACACCTTCGGAGGCACATGGCAATCGGTGGTTGGCTGTGTCTGTAGGACACAACGCAACACCGATCAGGGTAAAGAGCCAATGACGGCGGCTCTTTACCACGTGATCAGCTGTGTCCAATCACGGCCGATCACAATGTAAACACACTTGCCGCTTATCGGCATTTCTATCCTCACGCTGTCACAGCGTGAGGAGAGGAGAGAACCGGTAACCGGCTAGTGTGAAAAGGGACATCTGCACTGATAATCAGGGCACTGATCATCAGTGTCCCGATTATCAGTGCAGCCCCAACAATGCCCATCAATGCTGCCAATCAGCGCCAACCTGTGCCCACCAATGCTGCCAATCCGTGCCCGACAGTGCTGCCAATCAGTGCTGTCAATCAGTGCCAATCAATGCTGCCAATCAATGCCCATCAATTCTGCCAATCAGTGCCTCCTCATCAGTCCTGCATATTAGTGCCCAGTTGTGCTGCCTATCAGTGCCCTTCAGTACTGCCTATCAGTGACCAACTGTGCCGCCTATCAGTGTCCATAAGTGCCACCTATCAGTGCCATCAGTGTCGCATATCAGTGCAGACTCATCAGTGCCCACTAGTGATGCTTCATCAGTACCCATCAGTGCAGTCTATCAGTGCCCATCAGTACCTATCAGTGCCCATCAGTGCTGCCTATTAGTTCCCATCAGTCCAGCCAAGCCTAATCACATCAGTAAAGGAGATAAATTACCTGTTTGCAACATTTCATAACAGAAACAACTTTTTTTTTTTTCAAAATATTTGGTTTGTTTAGCAAAAAATAAAAAAAAACCAGTGATGATAAAATACCACCAAAAAAGCTCTATTTGTGCGAATAAAAATTTCATATGGGTACAGTACTGAATAACCACATAATTTTCATTTAAAGTGCGACAGCGCTGAAAGCTGAAAATTGGTCTTAGCAGGAAGGGGGTAAAAGTGCCCAGTAGGCAAGTAGTTAAATTATTATATCCATTAAAAAAGTCTCAACCTTTAGACCCCTTTCACACTTGTGTGATGCGATTTTACCACAGTTTTGCCCCGATTTCGGATCAGTATAACTTTGTCGCAACTTTGGCACAATGAAAACATATTACAAAGTCGTAAAGAAATAGTTCAGAAATCACATCTATATAATTCAGGTGCGATTTGCATGCGACTTTAAGGGTTTAACATTGAAGTCTATGGACCTCAAGTTGCATCAAAGTTGGGCCAAAGTAATACAGGGATTACTTTGAAGTCGGCACGACTTCAAAGTCATACAGATATGAATGGTACTCATTGGAAATAATGGGGAACGACTTGTCATGCGACTTTGCAGTCCCAAATCGCACAAGTGTGAAAAGGGGTCTAAGTGTGAAAGGGGTCTAAGTACTACTTTAATATAAAAGACTTAAATCCCTCCACCACCCTTCATATAGCTTTATGTCTGACTCCCATTTAAAGTACCCTGTATATCCAACTTCTCGGTATATTCCTTATTAGGCTACTTTCACACTGGGGCGGGAGGGGCGGCAGCGGTAAATCACCGCTAATATGCGGCGATTTACCACTATTATAGCAGCACTACGGTGCCGCAATGCAGGTGGGAGCGGGGCGCTTTTAACCCCCAAGAAGGGGTTAAAAGCGCCACCGCACGGCGCGACCAAGGTGGTGTACAGCCGCTTCGGGAGCGCCGTCCATTGCTTTCAATGGAGGGGACAGTGTAGGAGCGGTGTACACACCGCTCACTGCACCGCCCCAAAGATGTGGCTTGCAGGACTTTTATTGGGAACTCGGGCTTTCACACTGGGGAGAATGGGGGGAGAGTTTTTCAAGTGCTGCACAGGCGCTATTTTTAGCACCGAAGCGCCTGAAAACCTATATGTCCCATGAAATTTACCCTCAGTCTGTATTTCGATATACT
>BLSH010448921.1:101257-112983 GCA_018402905.1 Glandirana rugosa | reverse complement strand
TAGAACACGCCCAGGGAACATACTTAACCCTTAGAGCGCCCCCTGCAGGTTAAACCCTTCACTGCCAATGGCATTTACACAGTAATCAGTGCATTTTTATAGCACTGATCGCTGTATAAATGCCAATGGTCCCAAAAAAGTGTCAAAATGGTCCGACATGTCCGCTGAGATATCGTAGTACCGCTAAAAATCGCAGATCGCCGCCATTAATAGTAAAAAATAAAAAAAAAATAAAAACCCCAAAAATGAATTCTCATCATCCGTAAACGCGACCACTTTTGCGCAAACCAATCAATAAACGCCGATTGCGATTTTTTTTTATCGCAAATATGAGGAAGAATATAAATCGGCCAAAAACGGTGAAAAAAAATGTTTTTTTATATTTTTTTTTGGATTTGTATTTTAGCAAAAAGTAAGAAATTTGTTTTTTTTTTGCAAAATTGTCGCTCTTCTTTTGTTTATAGCGGCGATCAGAAATGATGCAGAGGGGGTCAAATACCACCAAAAGAAAGCTCTATTTGTGGGGAAAAAAAGGACGCAAATTTCGTTTGGGTACAACGTGGCACGACCGCGCAATTGTTAGTTAAAGCGACGCAGCGCCGAATCGCAAAAAGGGCTCCGGTCCTAAAGCTGGAAATCCTTCCGGTCCTTAAGTGGTTAACCACTTCAATACCATGCACTTAGAACACTTTCCTACCAGACCAATTTTCTGTTTTCGGTGCTGTTGCGCTTTGAATGATAATTGCGCGATCGTGCGACGATGTACCCAAGCAAGTTTTTTTAGCATTTTGTTCCCACAAATAGAGCTTTCTTTTGGTGGTATTTGATCACCTCTGCGGCTTTTATTTTTTGCTCTACAAATAAAAAAAGACCGGAAATTCAAAAAAAAAAAAAAGTCTCTGTTTCTGTCACAAAACTTTGTAAATAAGTACATTTTCTCCATCACTGATGGGCGCTGATGAGGCTGCACTGACGGGCAATGATGGGGCAATACTGATTGGCAATGATGAGGCGGCACTGATGAGTTGGCACTGACGAGGTGGCACTGACGGGCACTGATAGGTGGCACTGATATGCAGCACTGATGGGCACTCATAGGCAGCACTGATTGGCGCTCATAGGCGGCACTGGGCACTGATAGGTGGCACTGATGGGCACTGATAGGTAGTACTGGTAGGTGGCACTGGTGGGCACTGATAGGTGGCACTGGTATGCACTGATAGGGGCACTGGTGGGCAGATGCACTGATAGGGGGCATTTCCCTGGTGGTCTAGGGTGGCATCTAAAGGTGGCACTGAGTACCATCTATATTGGGCACTGTGCCCCTTACCTGGTGGTCTAGGGTGGTCTCCCTGGTGGTCCTGATCTGCTCCCTGGTGGGGTCTGTTCGGCTCCCTGGTGGTCCTGGGTGGGCAAATCCCTGGTGGTCCCTGGGCAGGCTCCCTGGTGGTCTAGGGTGGCGATCTGTGAGGGGGCTGCACTGATAAACACTCAGCACAGCCTCCCCCTGTCAGGAGAGCATCCGATAAGCTCTCCTCTACTCAGGTCTGCAGACCCGAGTACAGGAAAAGCCGATAAACGGCCTTCCTGTTTACACTTTCCCAAGATTGGTAATGCGGGGAGTCAGACTGACCCCCCATACCACCGATCACCGCGATGCGCCCCCCCCCCGGGCGCACGCCGGCATGTTATCCTGAGGACATCATATGACTCCCAGTCAGGATAACTCAACCACTTCCCGGCCGTCATTTTGAATACGGCGGTAGGGAAGTGATTAAACCATGAATAATTGCAGATTTTGAGGAAGTAATTTCACATTTTGAGGAATAGGTGTTTGGAGACAACAGGGGCAACCGAATACAGTTCGGTGCACGCTATTATGAGCGGAGATTGTTATTCCGCTCTGAAACTAATCAGCAAAATGGCCGCCTCCAAGGCGACAACATTCTCCTTGTTAGCCGCTGTGCTGTGAAAACCGTAAAATGTTCCTGTACCAGACTGCATTTGTTTGCCGCTCTTGGTCCAAACACAAATTCATCCAAATCTCCAATTACTGTGGGTTTAAAGAAGTTAATTCCTTTGATCTAAAAGATCCAAGAGATACTTTGTTTATACTTATCAGCGATGTTTTTAGAAACTTGGCAGGCTGCCTTGATTTTTGTTTTTCTTTAACTGGTTATGGACCGGCACAGGCACATATACTGCGGCAGTGTAGCAGCTGTGCGTGAACTACCGTGCCCATACGTCGCTTGCGCCCTTGGCTTGCTCCCACGGCTCGCTCCCACAATCCACGGGCATGACGATCAGATTCGATCCAGAACAATCAGTCATCAGGCACAGGCCAATAATTGTTGGCCTGCACCTGGTGACCGGTTCTGGCCAGTGACAGGCTGTCCTCTGCCCCTGTAATGTAAACAGAAGCAGAGGAAGTGATGTCTTCTCTCCTCCTGGAGTCCTTTCGGTTCAAGCGTGAGGAGAGAAGACATCCAAAAGTGAATTGCACAACAGTCCACTGACACAGTACATGTAGGCACACTTTTCACCCCCCTGATCGCCCCCCCCCCCAGTTAACCCCTTCACTCCTGTCACCCCCTGTCACTGTGTCACTTAGTGCAGCAATCAGATCTTTCATACCTGCTAGGTAAGGGCTGGCCACTAGGAGGCGGTGATTGATCCATCTCTGGGGCACAGGAACAGATGCCTGGAGAGAAAGAGAAACTGCTCAGACTCAGTGATCCCACAGACATACATACCCCCCCCCCCCGCGCCTCCTGGGGGGGAGAGGGATCCAGCTTGGGAAAGCCGCCGCAGTAGCCCGCAGACAAACCCGCTCTGGCCAGGGCTGACAACCATTTGAATTCACCGATCATCCGCGTCTCCCTGCACATGCACCGCCCGGATCATGGGGTCCACTGCTCGTGCGCCATCCAAGTCTCACGCAGGAGAGCTTGTGGCCGGCCTAATCCTGCAGCAACAGTGCCAATGAAACGCAGATGCGTTCCAGACACCTTCAAAGCCAGACCAACCGCCCAGGGGCACCCAGGGACACAGACGAGACACGCTGTAAAAGAAAAAAAAAAAGTAACAGCAAATGTACATTTAAATATAAATGCTGCCATGGAGCCTTACCACCCTTTTTTTGAGACCCTGCCGGCATTGGACGTTACTATGGGCAACCACCGGCCTCCCCTCCTGGGGATCTTCCTGGCCTACTGCCACTCGCCCGCCGTAGCTGGGCCCTGGGCGTCGGGAGACACCACTATCCTCTAATCTGCACGGGTCCTGGAGGAGGACAAAAAAGGAACACATGTATGGGCTGTGAGGCTAAATTTATGGTAACAGTGTCCTTTAGGAGTGGAAGGGAAGGGGTAAACGTTTTCGTCAAAGATTTTATCATTTTTACAATGACGAAAATGAAACGAAAAGTACAGCACATTTTCGTCCACTGACAAAAGCTATGACAAGAATCAGATACGTTTTCGTTAACGAACGAAAACGGGACGAAAATGGTGAAGAGGGACGCTTACCCACGTGAACTAACTTCCGGTTTCTCCTCCTTCTTCCACAATCTGTTCCCAGCAAGCACCATGCCACGAGAGTCGAGAGTGACAACGAGAGAGAGCACTGAGCAGCACTGTGTGTGACTGTGCATACAGGACAGGACAGCCAGGCTAAGGCCTCCTGACTCAGAGTCCCGACTCCTACTAGTCCTGACGAGACGACCGTGTCGCCATCCGCCAGCCAGGTGCCCACTCCGCCCAGAGAGCAAAACAGACTGTGTGAGTGAGATGCATGTGAGTACAGTATGGTACATACAGCAGGCCTGAGGCCTCCCCTTCCCTCAGACCACCATCTGTCCAGAGCACGTCTTCTGCAACTGTGCTACAGGCCTCCTCTGAGTGACGAGTCGACCACTGGTAGTGGCATCCAGCAGTGCCAGCACTCTGCAGCAGCAGCTTACAGGCCCAGCATTACGGCCTACTCACTCAGACCACCATCCAGCAGTGCCTGTCAGCACTCTGCAGCAGCAGCAATACATTAGAGGCCTAGTGCTCAGACCACTTAGAGACCACCATCCAGCAGTGCCAGCACTCTGCAGCAGCAGCATTAGGCCTATTCAGACCACACAGAGACCACCATCCAGCAGTGCCAGGCTAGCACTCTGCACTGCAGCAGCAGCATACAGACCTACTCAGACCAGAGACCACCATCCAGCAGTGTCAACACTCTGCAGCAGCAGCATACAGGCCTACTAAGACCAGAGACCACTATCCAGCAGTGCCAGGCCAGCACTCTGCAGCAGCAGCATACAGGCCTACTCAGACCAGAGACCACCATCCATCCAGCAGTGCTAGCAGCACTCTGCAGCAGCAGCATTAGGCCTATTCAGACCGCACAGAGACCACCATCCAGCAGTGCCAGGCCAGCACTCTGCAGCAGCAGCATACAGGCCTACTCAGACCAGAGACCACCATCCAGCAGTGCCAACACTCTGCAGCAGCAGCATGCAGGCCTACTAAGACCAGAGCCCACCATCCATCCAGCAGTGCCAGCACTCTGCAGCAGCAGCAACATACAGTACAGGCCTACTCAGACCAGAGACCACCATCCAGCAGTGCCATCACTCTGCAGCAGCGGCATCCTTACAGTGATAACAGACAATGGGAGCAATATGGTGGCAGCATTTACACAAACAGCAGCAGCAGAAGAAACCCCCAGCTCTAGTGATGAAGACTCCCCAATGACAGAAAGTGACTCTGAGTCCGAAATAGATGATCTTCGGTGAACCATTTCTATTATCATTTTAAATGATGACATGGTTGACACCAGTCAAATTATCACATGGATATGAGATGATTGATATGGGGTCGCTATCTGCTCTACTCTACGGGTGCATCATTGTTATTTCTCCACTTTATTTGTAGTAGTATTGTGTAAAAGTATTCCCATAACATGTTAAGTGTTAAAATAATAGAATGGAAGGAACCGTAACCTTTTCTATATACTTTATGCTTATTTGGCTGTGTTCCATTTGTTAGGTACCAACAGATCGACATGGACTGGACACCATGTGTTGTGCATATGTTGCAACGTGTGGTCCACATGGTGCAAAAGGAGGCAAGTGTGAAGAGAATACTGGATAAAGCAAGATCAATAGTGAACCTCTTCCGCAATTCTTCAATTGCAACACAGAAGCTATTGGAGAATTGTGGCCTTACTCTTTTAAATGACTGCCTCACACGTTGGTCAAGTACACTCAACACGATTGATAGACTTCTCAAACTGAAAGACTCGATCTTCCAAATCGCAAACAACTTGGGATGGGACAGCTTGCTCCTTAGTGAATGGCAAAAGCTCACATCATTGCGTGACCTACTGCTGCCTTTTGCAGGATATACTAAAACCCTCCAGAGTGACACCATGTCCCTGGCTGTCCCTGCCCTCTTTGATCTGCTCAGCCACCTTGAGGACTTTAAACTGAACACTAGCTACCAAGATTTTGCCACAATTGCAAAGAAAATGAAAGGGAGTGTGAACCAGCGTTTTTCTTCATTCTTAGATCCAACTGATGAAATGTTCTCACCACTTGCAGCAGCTGCTTGTTTTCTCAACCCTACTGTCTGTGAAATCCTTGTTGATGTGGAGGATGAGAATATGCAGGAACTGCTTAAAAAGGCAGAGGAGTATGTCGTAAGAAAATCCACATTGCCAGTGCCACATCAGCCACACACACAATTACAACAACATGAGGAATTGTCTGAAGAAGTTAATGTGGAACTATCGCAGGAAGAGAAAGAACCAGAACCACAGACAGCGGCATCCACATCTAAGCAGCCAGTCTTTTGGTTTATTTGCCGCAGAAGACCCAGGCAGAGGATCTCCCCAAACGGCATAGATCATCAGATCAGAAAATATAAGGAAGTGCTTTTGCACCAAGTTGCCACCATCAGTGTGCACACTGCAACAGATTTTTGGCTTTCAAAGAGTGACACTTTTTATCACCAGCTAAAACCTTTTGCATTAAATCTGCTGGCTATGCCAGATTCTCAAGCCTTTGCAGAGAGGGTATTTAGTGTTGTAGGTCAGGTGACCTCTCTAGAAGCCGCCGAAATAGAGCAAGGGTTATGTTGGCACAAAGCGCTTTCCTTAAAATGAATCAGAACAAATAGAAGTGTTTTATTATCCAGGTATTTCTATTTCTAACAATAAGTATACCTAGTAATACTTTGTGGGTTGTGCTTATTGCAATAGGATAGGAAGAATATACAGTTCAACAACAGTTTTAATTGTCAATTAAATTCATAGGAAAATGCACAGGCTGAGGCTACAAATGCCATAAGTATGTGGATCAATAACAACCAGCACTTTATATCAACTACTCTCTGTCTTAGAATTTACAAATTTGACAATAGAGGTAAATAATATCACAATAATGAAAAAGAAAAATAGATCAGTAATGGTCAAAGGGACAGCCCTACGTCGGGGCCCTGCCCCAGTAGTCTTTTAAGTGTGATATTTACCTTTATTGCCATTGTGAATGCTGAGAGAGAGAGGAGAACGGAGGAGTTGATAAAAAGTGGTGACTGTTATAATACACACACAAATGCATTATTGCAGAATGCAGACTGTGCACTTTTTCTTTGAATGTATCTGAAAAATGGCTGAAAAATTACAAAAAAAAAATTACACAAAGTTGTCACTGAAATTATATATTGCTCAAACATGCCATGGGTATATGTGGAATTATACCCCAAAATACATTCTGCTGTTTCTCTTGAGTACAGGGATACCACATGTGCGAGACTTTTTGGTAGCCTCTGAAACTGATAGGTAGTGTGGGGGGGGGGGGGAAGCATACGTTTACGCCCTCAAAAATCCTGAAGGCGGTGGTTGGTTTTTGGGCTCCTGTAGATAGGCTCCCGTGAAGTCTCACATACAGTCAGGTACATAAATATTGGTACATCGACACAATTCTAATATTTTTGGCTCTATACACAACCACAATGGATTTGAAATGAAACAAACAAGATGTGCTTTAACTGCTGACTTTCAGCTTTAATTTGGGTATTTATATCCAAATCAGGTGAACGGTGTAGGAATTACAACAGTTTGTATATGTGCCTCCCACTTTTTAAGGGACCAAAAGTAATGGGACAGATTAACAATCATAAATCAAACTTTCACTTTTTAATACTTGGTTGCAAATCCTTTGCAGTCAATTACGCTGGAACGCATAGATATCACCAGACGCTGGGTTTGATCCCTGGTGATGCTCTGCCAGGCCTCTACTGCAACTGTCTTCAATTCCTGCTTGTTCTTGGGGCATTTTCCCTTCGGTTTTGTCTTCAGCAAGGGAAATGCATGCTCAATCGGATTCAGGTCAAGTGATTGACTTGGCCATTGCATAACATTCCACTTCTTTCCCTTAAAAAACTCTTTGGTTGCTTTCGCAGTATGCTTCGGGCCATTGTCCATCTGCACTGTGAAGCACCGTCCAATGAGTTCTGAAGCATTTGGCTGAATATGAGCAGATACAGTGCCTTGCGAAAGTATTCACCCCCCTTTGACCTTTGTGACTTTTTGCCACATTTCAGGCTTCAAACATAAAGATATAAAACTGTAATTTTTTGTGAAGAATCAACAACAAGTGGGACACAATCATGAAGTGGAACGAAATTTATTGGATATTTCAAACTTTTTTAACAAATAAAAAACTGAAAAATTGGGCGTGCAAAATTATTCAGCCCCCTTAAGTTAATACTTTGTAGCGCCACCTTTTGCTGCGATTACAGCTGTAAGTCGCTTGGGGTATGTCTCTATCAGTTTTGCACATCGAGAGACTGAAATTTTTGCCCATTCCTCCTTGCAAAACAGCTCGAGCTCAGTGAGGTTGGATGGAGAGCGTTTGTGAACAGCAGTTTTCAGTTCTTTCCTCAGATTCACGATTGGATTCAGGTCTGGACTTTGACTTGGCCATTCTAACACCTAGATATGTTTATTTGTGAACCATTCCATTGTAGATTTTGCTTTATGTTTTGGATCATTGTCTTGTTGGAAGACAAATCTCCGTCCCAGTCTCAGGTCTTTTGCAGACTCCATCAGGTTTCCTTCCAGAATGGTCCTGTATTTGGCTCCATCCATCTTCCCATCAATTTTAAACATCTTCCCTGTCCCTGCTGAAGAAAAGCAGGCCCAAACCATGATGCTGCCACCACCACGTTTGACAGTGGGGATGGTGTGTTCAGGGTGATGAGCTGTGTTGCTTTTATGCCAAACATAATGTTTTGCATTGTTGCCAAAGAGTTCGATTTTGGTTTCATCTGACCAGAGCACCTTCTTCCACATGTTTGGTGTGTCTCCCAGGTGGCTTGTGGCAAACTTTAAACAACACTTTTTATGGATATCTTTAAGAAATGGCTTTCTTCTTGCCACTCTTCCATAAAGGCCAGATTTGTGCAGTATTCGACTGATTGTTGTCCTATGGACAGAGTCTCCCACCTCAGCTGTAGATCTCTGCAGTTCATCCAGAGTGATCATGGGCCTCTTGGCTGCATCTCTGATCAGTCTTCTCCTTGTATGAGCTGAAAGTTTAGAGGGATGGCCAGGTCTTGGTAGATTTGCAGTGGTCTGATACTCCCCATGGCCGGAGCCCATCCCACCCCACCCCCCAATGGCACCAAGAATTAGAAACCAGCCCCTCAAGCAGATTGTAACTTTCCCTGCCATTATACCTTAACCAGTCAACTGGACTGAACCTGGTATGTGGCCTTATCCCGTTGAGAACAACAATATCAACTCAACCCAACAGTTATTCACTTAGAGGAGGGACCGAATGTCCCAATTAGTCCGACAAAAAGTACTCTTGTCCTGGGAATTTCCTGTCAGCTCCGTGTCTCAGGACAAACCTTGCAGACACTAGACAGTGCAGGATGCATAACTCTTTTCCACCGGTGGGGCAATGCCCACCAGCGAGCCCCGATCCCGCAACAAAATCACACCCACCGCCCTAGCCCAAAACCAGGTTGTAGCAGTCAGGATACCTTGTTAGATAAACTGGATAACAGGTATGCACAACAGGTGCTCAGGAAACTCCGATTCAAAAACCCCCAGGGTCCTATTTCAGGAGAAAAAGGGCATTTTGCAGTTATGGGAGTCCATCTAGCCAGTCACCGACCTCCTGAGGGGTTTCAAAGAATTTGACAGAGCCCTTAAATTGTACGCGAAGCTTGCTGGGGTATAGCATGCTGTATTGAATAGCCTTGTCTCTCAGGCACTGTCTGACATCATTAAAGGACCGACGTCTGCGTTGGGTCTCAGCCGAGAAGTCTGGAAACAGCATGACTTGGGCATTATCGTATTTAAGAAGCTGTTGCTTTCTGGATTCTGCCAGGATGCGACCCCTATCCCTGAAATTCAGGAATCGCACTAGGAATGGCCTAGGATAGGAGCCTGGGGGACGGGGGCCTGTGGGTACCCGATGAGCTCTTTCCACCACATAAGTGGGGGGTAAATCACCCAATGTCAGCAGCTGCTGGAAAAAGCGTTCAGCAAAGAGAGTAGGATTATCCCCCTCAGACCCCTCCGGCAAGCCCACCACTCTTACATTTTTCCTCCTTTGTCTGTCCTCTGCGTCCTCAGCTCTCCTTTGCAACGATTTGACCAGGCCTTGTAGCTCTGCAAGCTGCGCTCCATAGGTATGAGAGGCGTCCTCCACATCTGAGATCCGCTCCTCCGCTGCAGTGAGCCTGCCCCTGATCTTGTCCATGTCATGGCGGATGAGGTTACATTCTGTGGCTAAGTGGTCTATGCGGACCATGACTGCTGTGCTGCTGGCATTAATAGCCTCCAGGATCGGCCTGGTGATGGATTCTTGCGGCGACTCCAACTCTGGGGAACTAGGAACAGGATGGACCAGGGTAGTGGATGCACCCGGACTATGTATCCCCCCTTCCACAGCAGCCTCCATCGCCCGAGTCGCCACCTGTGTGTCTGTGACACGCTTCCCCTTCTGCTCTGCTAGCAAGATGGCGGAGGAGGGGCCCTGACCCAGGCCCTGCACCGAGCGGGTCTGGCGCGGCTCCTGTGGCCCTTTTTTTGCGGCTTTCTGGTTCACAGTGGGCATGACTGGAGTCTATAGTCCCCTTTCCCAAGCGGCGATGCTTCACTCACCCAGGGCCTAGGCAGATAGGAGATTTTAGTGGTAGCTTTTCCCTGCCAGGGGGGCACCTAGTACTTACGTTGCCCCCCTTACTCCCCCCACCCTCCACCTCCGGTCCCCCCCCGGTCTGCCGCGTTCGCGCGGCGTCGCGTTTGTGATATAGAGGGCCCTGGGGCCTGTACCGGCGTTCCCACTGAGGAACGATCGTTCGTGTTGCCGTTTTAACCGCCGCCATTTTGCGGCGGTTGGCTCGTGCTGCGCGAGCGCCATTTTCTCCCCGGTGGCGGTTTGTGGTACTGCACTCTGTGTAACTGCGCGTGCTTTCTCCTCAGAGAAGCGGCAGCTGCACATGTGGTACAGTCCCCAGGCGCGCTTTTTTCTCTCACAGCACTGACAGGCTACAGGGCTAGAAGCAGCAGGTTTGGCTGGCTCCTTGGGGTGTTGGTATAGGTGGGCTTGTCCTCCCAGGCTCTCTGGGTGGTCTCAGGTGGTGGTGGTGATTACGTGGGGGGGGTGTCCCATTTAGGCCTATGTCTGGGGACGGCGACGCGGCGGCTATGGACCCTGCAGCGTCCTCTGATTTTGAACTGACAGAGCAGCGCTCCGCACAAGCCCCTGCGGTCACTTTGGACCTTTTGCGGGCTCTTTTTGTGTAATTCATTCCAAAGGTGATTACTGCTCCGGCCCCGGAGCCCCCCGCTAAGCGCTTGGCCCCTCATGTCTCCTAAGGTGAGGATTCAGATCATGAAGTCGCTTCGGTTGTCACGGGGACCCCCGTGGAACTCTGAAGGCGAATTGGTCCTCTCAGATACTGAAGAGGACCAGGGGGCCTCAGTGGCGCGCGACAGGGCAATTGTAGCGGCGCTAATTGCTGACATTCGCCAGGCCCTGTGCCTTGATCAGTCAGAGGAGGCGCAGTCTTCCATTTATGTCTGTGGGTCTATGAGGCCTCCTAAGTCTCCTAGGGCTTTTCCCTATGATCAATTTTTTGAGCGGGCTGTTTTTAAGGAATGGGGTTCCCCCAAAAATTCCTTCACCTTGCCTAAGCGTTTTGCGGTGCGCTATCCCTTTGAGGATGCCTTCCTTAAGCGGTGGGCTTCCCCTTCGGTGGACCCACCGGTGGCCCGTCTAAATAAGGCTACCACCCTTCCTGTGGAGGGTTCGCCCTCTTTTAAGGACGCGGCGGATCGTCGCACGGAAATGGTGTCTAAGGCTATCTTTCAGGTAGCAGGTTTTGCTTTGCGGCCAGCTCTGGCCTCAGCAATGACAGCACAGTCTCTTTTCGAGTGCCTCTCCTCGGTGAGCAAAAATTTGCGTTGCAACTGTGCGAGGAAGGAGTTTCATAAGGTGCAACACGTGGAGGAAGGCCTCCATTATCTGTGCGACTCCCTGCTGGACATCATGCCCATGCTGTCAAAAATTTCAGCTTTTGCTATAATCATCAGACGGGTGTCCCCTTCGGGTGGCGAATTCCTTCCGTAGGAGTTTCCCTATCGCGTGGCGTTTTGCGAATCCGTTCCACTTCCTTAAAAACCCCCTTGGGGTAAGGAATTTTTGTCGGGCGAGT
>BLSH010448921.1:87454-100036 GCA_018402905.1 Glandirana rugosa | reverse complement strand
CTGGTCAATTGTGACGACGGATGCCAGCCTGACGGGCTGGGGAGGGGTGTTGAGTCAGTTGTCTGCCCAGGGCCGTTGGTCAGCTCAGGAAGCTCGACTTCCGATAAATGTGTTGGAACTGAGAGCGATCAAGCTTTGCTTGTCCCGTTGGTCGACAAGGCTGCAGGGCCTCCCTGTCCGGGTTCAATCGGACAACGCCACAGCAGTGGCTTATGTGAACCATCAGGGAGGGACAAGGAGTTCAGCGGCAGCTGCAGAAGCTGCTCTGATTCTCCGCTGGGCGGAACAACACGTTCCGACGCTCTCCGCAATCTACATTCCGGGAGTGGAGAACTGGCAGGCGGACTTTCTCAGTCGCCAGACACTGGACCAGGGGGAATGGTCCCTGCATCCCGAGGTGTTTCGCCAGATTTGCTGCAAGTGGGGCACACCAGAGGTAGACCTCATGGCGTCCAGGTTCAATCACAAGGTCGAGACCTTCGTGTGCAGAACAAGAGATCCGTTGGCGGTCGCCACGGACGCGCTGGTGGCTCCTTGGGGTCGGTATCGGTTAATATACCTCTTCCCTCCCCTGAAGCTGTTGCCTCGGGTTCTGCGCAGGATATCTGTGGAGGGTATTCCGATGATCCTGGTTACTCCCGATTGGCCTCGGCGCACTTGGTACGCCGATCTGGTTCGGATGGTGGCGGACGCTCCTTGGCGGCTTCCGCTTTGCGAAGGCCTGCTGTCCCAAGGTCCCATCTTGCACCCTGCTTTACCCTCGCTGGCTTTGACGGCTTGGCTATTGAGGCCCAGGTATTAAGAGATCGGGGAGTCGCTGACTCTGTAATCCCTACTATGCTTAAGGCACGTAAGTGCACTTCGCGCAAAATTTATCACAGGACCTGGAAGGCCTATATTGCATGGTGCGAAGCGGGGGGTTGGAACCCTCGCTCTTATTTGGTGTCCAGGGTGCTGACTTTTCTGCAACAGGGACTGGACAAGAGCCTGGCATTGAGTACACTCAAGGGCCAGATTTCGGCCTTAGCGGTCTTTTTTCAGAGACCTTTGGCTTCCCATTCGCTGATCCGAGCATTTGTACAAGGTGTGCATCATGTGGCTCCCCAGTTTCGGCCGCCTCTGGAGCGGTGGGATTTGAATCTGGTGCTCTCTGTTTTACAGAAACCACCGTATGAGAAGATTAGGGACATTCCCTTGTCCCTTTTCTCCCAGAAGGTTGCCTTCTTAGTGGCTGTCACATCCGCGCGACGGGTGTCAGAATTGGCTGCCTTGTCCTGCAAGTCCCCGTACTTGATTCTTCATAATGACAAGGCGGTGTTGCGACTTCCGCCTTCTTTCCTTCCGAAGGTGGTCTCTTCTTTTCATTTGAATGAGGATATTGTCCTTCCTTCATTATGTCCTCACCCAAAACATCCTAAGGAATTTGAGTTACACTCTTTGGATGTGGTGAGGGCCCTGCAGGTTTATTTGAGTGCTACAGCTTCTTTTCGGAAGTCTGACTCATTGTTTGTGTTACCCGGGGGCTCCCAAAAGGGTTCGGCAGCCTCGTCGGCTACCATTTCCCGTTGGATTAGACAGACCATGACCCATGCGTATGAGCTTCGGGGCAAGGTTCCCCCTTTTCCGGTCACGGCTCATTCCACCAGGTCGGTCAGCACCTCCTGCGCGTTCAGGCACCAGGCTTCGGTGTCTCAGGTGTGCAAAGCGGCCACTTGGGCCTCAGAGCACACGTTTACTAAGTTTTACAAAGTTGATGTGTCGGCATCTGCGGATGCTGCTTTTGGCCGCAAAGTTTTGCGAGCAGCGGTGTGAGTGCGTCTGGCGCTCTCTGAGAGGGTTCTGTTGGGTACAGTTGTTGTTGTTGTTTGCCTACCCCTCTAGTTTTTGGCACTGCTTTGGGACGTCCCCACGTGTCATTTAAGAAGAGCTGCGTCTGTCTGCCTCTGAGTTCACTGACAGACGCAGCTCCCACCCCTCTGGTTTTTTTGTTGCACTGCTTGTGACAAACTGAATGCTATTGGCTAGCAGGGGGTTTTATAGGTTCAGGTGAGGACGGCCCCCATGGGAGGGACCAGCCTATCCCTGATGCTTTTGCATCTGTTTTGCCTAGTCACTCCTGATAGGACGACATAAAACCCACGTGTCATTTAAGAAGAGCTGCGTCTGTCAGTGAACTCAGAGAAAAGGATTTTACGGTAAGTTATAATAAAATCCCTTTTTTTCAAAATTTTCGGTCTTTTTTCATTTATATCCCAAAAAAATCAAATACCATCAAAACACAGCTCTATTTGTATGAAAAACAGGACACAAATTTAGTTTGGGTACAGCATTGCATGACTGCACAATTACCAGTTAAAGCAGCACAGTGCCAAATTGTAAAAAATGCTCTGGTCATTAAGGGGGTAAATCCTTCCGGGGCTGAAGGGGTTAACAGCTTTCGGCTTAGGCAGAGAACGGCTCTTCACTGAATTGGCGATAGTGAGGGGAGAGAAGGATCGGTTGCCGCTCACCAGGATGCTGTTCCCTGGGGTTTGTCGAGCCCTGGTGTAAACCAAGCAATATACACTTATTGGGATTTTTTTACCAAAAATATGTAGCAGAATACAAACTGGCCCAAATTAATGAAGAAATGTGATTTTTAATTTTTATTTTACTGGATATGTTTCATAGCAGAAAGTAAAAAATATTATTTTTTTTTAAATTGTCAGTCTTTTATTATTTATATCACAGAAAATAAAAAACGCAGGTGATTAAATACCACTAAAAGAAAGCTCTATTTGTGGGGAAAAAATGAATACATTTTATTTGGGTACAGCGTCACATGACTGAGCAATTTTTAGTTAAAGTAACGCAGTGCCGTATCGCAAAAAATGGCCTGGTCATGAAGGGGGGTAAATCTTCCAGAGGTCAAGTGGTTAAAATAAATTTACATGCATATGTCTACATTTAGACGCCCGCATTGGCGTAAATTACACACGTAAACTTCTCTCTGAAAGCAGGCTTGGCTTTTTGCAGGCTTGGACCTGCTTCTGTGTCTCACCATGGCCTTCCAGGAAAGCTGGGCATAGTACATGTTCTTAAAGCAGAGGGCCTATAGAGTTAAATCATAGTCATTGTAATTTTATTTAATGTTGCATGATGTTAGAACAAATGTTTATTAACTCAACGTTTTCAGTAAATATTACATGTATGGGATCTCTGTTTAACCACAATATTGGTCAGACCAAAATAGGGACAAATTAGGAAGAAAGAGGGACAGAGGGACTTTGCTCAAAATCAGGGACAGTCCCTCAAAATCAGGGACAGATGGGAACTATACACCATAAGGGTGCGGAATTTAATTGATGCATCAATGCATCACGATTCGGCGGCCCGTGATCCGGAATCGATGCAGTGACTGTCAATAATCGATTCTCAGGTTATGAATCCGCTTGCGGCGTCTCGCTGAAAACAGCCGGAAACAGCCGAAAGGAGCTGAGGATGAGCCACACCTCTCGCTGACGTTTTCCCCAGCCGCCCGACATCGTGGTGTGGAGCTGAGCTGATTCTGCAGGAAGGGAAACACGTGCAGCGAGTGTCCCCGACTCCTGGTCCCAGGCCCAGAAGAGATATTCCTCCTCAGGCTCTCACGTTGTGTCACCCCTTCACACAGGCAGGCTGCTGCAGACCCGAACCAGCATCCCCAAGCTTGTCCTCCAGGTTGCTGAAGAGAGACACGAGTGAGCCAGGCCCGAGGCCATGCTTGTTTCTCCATCCTCCTCACCGCATAAGTTGCTGCAGGAGACCACAGACCAGACCACCAGTGCAACACAATCATCATCAGGTACCTCATCCATTCTAATGGTGTTTGTTTTATTGAATTATTACTACTAATACACTATAGTATAGTATCTTTAAGCATTAGTGTAATAGGGCTGTCACCCCGTCTCCGCCGCACCTCATACCCATACCTTACTTAATAACTATAACTTGTGGAGCTCTATAATAAAAAAAATACTGTAGTCCACATCAGAGGTTTAAATGCCTCATGGCAGTCTATAATCCAAGTTAAAAATAAACCAAACCCATCCCGGCCCCTTACATGGATTACCTGGCCTACAGGAAAGGTGACAAGCAGCCCTATTCCCCCAGTTCCCCTCATAGAGAGACTGAACCATTACTTTTTGTTGCCTTCATAAGAAACGCAGCAGCCAAGTAGTGTTGTGTATTATTTATTTAACTTTTATAGCAAACTTTTTGCTTTTGCTTTTATGGTCACTTGACATAGGGACTTAATTCATTTTTTTTTCTTTTTTTAATGCTGACAGAGTTTGAATGTTTATGTCATCATCTGTCACAATTGCATGGCATGCTAAAGTAAAATGTCAGAAGGAGACCAAAAACGAGAGATAAAAAATACACCTAGCTTTGTAAAAGCAAACATCTGGACACATTTTGGCTTTTATGAACAACCAGGGAAGCACGAATTGGACACGACACATGATGTGTGTAAAAACTGTCACACAAAAATTAAATATCTAGGGAATACTACTAACTTGAGAAACCACGTTAGCCGTTTTCACTATGCTAACACCTGTCGCCACCACCAGTGCCAAGGAAATAGACCCAGCTCAGCCAAGAATTGATGCGATACTGCCAACTTTGCCGCCCAGCTCTGAAAGAGGAAAGAGAATAACAAAAGCTGTGGCAGCTTTCATAGTTAAGGGCATACAGCCTTACTCTTTGGGGACAACACTGGGTTTCGCTACCTGTTGAAGATGATAGAGCCGCGTTACAAGATCCTGTCACTAAGTCACTTTACAGAAAATGTTATACCTGCACTCTACCACGAAACCAAAACACAGGTAATTGCATCAATGAGCCAAGCAAGTCGAGTTGTAATAACGTGTGATTCCTGGACTTCACACATTACAATGTTACAATAACAGCACATTACGTTAATAAGGACTGGCAGATCTTGTCACATGTACTGCAATCAAGAGCCATTTATGAGTCTCACACGGGTGCTCATCTGGCGGATCTACTGTCTCATGTAGTGGAAGAATGACAGCTGTCTGATTAAATCTGTAGTGCTTGTGACCGACAACGCATCAAACATGATAGTTGCAGCTGAAGTTGGAAAATTCCCTCATGTAAAATGCTTCCCCCATACACTAAACCTTGCGTCCCAGAAGGCGCTGAAAGTGGCCACGCTCTCCAGGCTTCTTGGCAGAGTGCGGATATCTACATTCTTTCACCGCAGCACTATAGCAAGCCACTGTCTAAAAGAGAAACAGAAATGCCTTGGCCTGAAGAATCATAAGTAGGGTTGAGTGAACCCGAACTGTAAAGTTCGGGTCCGTACCGAACTTTTGGGTGTCCGTATCCCGAACGTTTGAGAAAAAGTCCGGGTTCGGGTTCTGGTATTTTATCATGCATGTTGAATAGCTGCAGGGCAGCCAATCAACAAGCGTTTCACTGGTTTTCCCTAGAAGCCATCACAGCCATGCCTACTAATGTCATGGCTGTGATTGGCCAGTGCATCATGTTACCCAGCCTCTATATGAGTCACATGCTCTCAGGATAGTGTAGGGAGAGGATGCTGCCGGCGCTGTGAGGGACAGATTGGGAGGGACAGATTGCAGATCTAATAACTAGGTAGAGATTACTACTACTGCTGTGAGGGACAGATTGCAGATCTAATAACTAGGTAGAGATTACTACTACTGCTTTGAGGGACAGATTGCAGATCTAATAACATTTCATCCTGCATTACAGGATTATCTCATCCTGCATTACAGAACGATCTGATTACAGAACAATCTCTCATCCTGCATTACAGAACAATCTGATTACAGAACGATCTGATACTGGACTAGGTAGAGACCACTACTGCTTTGAGGGACAGATTGCAGATCTAATAACATCTCCCATTTTTCTTCCTTTTGCAGCCCTCTAGCACTTTCCAGGACTTTTTTACAGCCATTTTTGTGCCAAAAAGTTTGGGGCCCCATTGACTTCAATGGGGTTCGGGGTCCTGGGTCAAGTTTGGGTAATGTTCGGTACTTTTTCGCGAAGTTCGCCGAACCCGAACATCCAGGTGTCTGCTCAACTCTAATCATAAGCTGATAACTGATGTGTCAACAACATGGAACAGTGCATATGACATGGTCGAGAGGTTCTTAGAACAACAGCCTGCAGTCTGTGCCACCTTGCTCTCTCCAGAAGTCAGAAAAGGAGAGTCCGATCTCTGCACTCTCAACGAAACAGATGTGTCAAATGCAGAGGACGCTGTGAGTGCATTAAAGCCAAATAAGGATGCAACCATGCTGATGTCAGAAGAGCGCAATCCAACGGTTTCACTCATTGCCCCTCTAAATGCACAACTCCTACAGAGCATGACAGACACCATGGTAGACAGACCCATGATCCATGAGATCAAGAATGCCATCAAAACAGACCTCCAGAAGAGGTACAGCAGTGAAGCAGAGAAGAAGATCCTTCATATAGCCTCTGCACTGGATCCTCGCTTTAAGGGACTGCCTTTTATCCTCACAGAGGAGTAGAAATTGGAGATATACAGAGGAGTGACTGAGGAGGCTGCATCCTTGGAGGTAATTTGAAATTCATCTTGTTTCTTGAAACAGCATTAGCCTAGCAGTGCCAGTAGCAGCTAGCTTAGCTAGCTTCATTGTTGTAAGCCCTGCTGCTTCTGATGCGGTGCAGGCTGCGGGAACTGCACCGATTCCTTTCTGTGTGGTTTCCTCACCTCATCGGAATCATAGGCAGTTCACATTCACAATGTGTTTTCTTAATGCTATTTTCTATTCTTTTATACAAACACAGATTACATCTAGTAAGAGGACACATGAGGAGGATCAAGTGCCTAGGAAAAAAGCAACTCTGGAAGAAGAAACACCCATCGAGGAGGACAACCATTCTCCATCTCCTACCAAAAGAAGGTCCAGATCGCTGCTCATGACTTTGCTGGGACAGTCTTTCACTGACACTGAAGGTACAATATAACCCAAGACCCCCTATGCCAAGGCTGAAGAAGAAATAGAAAAATATTGTAAAGAACCACCTCTGCATCTCAGCGAGGACCCTTTGAACTGGTGGCATGAGCATGAGGTCATATTTCCGCTCCTGTCTCAGCTGTTAAAGCAATACTTGTGTATCCCAGGCACAAGCATGTCTGCAGAGTGGGTTTTATCCACTGCAGATGTGGTAACTGCAAACAGAAACACCCTCAAACCAGAGCATGTGGATCAACTAGTGTTCTTACGGAAAAATCTACATATTCCCAAATGCTGAGCAGCACTGCAGTGATCCATTTTTTTAAATGTTTTTTGGCACTTCCAGGTGACGGTCCAGGGAGGAAGTGCTGTCATGTCTGGTGCCCACTGCTCACTCAGTGCAGAGTGCATTGCAGTGTGCACTGCTCGACGTCCCTGCCAGTCTGCCACAGCATTTTTTATATATTTTATATATTTTTTATAGAGTCTGCCACTGACTGAGATAGTTTGTTCTTGAAGATTGACCATATTCAGTTTCACAAAAAGTGTCTAGGGGGTAATTTAACCCTCCCTCCCCTAGCCAAAGACTAAAAGTTCCAGACAACTGATGCCTCTCTCCTTCCCCCTCTCCCCCAGATAAAGATAAAGATCTTTCCAAAAACGCCGGCTAGTCTGTAAGCGCCCGTGCTTCCGGGTCAGGTGATGCAATGATGTCAATGCGTAAGACCGCACGACATGTTTCGTCACAAATGATGCTATCAAGGGCCCTTGATAACGTCATTTGTGACGAAACATGTCGGGCGGTCTTACGCATTGACATTATTGCATCACGTGACCCGGAAGCACGGGCGCTTACAGACTAGCTGGCATTTTTGGAAAGATCTTTATTATATGCGCAATTTACTCTGCTGAAATGTAAGTAGCCATTTGGCTCTACTTTTATCTTCTTTGGAATAAACGTTATTACACTATTTGGGATCCTGCTTTTGTTTTCATATATTACGGAGATATTACGGAGATGATTATCTAATTGGAGTGGATTGGAGGTGCCGTTCAGCTTCCCCCCCATGTAAAGGCCCGCAGAGGCTATCTGCTTGTGTACACTGTTTACCTAGAGATGGGTAAACAATGGCACTCTGGTAAGAGTACCTAATTCATACCACGGTTGGTGTCTTTACTTATCTTGGTGAAGGGAGTTCTTCTATCAATTTTATGAAACTATCTGGATTTATTTCGGCACTAACCAATTTGCTGACAATTTTTCTGTTGCATTACACTGGTGAAGGAGATTCTCTGAAAGCACATTGGACTCTGTTTTTCTTCTATGGATTTTTTCTAAAATATTATGAATATTTTTTCATTTATTAATGTCCTACTTATTTTTCATAATTTGGGACTGTACATGTGCACTTTGCAGTTATAAATGATCGCACTTTAAAATTATTGTTATCACATATATTGTGTGTGTACACCAGTTATATATTCGCATGTTATTCACCTATGATATTCTTATACTTATTTAATCAAATTTGGTGGTATTTTTACACTTATTGAATCAAATTTGGGGTTGCGCAGTTCTCCTTAATTTATGTCTATGTTAGGTGGTATCCTATTTACTGCAGCAACCAGATTTTTTCTATATATATTTTATTTAAATAATCTAATGTAACACACTAGCGTGGTATTCTTTTTACATACTCTCTACATCGTCGACAAGAGCTTTTACAACGACACTCTAGCGTCAACTCAACAGTCCACAACACACAGTCACGCTGTGTTGTTGACTGTCTGGCACTGGCAGTGGCACTGGCAACTGACAGGTGGCGTGGCAGACTGGGAGTGGCACTGGCAAACTATCATCACGTGAACCTGGAACATATTATATTTTTTTGTTATAGCATGCCTTTTATAGCACTGTGGACTCTGTGGAGGTGGTGGAGGAGATGGAGAATTTTTTTTGAAGGTTGTGCAATGTGCCCAGCTTGAATTTTTTGACTGTGTCTGTCCATTCCAATGTCTACTGGGGTTTAACCCTCAACCAAATACTAAAAGTTTTTTGCAGACAACTGACGCCCGCCAAGCCACCAGAGGAAGTAAAATCCTTGAAAGAATAAATTGAAACTTAAAACCTTGAGTAAATCTTTATTGGATCACACACAAAAACAAAAAAAAACACACACCGACCCGACCGGACTGCTTGGCCCAGTGGCCATGCCACTGGCTTGCCCTTTCTCATGATTCTGATTCACTGACGTGTATGGTTTTGTTTGGTTGTGTGTGTATATATTTGTGATCCCATAAGGATTTACTCAAGGTTTTAAGTTTCAATTGACGATTTATTCTGTAAAGGATTTTCCTACCTCCAATGGTGGCTTGGCTTGGCTTCAGTTCCAGGTGTAATCGTGGTAGAATGCAGTGCAAGTAACGTTTTCTGTAAAGTGACTACGTGTGACTAGATCTTATAACTGCAATCTAGCTGAGCTGTGTCTATCACACAACCGTGTTCTGTTGAGTCTGTTGACGGGGGTGGCAGTGGCAAACAAGCATCACAGTGAACCTGAAAGTTCTGCAACATAGTGTGTGTTACAGGTGCACTGTAATTTTTGTCAGTCAAGAAGTGCTCTGTTTTGTAAGCGTAGTGGCACTAGGTGTTGTTTACACTGTAAAATTTATTGGTTATATTTTACATTTTATTTTTTTTTTTTTTTTGTGAAGAAGTAAACTGCACTAGCACTATACAATAAAGATGTCATAGTATTTACTGTTCTAAATAAATACTGTTGGAATGTCTGGATGTCTGCTTTGGTCACTGTTTCTTCAGACTTTGCTATATGCACGCAGGGAACTGAGGGAAGTGTCATTTTTTATTAAATAGCAGAGGAAAATAAATATAGTTCTTCCATTTCTGACCGCTTGTTGAATTTTTGGATGAAAAGTTGAAAACCATGGGCACTTGGGTAGTAATCGTGTTGCATTGTGATGCATTGTGTAATCAAATCATTGACACGTTAATCGTAATCGAATCGAGACCAGTGAAGATGTGCCCCTCATACACCAGTGTCCTAACAAACATTGAGGTTGATTTACTAACTAGACCGAAGATATACATGCCAAGCCCCTTTCTAATGAACATGTCCGATTGCAGGGTCTGCTTTGCTCAGCGGGGGGATCAATCCGAAGGAAAAATAGGGTTTCTGTCCATCGGGATTTACAGTACAGGATCAGATCATGTCACCGCTGACATCCGTTGCTCCTTAGAGGAGAATGGAGCGTCTGTTCAGGTCTGCCTAAAAAAACTGGAAGGCAGACCTGAATGGAACGGCCGTGTGAAAGGGGCCTAAAACTTACATAGGGAGATTTGTTTAAGCTCTATATCATCTGAGGCTGTTAACTTTACTGGGTATATGTGTGTGTTTACTTCCACTTTTAGGCCTCATACACACGGACGTTTTTTGACGCCGGCGTTTTCTGGCGTTTTTTGCAGCTCTCCATGTTAGTCAATGGCCCCATAAAAACGTCGGCGTTTCTGAGCTGTAGGTGGCGTCGGCGTTAGTGAGCAGAAAGTAGAACCCATGGCCATCGCGTTCTGAGGCTGTAACATTTTGACGTTTTTTGACGCCGACGCCACAATATGCCAAGAAACGCCAACATATGCCACCATATGCCACCTATTATTATACCGGCGTTTTCCGGCGTTTTTTGACGCCGACGTTTTTAGGTTGAAAAATAGCAGAGGGATGATTTTGTTTTAAAAAACGCCTATTGACGCCTATTGACGCCGACGCTCACTAACGCCGAAAAACGTCAATACATAACTCCGAAAAACGTCGCCTTTTTTTCCTTGACGTCGGGCCCGACGTTTTGTTTATTTTTTTATATACGCCCGTGTGTATGAGGCCTAACATTTTATATGTCATAGTTTAGTGTATTTTAACATGATTGATATATCCATGATTGTATGATAAACGTAGGATGCAGCTACAAGGTTCTTTTAGGGATACCATACAATAGCTAAAGCTCCATAAATAATTGTATAACCGCTTATAATGCATGCATTTCATTATTTTTCATTTACAGATAATGATGGAGCAAGAAATTCCATTTAAAATCTTCCCATTGCCAAGACTTAGTAGTAGTAGTCATGTATCTGCTGTTAAACCTGTTACAGTTGTGGACAATACATCGTATTTTCAGGTATATAGATCATAAGCTGTTTACCAGTATACACTATAGCTTGTAGCTTAATTCCTGGTACATGTGTTGTCTGTTGTGTTTAAGTTGCCACAATTATTTTGTTCTACTCAGAGGTGATAGGTCCAGCTTCTGGGGTTCCCTGCACATAAAAGGTGTGTTTACTCTTAGTAATATCTTTTTTTCAACAGTTTTCAACATTACAGAACAAGTCCAGTTGAATGTCACTAAATACTGCTAGTTAAAAGAGAAGTATGGCCAAAGCTTTTTTGGCCATACTTCTCTTCTGGATCACAGGAGTGTGTGCATATTCCCTTGTCCCTTGTGATGTCATCAACCGGGGGAATGCATGGTCGATGACGTCACATGGGGACAGGGTCACATGGTGATTTCACCAGGTGGCCCCGACCCTTAGTTTATTTAGCAGCGGGATGCGGAGAAGCTGTTTTCTTTTTTTGGTGAATGAGTAGGGTTACAGTGTACTCCAAACTCATTCAAATGGTGGGGCCGGGATCTGGGGGCCTCCTTGTTAAAGGAAGGGGGCTTCCTGATTCTGATAAGTCACCCCCCGCACTCCCACAATGGGGAAGAGGTCCTTGTCTTCATCAACAGTTTACCCCCCCCTCTTTCCTGGGCTGCCAGGCTGAATGCTTGGATAAGAGTTTAGTATGGATTTTGGGAGGCACCCCACACCATTTTTTTTTTAAATTTTGGTGTGGGCTCCCCTCAAAATCCATATCAGACCCGAAAGGGCCTGGTTTGGATTGGGGGAGACCCCACGTTGTTTTTTTTCCTAATTTATATTGCCGTCAATTGTTTTGTTTGTTTATGAGTCATCCAACCCGCTCCTTAAAGTGTTACTAAACCCAGGAGCCTGCATTCACTATATCTGGTCTCCCACAGTACACAAAACAGGGAAATGCAATAGTTTTAGTAAATATAAACTGCTAAATACCTTTTTTCATCAGCAGTATATAGCAGTCTTGTGACTTCTATCGGTGTCTAGTTAAAGCTTGTAGGAGGAGATATCATTCTGCTCTGACTGTCCTATCAGGCTGCAGGACCCCTGACCCTCTGTCTGGACAGTGCTGATCACATGCACTTTAAAGAAATAAAAACTCTCTAGCAATACACAACAAACTGAGCATGAGAAAGATAGGGGTATTGCGCTTTTGGATGTTTTTGGTGCTAGAAAGGCTTGCTGCCCCCAGCGGTTTCTTCCTTATGGGAGATATACTAATTATTTATTGGGAACTGGATGGCGCTACCTTAAATGATCCCTTTATGGTAAAAATATTTTGTACATGTATAAATAAATAAATGACTGTAAATAAATAAATATGTACATGTTTTATAAAAATGGTATTTCCCTAGTAAATTCCATCGCGGTAGGTCA
>BLSH010448921.1:60892-74111 GCA_018402905.1 Glandirana rugosa | reverse complement strand
ACCTCCCTAAAAGACGGCGACCCCTACAAGGGAATGGTCGTTGCCTTATTCAGACGGGCCACTGGGGGTCCACCGTTGGGGACGCCCATCTCTTAGTAAAGCTATCCTCAAAGGGGTAGCGAACAGCAAAGCTCTTACGAAAAGCAAAGGAATTTGGTGGCCGTAGCCATTCCTTGAACACCGCCTGTTCAAACACCTGATCATACGGGTAATCCCTAGGGGACCTAGGGGGTTTAAGTGGTCCACAAACATATGTGGACTCATGCGACTCCTCTGCTTGGTCAAGCTGCATGGAGTCGCGGATATCAGTGATCAGAGCGGCCACTATCGCTTTATCACGCGAAAAAGGAGCCTCCTGATCACCTTCACCGTCTGAGGGCAGTTCACCCTCTGATAGGACCACAGGTGTGACCACCGAGGTGCTTTCTGGATCCGAATCCTCCCCTGAGGACTGAGGGGGGGTGGGCGTTTTTTGGGGCCCCCCAGAACCGGGTCCCCCGCCCGGGGAAAGAATTCCCCAAATACCGCCCTCAGCTGTTCCAAGGACACCAAGGTTCCTGGAGTGGATTGTTGACCCGCAGGTACCCCTGCCATAGCATTGCCGGCCTCTGACATCCCAGCCTTCCGGCACCCCCACTGTGTTACCACCACCTCTACCCCACCAATCAGCCAGGGAGACCCGGGAGGATTGCACCCACCGCTACCAGCACCCAGGGAGAGCCAGCTATACTTGCTGTTTTAGATGCCTCAGCACTGTGACCGGAATGAGCAATGCCAAACAACCCACTGACTTCAAGAGCCTGCATCGCCGAGCCTCAGCCACGTTGTCCAAGTGAAACCGGAAGTATCACTTCCGTTTTTAAAAACACTTCCAATGACACGTGTGTAGTACCAAAGATGACCACTGGGGGCCGCCAGAGGACAGGCTGAAAAACACATGGTTACCAAACAAATGGATGCTGCCATTTAACACAAGCAGAGCTTTATAGGAAAATGGCGCGGTCGGCGGCGAATGAGCGGTGATCCACCGAATGGCGGCGAACCGCTTAATGCAGTGCTCCGAACGGTCAGTGCAAGGTGTGGTACTGCGGGGGGGGGGGGAGATCATCCTCAAAGGGGTACCACCCAGTGTGTCCCCCTAACAGACCCCCACCGGCCGGCTACCACAGAAGCTGCCCAGGTGCCCACTCTCCACGCCCCTAGGGCGGAAGAAGGGTCCACTCACCAATACGACAGGTGCAGCGGGTAGCCCCCCGGAGCAGACTTACCTCCCCATAGAGAGGCATGCTGCTGGCCAGGCCTCTGGACAGGCGAACCAGTCACTGGGCTCTAGTGGGTTTTAGCCACTGGCCGCCCGCACGGAACGGGTGCTATGCGGCGGGCCCCCGCTAAGGGTAGCTCGCATAGTGTCGGCCGGACTGGGGAAAGTTTTGGATTCGAGATATCCTCTATACCACCAGCCGGCTTCTTGATAGCAGTCTTCATCAGAAAAAATCTTCAGGAGACTGCAGATCCCATAGGGAACCAGGTCTACTCCTTGCACTAGGCAATTAAAAACTGATGTGCTATGCAGAGCAGGGGGATTATATGCTAAGGTGAGGACGGCCCCCTGGGAGGGGCCAGCCTATGCTTTTGTTTGTTTTTGCCTAGTCTACTCCTAGTGATATGAGCATAACCCCACGTGTCATAAGAAGGCTGCGTCTGTCAGTGAACGGAAGAGTAATATTGTTTTTCTTTCAAAATTGTCGGTCTTTTTTATAGCACATAAAATAAAAACCACAGAGGTAATCAAATGCCACCAAAAGAAAGCTCTATTTGTGGGGAAAAAAAGGACATCAATATTGTTTGGGTACAGCGTCGCACGACCGTGCAATTGTCAGTTAAAGTGACACAGTGCATATCGAAAAAAATGGCCTGGTCAGGAAGTGGGTAAATCCTTCCGGGGCTGAAGTGGTTATCAACCAGCTATACACTGGTTGCTAAGGATGCTGGCAGACGGCTAGCTGAAGAAAAAAAAAAAACGCTGCAAAACGGTGCTTAGCAGCAGTTAACCACATTTAGGAGCTTTCAGCTTTTTTTTTCTGCTGGCAAATAGCTCCCAAAAAGCTTTTTTTTCTGCTCCTAGAAGCAGAAGCTTGAAAAATGTTTCTAGGCTAAAATAGTGTGCATGGACACATAGGATAACACGACTTCTAGGGGCAGGAAAAAAAAACGCTCAAAACAGCTGATAGGCAGTTAACCGGTTCCGGACCGGTTCGTGTACATTTACTGCTGCAGAGTGGAGCTGTGGTGCGAATCAGCGTCTATAAACAGCGGCTGCTCGTGCTCATGCAGTATGGCTGCAGGTCTGGCAGACTCGATGTCCGCCGGCTACTCGCAATTGCCTGGCAGAGAAGAAAAATGGGGAACCGCCGATGTAAACACGGCGGTTTCCTGTTCTGTCAGGCGGCATGTGAAAGATCTACTGATCCCTGCCACTGGGATCAGGTAGATCTCTTATGCCCCGGGCAACCCAGCCCCCTCACAGTTAGAACATGCCTAGGGAACACAGTCAACCCCTAGATCGCCCCCTGCAGGTTAACCCTTTCCCTGCCATGGACAGTTATTCAGTAATCAGTGGATATTTAAATTTCTGATCGCTGTATAAATGTCACTGGTCCTAAAGAAGTGTCAAAAATGTCCGCTGCAATATCACAGTCCCAATAAAAATCGCAGATCGCCGCCATTACTAGTAAAAAAAAAATTGTATATGTGCCAGAAATTATTATTAATTATTTACAGATAATATAAATTATTATCTGTAAATGCGTCAACTTTTGCGCAAACCAATCAATAAACGCTGATCGCGATTTTTTTTATCACAAATATGAGGAAGAATATATGTCGGCCAAAAGTGATGAATAAATTAGTTTTTTTATATATATATATATATATATATATATATATATATATATATATTTTGGATATGTATTATAGCAAAAAGTAAAAAATATTGTTTTTTCTCTTTCGTTCATTGACAGACACAGCGTTCCATTATTCGTTACCATAGGGTTATATCGCCCTCTACAGGAGTAGGACTAGGCAGGAGACTAGGACTAAGGAGGAGACTTGAATATGCCTATGGGCAGGCCTAGGTGATATACACCCCCCTCTCTGCTATAGGCCTTCAGTTTTGTTCTGCTTAGTCAGGAGTAAGGAGTAGTTCCTTGCTGGGATCTTTATTCCTGGCGATTTTTTGTTTGTTATTTTCTTTTTTCCTGGATTTTTTCTTGTGAGATCTACAGTCAACTGCCGGGTGACGGACTGGTCACTAAGGGCCAGAAGGTCTCCCCAGTCTGGCCAGTGAACGCGTGCAGACCACAGCTATGTGCTAGGTCGGCCGCGACATAGTCCCACTGGACGGGGCTGGCCCTACGAGTTAAACGTCTCGCAAGGTCACATACCACTGGGTCTAGGCCTGTGTTGCAGCGTTCCTCATGGCCGACAGCCCACCCAGTTTGGTGGTGAGGAGGATGTGTCTGGGAGATTTTCCCACATGGATGTTGCTGGATCGGTGAGTAGGGGGCCCCCACCTCTCCTTCCCTGGACGGGGTGTGGGGTGCGGGTACTCCCTGGGGTCGTCGGTCCCTCCGGGGTTCACCTCCTTCCCCCCACTAACCCCCCCTTATCCCGGGTGAGGCCTAGGCTTCTGGCCTAGGTGCATTTGGACTCCCTGTCCCCCCTCCCACCCCCGGGGTTGTTGCTGGGGATTAGGGTACCCCCTTGACCCACCTGCTACCTTGGATGGACCTAGGGGGAGGGTGACCAGACGGCCACGATTGGGGCCTCCTGCGGCGGCCCTCCAGTAATTTAGGCCGTGGCCTACCGACCGCCGCCTCCTGTTTCAGGCCTGTCCGGTCCCCGTAATAGTCCGGTTCACCCGCGGCCGCGGCTTTTGCGGCCTGCTAGGTGTGGCTTTCGGCTTACTATGCTTCACGGCTGCCTTCTACCAGAGGGTGACCCCCTTTTTGGGGGGTCTTTTGGGTGAGCTCTCCGTGGGTGTCCCACGTGCGGGGCCCTGCTCTGTTCCCCTGTGCGGTACCCTGGTCGGCGCCCCCTGGTAGGAGCCTCAGCGTGTGTCCCCTGTGAGGGGCCTCAGTGGCGTCCCCTGTGCAGGGCCTTGGTGGCGTCCCCTGTGTGGGGCCTTGGTGACGTCTCCTGTGTGGGACCTTGGTGGCGTCCCCGGTCCAGGGCCTCGGTGGCGTCCCCTGTGCGGGGCCTCAGCCAATGCTTCCTTGGGAAGGGCCTCTGTGGCGTCCCCTATTCGGGACCTCAATAGGCGTCCCCTGTGGCCAATGCCCCCTGTGAGGGGCCTTAGTCTGTGCCCCCCTGTGCGGGGGCATCTGTGACCAGCATCCCTTGTGTGGGGGCCCCTGCGCAGGACCTCGGATGATCTGGCCACTGTCGTGGCCCACCTTACGGGTCGGTGGCCACGCTCCCTGAGGATTCCTCCGCAACTGAAGTGGCGTACGAGAAGGCTCTGGTTGTCACACTTCTTATATATATGTGGGAAACTTTAAATAGGGGGGGTGCCGCTGTGGCTGCAGGAGGAGGGCCAGTTCCTTTTGGCACCCATTAGCCGTCCAGCACGGCTGAAGCATTCCCTTCTCCCTCTATTTGGCAGAATTTGCCTATGAAGAATGGGAGTGTCCACAGCGCCTCTTGTGCTTCCAAAGAAACTTATGGTGGGGTACCCCTTGGGGGGGTCCCTCCTTAAGTAGTGGACTGTTCCACCAGTGGTGGATACCCCTGTCTTTTACCGGTAGGGGAATCTCCGTTTTTTACAGATCCAGCGGACATGCCTGGAGGGGGAGCGGAATCCCCCTGCCTGGGCTGAATGGCAGACCTGTTGATATAGGGGCCTCGCTTGGTCTTATTACCTCTTGGCCTCAGTTCCCCTGGTTACTGGGCTCTCTGGTTCCGCAGTGGGGCTTTTAAATTTATGTGGCCTAAGTGTTGGTCTGCAGATCCTCAGGAGGTTCCGGACTGACCTGGTCTGGCAAGCCGAGAGCAGGATTTTCTGACCCGCGGACAAGGCCTCTTCAGCTTGAAGGTGCACCGTCACCCGTGTCTGGAATGGGAGGGACATCTTGATCTTGTCCGGTTACAAGATAACGTTATAGCCTTGTTCCCCAAAAATGTTTTTTTTTTCTCCCTCCAATTTTGCGTGTCTCCAGACCGTTTGCAGTTCTCCTCGGGGGGCTGTACAAGCCCTGTTTCTTCAAGGTGTGCTTGTCCCTGTTCCTGTCAGAACGGTTTTTGAGTCCTGTTCACGGTAAAGAGGATAGAGGGCATGGTGCATTGAATTCTGGACCTCAAGGCTCTGACCTGCTTTTGTGGGTAGGATAGTTCAGAGTGGAGTCCAAGGCATTTCCATTTGCACAGTTCCATGCAAGCTCCCTTCAAGGGAGATCCTGGCGTAATAAGACAAGTGCCCGAGGCCTCTGGACGTTCAGATCTGCTGGGCCAGGAAACCAGGGGCTCCATGGTTTGGTTGCTTCGCTCTTTGTTTCTTTGACAGAGCAAATCCTTTCTCCCCTTGTTATGGATGGTGATCACTGGTGGGGAAGTGTCCTGGGACTGAGCTCTGTAGGCTCAGGGTCACTGGACGCTGGAGACATCCAGACCACCGATAAATATCCTGGACCTTCAAGGGATCAGAAACAATATAAAGTGTAGCGCTATAACCATAATACACAATAAAGATTGTATCTGGACTTTAACACTCCAAGACCTAGGAGCAATCCTGGAACATGGGTAATGAAAGTCTCTAATAAAGTCCACCAAAGATGTCCAGTGCAGAGAAAATGTGAAAAAATTGGTGATAAGCAAGCAGCAACCGAAGCGGTCATCAAGGCTAGCCAGACAGAGAGCCTGTGCACAGCAAGCTTTTTGGTTATGAGGAATGGTTTTGCAGAATAATTATCCTACCTTGATGACTACTTTGGTTGCTGCTTGCCTATGTAGGAAGCCTATCTCTGACATCAAATAAATAAGTGCCAGGATTAAATGTATATGCGGATTACCAGCTTGCCTCTGGTAAGAGTGTTTAATCATCTATGGTGGTGGATACACTTTGCTGTGGTGGAACACTTTGAAGCACTGAATTTTTTTTTTAAAGATATTTTTATTGAATATAAAAGACAAACAAACATAGAAACAAACAAGAGCCCATCGGGCATCAGATTTAACAAGCAGGTACAAAAGATTGGTAACTTGTACATTGTTGATAAAATTTTCCAGTTATAGAATTAGCAGCACATGGCTCATGTGTATATTTTCAACTGACTAGGCTGGATTCTGTCTAGATAATGGCAAAACTTGAAAACAGCTGAGGCAGACTGGAGTGGCCAAGTCTGGCTTGAGGCAGATCGAGCAAGAATGCTCATCATGGCAAAGGGGGGCGCAATGTAAGGGAACTGGCCAACCATCTACCCCACACCTTATGGAGACCCTTACTCCGTTTCCTAAGATCAAAGGTGATTTTATATAGGGGTAGTGCATCATTTATTAATTTCAACCACATTGTTTTATTGAGCACCTGTGAGCTCTTCCACGTCAGCAAGAGAGACTTCTTTGCATAGAAGAAAAGGATACGAAGAAGTCTCTTTGCCGAGGCTGACAGGGATAGGTTCCTGAAAATTCCTAGGAGACAATTCTTGGGGTTGATAATGTTGGGGAGGCCCAGGGCTGATGAAAGGAAGGAGCCGATCTCCCTCCAGAAACACTGCACTATAGGGCATGTCCAGAAGCAATGCATAAAGTCTGCCTGTTGACCGCATCACCTAAAACATGTGTCTGTGTGTAACAAGGCCATTTTACAAGGCCTATGTGGAGTAAGGTGGGACTGGTGGAAGACCTTAATTTGAATAACTCAGTCTCTAGAGGAGATGACCGAAGATTTGAAGGTTTCAGAGAATTCTGACCAAACCTCTTCAGTAATCTGTATATCCATATCCGACCATTTGGTTTGGGCAACCTGAAATCTAGGGTTGGTGTCTGTAACCAGGGACATATAGTAAGTTGAGAAAAGTTTAGTAGTGTTAGGGTCCCTTCCTTTTTTTTCTATAGTGGGGGCATATGGAGTGGGTTATCCAAAGTACCAAATTGTGCTCTGACTGCATGCCTCAGTTGATAGTAATAAAATATATAGGAGTTTGGGAGGTCAAACTCTTGCTGTAGTTGGTGAAAGGATTTAAAGCCTTGTGGATCAAAAAGATGACACAAGTATTTGACTCCCTTTGAGAACCATCTCACCAGGCCTGGAATAGACTCCAGCTCTTTAAGTGTGCCGTTAAACCACAGGGGCGTGTTTGGTGAGGCGCCCCAAGATTCTCGGGTGTATTTATTTTTGATCAACCGAAAAAGAGAGAGGGACATATGTATTATTGTTACCCCAGGTCTATCAGGGACACGGTCTCTATAGATCACATTATGTAATGTCTCCATAGAGGAGACAATGGACCCCTCCGTACTAGTACAGGCATTGTTTTCATTAGGGTGTAGCCAGTCGTGTATGAATACCAGTTGTGAGGCCAGGTAATAGAAGTAAAAATTGGGAAATGTTAGACCAGCTAGATGGGAGGGAAGTTGAAGCGTCTCGAGGGCTATCCTAGGTGGTCTACCCCACCAGAGGAATGTAGTGCATATGGAATCAATACGTTTAAAGATAGATTTTGGTATCCTACATGGGGCATTGGCCAGAACATAAAGCAATTTGGGGAGGTAGATCATTTTAATGATGTTAGCTCTGCCCATGAGATCCAGTGGGAGATCCATCCATCGTTTAGTGTATTCCTGTAGTTGTGTTAGTAAAGGGCAGATGTTATTCGTGATGTACTTGGAGAGTGCTAATTGTACCATCACGCCCAAGTATCTAAAGGAAGAGACAACCTGCAGTTCCGATCCTGCGTAAATCACTGGTATGGCTGTGTGAACCTAGGGGAAGAGGGTAGATTTTTCCCAATTCACCCTGAATCCCGAGTAGTCCCCGAAAGTGTTAATATGAGATAACAGATTTTTTAGGGAGTCTTGTGGGTCAGCTAAGTACACCAGGGTATCGTCAGCATACAGCGATACACGCTCTTCTATAGTCCCAATAGGCAGGCCTTTTATTTGTGGGGTTCTACGGATCTGAATAGCAAGGGTCTCCATGGCCAGGGCGAACAGGAGGGGGAACAAAGGGCACCCCTGCCTAGTTCCCCTGGTGATCGAGAACGCCTCCGTCACCCTGCAGTTAACCCTAATATAGGCCATTGGGGAGCAGTAGAGGAGTCTAATTCAGACTATCATGCGTGGACCAAATCCATAGCTCTCCAGAACTGTAAACAGGTAGGGCCACTCCACACTATCGAAAGCTTTTTTAGTGTCAAGTGACACTATTAACCTAGTAGGTGTGCAACTATGTGCATACTGTAGGTTATGTCTACGTATGTTCATTCTAGTGGATCTTCCTGGTATAAAACCTCCCTGGTCACAACCTATCAGTTTTTCAATTACTAGGTTAAGATGGTTGGCCAGCACTTTAGCGAGAATTTTAACATCCACATTTATAAGAGAAATGGGCCAGTAAGAATCACAGAGTAGTGGGTCCTTTCTAGGCTTCAATAGTAGTACAATTAATGCTTCCCTCATAGATGGTGGGAGGACTCCCTTTTTAATGCTTCATTATATGTATTAAGAAGGAGAGGGCTGAATAGTGAGTTGAACTGTTTATACCATTTGGCTGTGAAGCCATCTAAGCCCGGGGATTTATGATGTGGAAGTTGTGAAATTGCTTTTTTAATTTCCTCCACTGTGATGGGGGCCTCCAAGTCCTCCATCTCCTGATTAATTAAATGTGGGATGGGAATTTGTGCGAGGTACTCAGTCAGATGTATATCTGAATAGTTGGCCCTTGTGGTATATAGGTCTTTGTAGAAGGACAAAAATGTATCCAGAATATCTTGTGGGGCTTCACTAATCCCTCCTTGTGAGGTGAGAATTCGGGGGATAGAAATAGGGGTACGGTCTGGTCTAACTAAGTAAGCTAAAAGCCGTCCAGCCTTATTACCATGTTCAAATATTTTCTGTGTCACATGTAGCAGTCAAGTCCAACAACTTAAGTTCATATTCTCTACGCCTAGCCAACCACAGGTCACGCCTAGAGGGGTCAGGGTGTGCCGCATAATCCGCCTCAGCAATCGCCATTGCCTCCTCCAATTCTTTGGTGCACTGTATAGCATTTTTACGCAGGGCACCCGTCACAGACATAAAGGCACCTCTCAATACAGCTTTAGATGCCTCCCAAACGGTGGAGGAGTCAGTAGACCCTCGATTAAGCCTCCAGTAGTCCACAATGTCTCTCCTGCAGGACCTCTGTACAAATCTCGTCCTCCAGCCATTGTGGGCTCATGCGCCACATAGTAGGCCCTTGGGCAGGCAGAAGGAGGAGATCGTGGTCAGACATCCCTCTGGGTAGGTAAGACACTGATGAGACCAGCGGGAGAGCATCTGGTGTAGCAAACGCAAGGTCAATACGAGACATTGTGTGAAACGAATCAGAATGACATGAGAATTGGAGTTCGGCCAGGTGTTTCCACCGCCACAACTCAGTAAGATTGTAGACTCCAGCCTAGTCCATGAAAGAGGGGCAGGATTTACCACTACCCCCCAAGCGGTCCAGTGATGGGTCTAAAACAGCATTAAAATCCCCTACATATAGCACAGGGCCAGGGGTTCTAGCGACAAGGAGGAGAGACAACCTGAAAAGGAGATCTGGAGTAAATGGGGGAGGAACATAAACAATAACCAGAGTGAAAGTCGTTCTGGCAAGCCTTAAAGTGAGTATGATAAACCGGCCATCTGGATCCGTTTGAACTGATATAATTTCAGCTGGTAAAGATTTGGCCAACAAAATGGAGACACCCCTGGAGTAAGTAGTGTGAGTGGCATGGTATGAAGAGGCTAACCACGCTCGTTTAAGGGATTGCAGCCTTTCCTTAACCATATTTGTCTCCTGTAGGCAGATAATGTGTGGTTGGTGTTGCTTGAGGAATGAAAAAATGAAGGACCGCTTGTGAGGAGAATTTGCCCCTTACATTCCAGGAAATAATTTTAAGTGGTTTAGCCATCTATAACATGCAAGACATATTCTATACCATAAGGATCATTATGAGAGTCAACATTATAGAAATGAAGACAAATAATAAGGTGTTGATATACCCATAGATAGTCCAGGAGAGCACAAATTCCCGCTTGTATAAAAGGAAGAAAAAAACAGCAATTTATAAAAAACAAAGAGCTCAACGAACCATAAGAGGTCCATAGTAGAGCAACCATACCCCCCCCCCCCACCCAACCCACCCCGCTCGGCTGTCCCCAACTTAGCGAGCTTGGATCCCGAACCAACTAGAAGTTCTACAGAAAACCCAAAAAGAGCAAACCAAACAAAAAGCATTTCCCATGGCTTCGCCATTCAGTGAGATAGGGTCGGCGGCGTGAATAACGGGCTCCGTTAAAGCATATTTAGTGCCTATGGAGGAGAAATACAGTATATTAGAGCAGCAAGGTGGCCATAGGTACAATCATCCTCATTTGCAACGTACTCAGGAAGGAAAATGGAATGGTTTGGACAGCCTTGGCTGTGGTTCAGTCTACTACAGTTCAGGTATAGGATCATGTAGGGAAGTGTGCACACAATCACACACACATTCCCGAACTGGTTGAAGGCCAATACAGTCCAATTGATAATATGTGGCCCAGGCGAGGAGACCTTATCACAGGAAAGTTGTAACACACAGGAAGGTAAGTCTCGGGTCACCCCACCGCTATCATTGGCTGTAATTCCAGGCATATTGGCAGGTGTCCACCGTCAGCTCTGCCCAGGGGTCATGAACAGGGGAATGTAGTAGCGGTCTCAGTAGAAGTCTAGCAATAGGTGCATCCTGGGGTCCAACAAGACACTTGTCTATGTAGGGGGAGTAACAGAATGGCCGTCTGTGTTGCGGGCCAAAGCGATCGTCGAGCCAGGCCATGGCTTCCTTAGGGGTATTGTAAAAGTGAGCCTTACCGTCACAGGTGACTCTCAATTTGGCAGGGAACAGCATGGCATATTGCAGGCCCTCTTGTCTAAGGCGTTTTTTTACTGTAGAGAAGGAGACACGTTGACGCTGGACCTCTGCAGAAAAGTCAGGATATATAGAGATGGTGTTGCCATTGTATTTGAGTGGGCCCTTCTCTCTGGCCAAGCGCAGAATCATCCCCTTGTCCTGAAAGTTGAGGTTTCGTGCAATCAGGGAGCGTGTGGAGTGCGGTGCACCCTTTCAATGAGGAAGGCGTGAGATAGGGTTTCAATTCCTAGCACTTCCTGTAGCCATGAGTGTAAGAACCGTTCTGATCGGGAGCCCTCCGATCGCTCTGGGAACCCCACAAAGCGGAGATTGTTCCTTCTGGAACGGTTCCCCAGGTCATCTGTTTTAGTGTGGAGGGCCGCCATTTCATTGGTATTCGCCTGCACATTGGCCGATAATGGCTGTATGGTATCTTCTAGGGTACCAATGCACTCCTCAGCAGCCCCAGTTCTCTCCCTCAAAGTCTGCACCTCCTGCTTCAGCAGGAAGTTGTCAATGCGAATGCTTTCAATGTGCAGTTATAGGGAGGTTTTACAGTCCTGTATTGCCAGGATAATCTCGGCCAACGTGGGTTCCGCTATAGGGGGCCCAGAGGCTGTACTATCCGTGGGGCTATATGGAGTATCCAGCACTAGATGAGGTTCGCCCTGTGTAGCAAAGTTAGCTGGTCCGGATGCACTCACCCCCTGCGATGGCAGTGCAGGAGAGTGTGCATGGGCTGATGGCTGCGGTGTATGTTCTAGGCCTGTTAAGGCGTCCACGCCCTCTAGCCTTCTGAACCTGGCTAGCTGTTCCGCTGCCGATGCAGGCATTTGAGGCCCATATTTAACCATCATTCCGCCGCTGCTGTATGTTGTACACCCCCCACTCACCAGCCAAGTTATATGTATGTGTAACAAGGGGCCGCGCTAAAGCTCAAAAATATAGTCTCTATTCAGACTGAAGTTCCCAGATATTCAACACTAGGCAGAAACATGAATCCCGAGTATCCGAATGGGAAGCTTACCCCAAGGCAATGATAAAAACGCCTAATCAGGAACTCGGGTGAATCCTCAGATCTGCAGGTGGTCGACCCTCCCGTCTGATCAGACTCATCACATAGTCACATAGGAATAAATGTGTAAAAAGATGCCATATGGTGAAGTACGTAGGGATCAGTTGTCACAAAAAACCCACCACCTACACCACAAACAATGTGCACAAGACAGGAGACCAGGGCCACCACCAGGAGAAATGGAGGCTTACCAACTCTGAAATGATAAATCACTGAGATGGGCACCCTTCTGTGTCCTAAGCTCGCCGATCACTGGGTCCAACAATGCTAGACACTCAGACAAGTGTAGTCAGGAGATCAGCATGTCATGAAACGAAGGGAACACCACATCGTACAGTACCGTTTTGCAAAGGTTTATTGAAAAAGTAAAACTACTCACAAGCATGTAATAGTAAAACACAATATTATCTATTTCTACATCCTCTAATTTAGACCATGATGTGTTCACATATATGGGGACTCCTGACACTTTACATATAGCTCGGGTCTCCAAGCACGAGGGATGAGTTGAGGGTCCCACTTGAGCATCCTTACATCTCATTTTAGCGCTTTTTTATCATACCGATTCAAATTTCCGGATGTTTTTATTTATTACTTTGCCCTTTTTACGCCACTACTTAAGATGGCGATGATGCTACTTCCGCCCTTATTCCGGATAGGGGAGGGCACCTATATTAAGTGACAGGCATGCAAAGTAGGTTTTCCTGCAGCAGTAACCCTACCCGCGCGGGAGTGGAGACAGTGAATTATATCCACGGGAGGGGATAGGCCTTATTCCCGCCTTCATCGTAGTAGCGGTAGAATTCATCACCGCATTTTTCCCGTTTCATTATTTATTTTTGTAGGCCTTTAAACTTAGCCATACTATTTTTTCGCGATTTTACTCTACATTCCTACGAGTTCACCCTGGGAGTTGAGTAGGGAGCACGAACCTCTGGGCTCGATATACATTTCACAGTCCTCAGGGGTATATACACTTGTGTAGTACCAGATTTAATCTCCTACATCTTTATCT
>BLSH010448921.1:50509-60882 GCA_018402905.1 Glandirana rugosa | reverse complement strand
CATCTCATTATAGCGCTTTTTTATTATACCGATTCAAATTTCCGGATGTTTTTATTTATTACTTTGCCCTTTTTACGCCACTACTTAAGATGGCGATGATGCTACTTCCGCCCTTATTCCGGATAGGGGAGGGCACCTATATTAAGTGACAGAGGTGAGGGCGCGCCCATCCCAATGACGACGTCCTTTTGGATGAAACGTACGTCGGACCGGGCGCGCTGACGTCACCTCCATACAGCCGGCTGTGTTTTACTATTACATGCTTGTGAGTAGTTTTACTTTTTCAATAAACCTTTGCAAAACGGTACTGTACGATGTGGTGTTCCCTTCGTTTCATGACATGCTGATCTCCTGACTACACTTGTCTGAGTGTCTGGCGTTGTTGGACCCAGTGATCGGCGAGCTTAGGACACAGAAGGGTGCCCATCTCAGTGATTTATCATTTCAGAGTTGGTAAGCCTCCATTTCTCCTGGTGGTGGCCCTGGTCTCCTGTCTTGTGCACATTGTTTGTGGTGTAGGTGGTGGGTTTTTTGTGACAACTGATCCCTACGTACCTCACCATATGGCATCTTTTTACACATTTATTCCTATGTGACTATGTGATGAGTCTGATCAGACGGGAGGGTCGACCACCTGCAGACCTGAGGATTCATCCAAGTTCCTGATTAGGCGTTTTTATCATTGCCTTGGGGTAAGCCTCCCATTCGGATACTCGGGATTCATGTTTCTGCCTAGTGTTGAATATCTGGGAACTTCAGTCTACTGAATAGAGACTATATTTTTGAGCTTTAGCGCGGCCCCTTGTTACACATAGACTTTATACTCAGACCTAGTATTTGAGCTGCTGCTAGTTATTCGGGTTAGCGCTTTGTTTATGTGTATTGTATAAGTTATATGTATGCAGGAAGAGAATGCAGAGATGTAGGGTGACACTGAATCATACTAGGTGCTTGCGGCTGCACCCCTCTAGTAAAGTTCTCTTTGGGGGGAGTCACACTGGGTACCCCACTATCAAGGGATGCAGGATCACTCACACAAAGTAAGGCAGTCCCCGTGGGATGCACTCACCAGGCTGTGGTCAGTAGGGATGTTGCAGGTTCCAGGTGATATTAGGCCTCAGGGCTATGTGTCCTATTGGCCCTCCCCGTCCAGCCGGATCCCAGGGGAAATCAGCAGCAACAAGGATTAACAGGAAGAGTGTCGTTACAGCTGTGCTCTCTTCTTTTTATGATGAAAGAGGGATGGCCTGGAGGACACGATGGTGATGATCCTGGGCAGCATGGTAGGCCGCAGCCTCTATCCAGACCTCTCCGCTCTCAGGCACCTCGGGCCGTGGGAATACAGGGTATTCAGCTCGGCAGTGGATGGATGGGAGACCGGTTGAGGAGCTACTGGGTCCCAGATGGTCCTGCTGCTACCCAGGAGGCGGAGATCCGCGGTCTAGGCCGCAAGCCGGGGCCTCGTGTAACGGCGCTGGCCGGACGGAAAAAAATATGCCCACAGGAGAATGCCTCAGGAAGCACAGAAGATGCTGTAGCAGTGGATGGCCTCCCTGTGCCCATAAAAAGGTGGATGGCTGAAGATTCAGTTCAGGATGGCTGGTCCGGCTGCTACCCGGGAAGCGGCGATCCGCGGACTAGGCCTCAAGCCAGGGCCTCGTGTAACGGCGCCGGCCGTAAAAAATATGCCCGTAGGAGGATGCCCCAGGAAGCACAGAACATGCTGTAGCGGTGGATGGCTTCCCTGTGCCCATAAAAACGGTGGATGGCTGAGAATGCAATTCAGGATGGCTGGAGCTCTGCACTTAGACGTCCGCCGATTCTCACATCCGGACACGCCCCCCTCGCACTGGACATCTTTAGTGGACTTTATTAGAGACTTTCATTACCCATGTTCCAGGATTGCTCCTAGGTCTTAGAGTGTTAAAGTCCAGATACACTCTTTATTGTGTATTATGGTTATAGCGCTACACTTTATATTGTTTCTGTTCACAATTTTTGTTGGAGTTGTGGTGTTAGCTGCTTATATTAACATTTTGGATGCGCAGTATAATTTTTTTCTTTTTATCCTTTAAGGGATCAGACTTGTCTGGATCATGGACAGATCAACTTCGGTGGCTCCCGATGTGAATCCAGCCTGCAAAAGCAACGGCGGTAGCCTATGTCAGATACCAGGGCGGAGCAAATGGAGTGTGGCAGCCCTGGCAGTAGCCAGAATTCTCCGGTGGGTAGAACATATTGTTGCAGACCTCTCCAATGTACGTTTCCCAGGAGTGGAATACTGGCAGGGGGATGCCTCAGGCGGCTAGTGGGGGACCACGTGGGGGTCCTCAGTTGGGTCATGTTTTCATCTGATATGTCTTCGATGGACACTTAGTGCATCCCGGCTCAACAGAAAGGGACTGAGAGCTCGAGCATGGTCACAGGACCTTCTGGTGGGCATTTCACATGCTCTGGTGGCCCATGGGGCCGATATCAGTTGAGCTAGGCCTTTCCTCTTCCCCAGCTTCGGCCTTTGCACAGGTTCATGGCCGCAGGGTTTCCGGTCACTCTGTTGTTTCCGGATTGCTACTGTCGGTCTGCGTAAGCTGGCCTGGTACTCCTGGCCGTCGACGTTCCTTGGTGACTACGCATTCAGGGAGGATCTACGGTCCCTAGGGCCGTTCTTCCATCCTGCTTTACAGTCGCTAGTTTTGTTTTGACGACCTGACTGTGATAGCCAGGGGCTATAGTTCCGGCACCACTGAAGACTAGGTGTCTCCCTCTAGGGACACTTTCATCTTTCTCGGTGGTTCCGATTCTGCCCTTCCTTCACGGGGGATTGAGCAGATATGGGCTTGAGTACCATCAAATACCAGGTGTCAGCCTTGGCTGTCTTCCTCAGCATCCCCTGGTCTTGCACTCCGTGGTGAATACTTTTGTTGAGTGGCTCGAAATCTGTCTCCACTGGTGCGGTCTCTTCTACCGCCATGGGGTCTGGACTTGGTGTTTCCAGTTTTTACAGAAACCTCTGTTTATGGAGATTTAGAGGATTCCCCTGCTTGCTCTGTTTTAGTAGGTGGCCTTTGTTGGTGGCTATCAACTTCTTCTCACAAGGTGTCGATCCTGGTGACGTTATATTGTCGTACACCTTATCCGGGGTTCTGCAAGGATACAGTGGGTTTTTTGCCCTTATCCACCATTCCTTCCTCTGTTTTCCTTTTGAATAGGGTTACCCTCTCTGTGTTCCTGGTCAACATATCCTAAGGAAGTTGCCTTCCTTGTCCTAGATGTGGTTTGGCGGATGGGGTGTATTTGGCAGCCCCTGAGTCTTGTCAGAGGTCAGACTCATGGTTTTTTGATGCGGTCAGACCGAGTGTGGGGCTGTCTGGTTCGTTTGTGACCGTTTCTGGATGGCTCAGACAGATGATGACTCTGACATATTCTGTCAGAGGTCAAGTACCTCCATTTCCCTGTTACGGTGCACTCTACTTGGGTGCTTAGTGTTTCTTGGGTCTTCTGTCATCAGGCGTCGGTTGCGCAATTTGGCAAGATGGCCTGCTGGTCGTTGGTGTACACTTTCACAACATTCTACGAAGTGGATGTGCTGGCATCTGCGGATGCTGCTTTTGGCTGCAGGTTTTGCAGACTGTGGTTTGGAGGGTCTATCCCCTCTTGAGGGCATATTGTTCAAGTGGGCTCCAGTTGTTCTGTGTTGAGCCCCTGTTACCTGGTTGGCTCTTGTGCTAGCCTTGGGTTTTTTTTTTCTTTATCCCACCCCTTATGTTTGGCACTGCTTTGGGACATCCCTATGGTAACAAATAATGGAACGCTGTGTCTGTCAATGAACGAAAGAGAAAATAGGATTTTTTGACTTACCATAAAATACTTTTCTCTGAGTTCATTGACAGGCACAGCTACCCCTCTTACTAGTTTTGATACTGCTGATATTGCTTGTTACTAAACTGAAGGCATATAGCAGAGAGGGGGGGTGTATATCATATCACCTAGGACTGCCCATAGGTGTAGTCAAGTCTTTTTTTCTGCCTAGTCCTACTCCTGTAGAGGGCGATATAACCCTATGGTAATGAATAATGGAATGCTGTGTCTGTCAATCAACTCAGAGAAAAGGATTTTACGGTACGTCAAAAAATCCTATTTCTCCTACGTTCACTGACAGACACAGCTCTTCTTTGACATGAGGGGTTATATATTAGGAGTTAACTAGGCAAAGAAAGAAAGCAAGCTGGCCCCTCCCAAGGGGCTGTCCTCTCTTTCCCATATAATCCCCCTACTCTGCTCAGTACATCAGTTTTAACATGCCTAGTGCAAGAAGTTGACCTGGCTCCCTTATGGGACCTGCGGTTCAGATTTGCTACCGCTTTTTTATTTATTTTTTATCAAGCTATCTGAACGGCCGACTGATGCAAGCTAGTCCCATAATATGGTGGGTCCCGCCACATCGTGCCAGTTCCGCGCGGGCGGCCAGTGGGTGACCCCCACTTGTGCCCAGTGTCCGGACTTGGTCCTGTCCAGGGGCTTGTGGCCTGCAGCATCCCTCCACAGCTGGGGAGGAAGGTCTGCGACCGGGTGGCTACCCGCTATGCCCGTCAGGAGTGGTGAGTGAGCCCCCTCCTTTTCCCCCTAGAGGCGCTGGGGGGGGCGCCGGGCGTCTTTAGCTTTTTTTTCTGTTAGCCGCCGGTGGAGGCTGGTCGCTAGGGCTCTCCTGGGTTCCTTCGCCCTCCCCTCTTACCCCCTTCCCCCCTCGCTCCGCACCCCATTAAGCGCTGTACTGGGTTACAGCCTAGGCCGCCATGCGGCGATCCGCCGCCATTTTGCAGTAGCCGGGAATTTTCTATGGGATTTTCCCTCTAGTGTTTGTGGCGGCCATTTTGCCTTAGCCGCAGTCCTCATGCAGCCTTTGGCCTCTAGTGGATGTCCTTGGCAGCCATATTGGAGTCCCATGCTGTAAAAACATGCTGCTGCCATTTTTACTTTCACTTCCCTGGGACGGGGTGGCTGACTACTGACGGCGCAAGCTCTCTGGTGGTCCTCAGGACGTTTTTTGTGGCAAAAAACAGCAAGTATAGCTGGGCTCCTGGGGGTGCTGTTTGCGGTGGGTGCAGTCCTCCTGGCTCTCCCTGGCGTTCTGAGGGGCGGTGGTGTGGCTACAGTGTGAGGGTGCCTCAAGCTAATGTCCTCACTGTGTTTGTCCAGTCTGGTGGAGCTATGGCAGATGACCCTGCAGGGCCCTCTGAAGAGGAGTCAGTGGCGGTGCAACCTGCGCTAGGGACCCTGGTGTCCCTGGACCAGCTGAGGGCGGTGTTTGAGGAATTTCTTCCCCCGGGTGGGGCCGAGCAATGCTCTAGGAGCCCCTAGAAAGAGCCCCTTCCCCCTTGTTCCTCAGGATAGAGTACAGGATAGAGTTCAGCACTCTACCCCCAGACAGGTTCTTCCCATCGAACTTGAGACTCCCGCAGCAGCGTCGGGAGGCCCTCTTCAGGGCCGTTCAGGCACTCTCAGCTCAGGGGGTGATCGTGCCAGTACCTCAGTCAGAGAGGTTTCACGGTTCTACTCGAACCCATTTGTGGTCCCCAAAAAAGGAGGTTTTGGACCTGAAGGCGCTAAACATTTATGTGAAAGCGCGAAAATTCTGGATGGAGTCGGTCCAATTGGTCGTGGCCGCCCTACATCAAGGGGACTTCCTGGCGTCCCTGGATATCAGGGACGCGTACCTCCATGTTCCCATCTGTCTCCGACACCAGCGCTTCCTGCGCTTTGCGGTGGGAGATCTTCATTACCAATTTGTGGCACTGCCCTTCGGTTTGGCCTCGGCTCCTCGAGTATTCACCAAGTCAGTGGCCCCGGTGTTGGCGCTACTGAGGCAGAGAGGCATTGCAGTGGTAACATATTTCGACGACCTGCTCCTCAAAGCGAAGTCCGCCTCATCTCTGGAGGAGAACGTAGCTATCACCATGGCCTCGTTAAAGGACTTCGGCTGGCTGATCAATCTGCAGAAGTCCACATGGTCTCATTTAAAGTCCCAAACTCTCTCCTCGTTTTACAGTTCGCAATTTAGGGATGGAGGATACATTTGATGGTCTAGGATCAGGTATTATGACTTCATATATTGTTTGCATATTGAACAACCTTTTAATTTTGTATCATCCACATTGCCCCATATGGTAATCATTAGTATCAAGACATGGGTCATGCTTGCCTACAGACACATGCATATATAGACACACACTTTTTTACAATTTACTATTGCTACATGATTTGACACTTCCATGCTAGTTAGTCATGCTGTGTGTTGTGTGGGGTTGGTCTGGCTGCTGCCTAATCACTTTGGGAGCTGCGATGCTCACAGGTGTCCCTCCTACGCCCTCTTCATTCACCAGGTGGCTGGTGTGATGGTGTGGGCGGTTCCTGTCCTCTGAGCATCGGCGCCATGCATCCACCCCTGTCCTTCAGTTTCCATGTGTTGCTGACGTTCTGGGGCGAGTCTGTCCATCTAGGCTGGCCAATGGGGTTTAACCTGGATGCATATATGAGCGGCTGGTCTGCTCTGCTCCAGGTGTCTCCCCTTCATGGCAGTCTGTGTGGCGTTGGTGTTGTCGGTTGGTTTTGCTGTAAGCACACCAAATTTTCTACGCTGTAAGTCTCACTGGCACTGTTGCAATCTTGATCTTTTTTACCCATTCTGTTGGTGGGGTTTCACCCTTTCATCTTCACATTGGTGTATAATATATTCACTCATTTTGCTGCAATAATTGTGTCCACCTGGCTTCACAGCCTATCTTCACAACTATAACTGATATAGTTGCTGTCTCTTATCACTATTACCTATCCTTGGTGTATGGGTCTTTTGCTTTTACTCCCTTGGACGAGACCTCTGTCAATTCAATTTTCCCTTTACACTTTCCATTCACTACAGATTGGAGCCTCTGCGTTCCTGTTGTTGGGACAATCTGACACCAATTATCATTTTTCTGTGCTTCCCCATACCACGAACAACACCTCAGCTCCTGGTTTGGGCGTCCATGTCAGTCTGCCTATCTCAGCCCACTGTCATGTGCATGCTGGTTTGTGTAAGTAGCTCATCATGTATCCAATTTACAGCTATTAACCATCTTGATTATTTATTAGAATTTGGCTTCCCCAGCAGGGTCGCTTTGCTTGTGCCTTAGTGACATGCCCATGTCTTTTTCAGATCCCTTTTATTTCGCATCAGCTCCTGAAGAGTGGCCCTACTGCCACGAAACGTCGTCGGGCATATTATAGATGCAAATGTGTTTACCCAGGTTACTGTATGTGCTGTCAGCACTCCACCATTTAGAGCTTGGTTTTTTATCAACCTATTTTTTATTTCATGTGCAACAAGTCTGTTATACATCGTTTACATGTTTACTATGTCTATTATGTATTATGTACCCATCATTGCATGGTATTGTTGCCAATGTTCAACAATAAATATTAAAATTTTTTTGGTATCCTTGTTTGAAATCGCATCAATGTATACCTCATTTAAAGTCCCGCCCTCCCCCCTTTTTTTATGTATACAATAGGGATGGAGACGCATGGTCCACATGGTCTCATTTAAAGTCCCAAACTCTCTCCTCGTTTTACAATCTGCAGAAGTCGACATTGACCCCGTCCTGTCGCCTGGAATATCTGGGTCTGATTCTGGACACGGAGCAGGCGAAGGTGTTCTTACCTCCGGCCAAGTTGCTGTCTGTACAAACAGCGGTGCGTACCCTACTGTCATGCCGGCGGTCATCATTACGGTTCTGTATGCGGGTGCTGGGGCTCATGGTGTCATCCTTCGAGGCGGTAGCTTATGCCCAGAGCCACACTCGGCTCCTTCAGCGAGCAATTCTCTCTCGGTGGGACAGATCTCCGCTGTCCCTGGACCACCTGGTCAAATTGGATTATCAGACCAGGGGCTCCTTGGTCTGGTGGCTTCGGGCCCCGGCCTTGCTGCTGGGGAAGTCGTTTCTCCCCCTAATGTGGTTGATAATCATGACGGACGCCAGCCTGTGGGGGGTCCTGGGGCATCTGTCTGCCCAGGGCCATTGGTTGGCGCAGGAATCTCGCCTTCCGATCAATGTGCTGGAGCTGAGGGCGATCAGGCTCTGCCTCTCCCGCTGGACGGCAAGGTTGCACGGGCTCCCGATTCAGGTTCAGTTGGACAATGCCACAGCGGTGGCGTATGTGAACCATCTAGGCGGAAAGAGGAGCTCAGCAGCGGCTGCGGAAGCAGCTCTCATTCTGCGCGCAGAACTTCACGTGCCAGCAATCTCCGCCATCTACATTCCGGGCATAGAAAAGTGGCAGGCGGACTTTCTCAGTCGCCAGACGCTGGATCAGGGGGAATGGTCCCTTCATCCAGAGGTGTTCAGCCAGATTTGCCACAGGTGGGGTACGCTAGACGTGGACCTAATGGCATCTCGGTTCAACCACAAGGTAAAGACCTTTGTGTGCAGGACAAGAGACCCATTGGCGGTGGCCACGGATGCGCTCGTGGCACCTTGGGGTCGGTATCGTCTTCTGTACGCCTACCCTCCCATCAAGCTTCTTCCGCGACTGTTGCACAAGGTAGAAGCGGAGGGGATTTCGATGATCCTGGTAGCTCCGGATTGGCCTCTGCGTCCGTGGTACGCCAACGTGGTACGAATGGTGGCAGATGTTCCCTGACGTCTCCCGCTGCGAGACGATCTGCTGTCTCAGGGACCCATATTGCACCCTGGCTTTGACGGCTTGGCTATTGAGTCCCAGGTGCTGAGGGACAGGAGGGTCGATGACTCAGTGATCCCTACCATGCTAAAAGTGCGTAAGTGCTTTTTTACAACAGGGCCTGAATAAAAAATTGGCCCTGAGTACTCTCAAGGGTCAGATTTCGGCTCTAGCGATTCTTTTTCAATGCCCTCTGGCATCATATTCGTTGATTCGTACATTTGTACAAGGTGTACGCGATGTGGCCCCACTTAGGGCACTTAGGGTGAGTATAATTTTTTTTTTTCCAAAGGTGATTCATCATGCATAGAGGATTTGAAATATATAAAGTTGTATTTGTGGGTGGCACTCAGCTTTAAGTGGTTAAATAAGTTAGTGTGCATGGAGCCTCAAAGGCATAGCTGTTACCATAGATGTAAAATTATAATCTTTTCTTCTCCTTATCCATTACATCTTGACACCAGAATAAAGTTTTTGATTTAAACATGTCAAAGCAGTTTACAAAATATTTTAAGGCTTTCTTTATGTCATGTGTATATTTTTAATGCTTTTGCCTAGGGTTGCAGCGAGCCATACTGGTATCGGTGCTGATACTAAGTATTTGCACGAGTATCGGTATCAAATGCACCGATACCTGAAACTGATACTTTCAGGCTTGGTTCTTTCAGGAGGGGGGCTGACAACTGATGACTCATTCAGCTATCAAATGGGGTTCCCCTGTTGACAGCTGAAGTGTTAAAGAAGTCCCTGCAATTGGAGTTGTCAAAATATCTAAACAACATTGCTCAGCCAAAAATACAAGAGAATATACCGCGCTAGAAATAGCAATACGTAACAAAGCAGCAACAATGTAGGGTGCGATACTTCACCATAAAATAAGCAGATATTCAATAAGATTGTTGCGCTAGCTTAACCATCAATGTGAATACAAGAGTGAATCGCCATAATAAAATAAAACATAAAGCGACATAATATTAGGGATGAAAACTTATGAAATCATCATATCCCATATGGCATGTGACTGTGCAAAACATAAATAAAAAACATAGGTTGTGCATATAGTAGAAAAAATTAATAATATCAAAAAAAATTTATCCATAAATCATTCAATTGGGGACTCATTAAGTGTGACAGTCCAAAATTCTGTGAACATTATAGGGGACACCAGTCCTACATCCGGTGTATATTTAAGAGAGAAAAGAGGCTTGAGTCCACTTATCCACCACCACCGATCACACAGGCACCTCAGTGAAGAATTGAGGGGTGGTCCTTCTGCACTGGATAGTGCTTTGTACATCCCGCCTCGAATGCACGACTGCAGTGGTGCGGTATGTCAGATAGACTCCTCCTGCCCAAAACAAACGAACATAGACGGCCGAAAAGTTACGCAAAAATAACTACAAGTTTACTCGTCTCCTTCTAAGTACAGAAATCTGGGACGTCTCCCGATATAGACGTTCGCGACGACTGGGCATGATCTTTATCACCCAGACAAAAAGACCATTCCCACAAATGGGGAGTTAAGAAGTGACTCCACGGACACACTAGCCACCACCACCTATTCACCTGAGTTCGGAGAAAAGAGAGAATTTATATGTGGCCTACATCCTGACCACAGGGGATATTACAAGTGTCTTAAAACCTGACAGTGTGAATTA